>OX465590.1:47361856-47961856 GCA_950022655.1 Alentia gelatinosa | reverse complement strand
ATCGACGAGAAATATGACACAATGATGAAAAGAAGACGAATAATAATTAAAAATATGATACTCATCTTGTAGGTAATATTTAAAGAACCTCTCATATTACCCTTGACAATAACTAGGAGCAAATGGTCATTATGATGAATGAGCGTGCAATTATAAATGAAAAACAATTGAAAGGTTTGGGTTACATTCAGAATATGGATAGTTTTCTGTAACCCACTTACATCCAGTCAACTTGCCATTTATTCAACTGCATGAGTCGAAGATCCAAATATATCAAGCACCAGTAGGTCAATCAGGTATTTTGGTCATTTTGTCAAGGTCAGTGGGGCACGCTTATACTACACCAAGACACTGGCACCCTGATCCTTTCCCAGTAGTATAGTGGGTGGCAAACGGATAGTGAAGGGATAGTGTTTTAGCAGTATGCTGGAAGCCTATATGTGACCACTCTAACCTCTAGTAACCTATAGGGCGTGCAAGGACGCTCTAACAAGGTGACAAAGGAGAGCCTTCCCTCATCCATTCCGTATAACATGAGCACGTTATGTGCAGGGAAGGTGTGTGGTCTTTATTGTCCCACCATAGAGGACCCCTCTAGCTCTTTCTTTCAGTGTAATTTTCTACAACACCTAAAAATGCTTGGATTTGATTTGATCATATATCTTATAATATAGAAAGACATGGTTATTGTGTCTGAATGGAATCTGTTCAGAGATATTTTGGTCAGAAATACTTCGAATTCGGTGAGTATTTCTGACCAAAATATCGAGGAACAGATTCCATTCAGACACACTAACCATGTCTTTTTATTATTATATACCTAGAAATAATTAAAACTGCCATTCTACAACTCTCTAAATAGAAGAACGAGTGGTCACGTGGTACCGAGGGAAGTATTATATATATTAAGCCACAGTGTGCACGAATGAAATCATTACTACTAGGGCGTATACATGAGACATTCGTGCACCGGTTTATAATAATATACCCTTTGTACAACCAGGGATTTTCACCAAGACTAGGCATGGCCATAAAGACCAGTTGCACAGCAACTGAGGCTAATTGCCACCTGCATAGCGTTCATGTATTACTTTGTTAACGAGATTGCTTAGGTCCGGCGTCCACCTACTACGATATGGCTCTGCTATGGTCTATCATATGGCTCCGATATGGTCTACGATGCACCTCCCCACAAAAAAACAAAATCGCGTCGGAAGGTCACCTAATATCGGGGCAGTTGACCACGTTTCTGCGATTAGACACCGATAAAAACCCCATACAATGCGTGGTGGATTGGCTTGTCTAGACATATGTCTACGATTTTGCACCTTCCCGATATGGCACCGATTTTGACATTTTGTATCGGTGCCATATCGGGAGGTCTACGATTCTATCGTAGTAGGTGGACGCCGTGCCTTAGAGGGTGCGTCCACCAACCACGACAAGGCTACGACAAGTGCCAACATGAAAGTTCCAATCGCAGCCTTGTCGCAGCCTTGTTGTGAGCAGAGCATTGTCGGGACAGCGGTGTCGGGGCGTGTCGTAGACGTTGCCGGTTTCCGTAAAAAAGGCGCCCATGGTTCCGACACACTATGACAGTGATATCGAGGAAACCACAACACTCCACGACAAAGGTCCAGTCGTAGCAAAAATTGAACATGTTCGATATTGTTGTGGCCTTGTCGGAGGGCCTCCAACAACCTCCCGACAAGCTTTGTGTCGCAGCCTGTCGGGGCCTTGTCGTAGCCTCTTGTCGGGAACTATGGTCCACCAACCATGACAAGGCTACGACACGCCTTCCAATCGTAGAGCTGTCATGGACCTTGTCGGAAAGCCGTTGTCGCAGCCTTGTCGTGGTTGGTGGACGCACCCTCTTACTCTGTACTATTTATCGACTAAATAAAGGAAATTGTACACACACAAATAAAGTTCAGGCACTGAGTAGCTCAATATCAAGCTGGTGAAGGCCACATCAGAGTAGAGAAAACGGAAGTACTCACTGCATTCGCCGACAAAGCTGACTGTAACGTAACGTTTGTTGAGGCAGGATTGACGACGTAGTTCACATTCGTTGTCGTATGTTCTTCTATCACTGGCACATACGGGTCTCAACACCTGCAATATTAGAATCCCATTTTTAACATGGTTCTAAAAACCTGTGATTTTAGATTCTCATATTTAACATCGGCATAAATTCCTGTAATATTAGAATGTTTGATATGGGCCTCAACACCTGCGATATTAGAATCTTCAATTTAACATCTTTTCTGAACAGCTGTAATATTAGAATCTCATATCTAACAAGGGTCTAAGCACCTATTATATAAGATACTCATATTCAACACAGGCCTCAACAATTAATTATTAGAATCTCATATATAACATGGGTCTCAACAATGTAACGTCAGAAACTCATATCTAAGATTGTTCTAAACACCTGTTAAAATAATATTAGATTTTCATATTTAAAATCGGCCTAAATTCTTGTAAAATTGGCTTATTTAATATGGGTTTCAACACCTGTAGTAGTAAAATCTCATATGTATCATGGGTCTCAACACGTCTAATATTGAAATCTACTTAACATGGGTCTAACCTTCTGTAATATCAGAATATTTAATATGGGCCTCAACAATATAATATTAGATACTAATATCTATCATGGGCCTCAACACCTGTTCAACAAGGGTATCAACTCCTGTAATGTTAGAATTTCATAATCAATATAGGCCTCATCATCTGGAACTTTGGATTCTCAGATTTAACTGTATTTTAGGGTGTTACTTTTTACAACATTTCACTTTAGTCAAGTTTTGTTTTCACGGCATTGTTTTTACAATTTCGCCACATACAGTTTATATAAATGAGCCTGGCTTCCTTCGTTCATTCTAGGGATTGTTACATGTGCTCATTCATTTGCAATTATATTTCTGTAAATAGGCATAATTTTTCACAACTGTTGCATGCTATCATACCAACATTCATGTTTAGAAAATAAAACCATAAAAACGTCAATGACTCAGTGATAATGAGTCATAGATCCTTAAACTTATAGTCTAGGTTGACAACCAATCATTATATCTTAGAAATCACTTCTTTCATACAATTGTTGTGGTGTGATTTAGAACTGGCCGTCGCCAGCTGGTCATTGCAAGTTCAGAAGGATTACTAAATACTCGTGCTGGTTTGATTGTTTACACATTTCAAAAAGTCATATTTTCTAATATCTTAATAGGATTGTGATGCATTCTGCCTCATCGGTACATTTAGGCACTGACAAGAATACCAATCCGACACAGGACTGATGTCAGCTGCCTCCTTTACTCACAACTGGAAAATTCTACATGTCTATACCAAAAATTCAAAACTATGCGTATACCAAACATGTGACATGAAAGGAATAATTTTTATTGTATATTATTTGATTACGTCAATCAAGGAAAACTTAACCAAATTTTAAAAATCAGTGGCAGTATCAGGTTCAATTGATATAAAAACACAGTATAATCCAATATTAGGAGGATCATCTTTGTTTGGGTGCTAGAACCCGAACAGAGCAATACATCACATCCTTGATAGTAGTGACTGACCTCTTCACAAGGTGGCGGGCAGGTGCAGCGGGCTTTGCCTTCACGGTCCACGTGACACTCTTCTTCCGGACCGCAGGACAAGCTGCTACACGGGTTGATTCCTGTCCGGAGAGAAAAAAACGCCGTCAGTAAACTAAAACACGTGAGCGAATTTTTAAAAGAAGGGATTTCTGAAATAGGAGTGGTGGCACTGGCTATTGCCCGCCCCTCAACTTTGATGGGGAGGAAAAATAATTTAAAAAAAAAAAAGAAAAAAAAAGGGAGCGATAATAGGGGAGGTACAAATACATCCCCATCCATAATAAATTGATGACTATTGATATTTTATACAATACTCTGAAATTGTTTGTTAGTATTATATGCCTAGATATTCAAATCATGTAAGTCTGTATGTTAGATGGATTTATCCTACCCCTAATAAAGAACTCCATAGGCTTAACATTGGGTCACTGTAATTGGTCTGGAGTTCAGAAAAATGAAAAATATCGCCCCAGTGGGATACACTTGACAAATGATGCCATTTGTTAATGTAGAGGTAATTCAGATGGGCGGGGTAGGATAAATTCTAAACCAAACTTGAGTTAGTCGTGTTATAGTTCATTGCACTCCAACAAGATCGCGTATTACTGCTCTCGGCTTCGCCTCGCGCAGTAATACGCGATCTTGCCATTGTGCGATAAACAACAACACGACTAACTCTTGTTTGGTTTCTCCATAGTATTGATATATTGATTGATAAAAAGTTACAATATTCTTTGATAATTTGGTGTGTCAAACATGCGTCGTTCATGGTCTTGCAGCATAGCAGTGTATGACATTGTACGATCCATGTAGCAGGATCCTGCACGCCGGGCATAAAAGATGAAAGTGATTCCTTTAATTTCTTCACACACAAAGAGTGCACCTTTGAGGTGATGCTGGTAAGATTGGTGAGTTGCAGTTTGGTGAAGACACTCTGGATTTTATCTGTGATCAAAATGATGCTACATGGAGGTGATGGATGGGTAATCCTATAATGGAAGACCACCTACTCTCCAGGTGAATTATATGTGAATAAAAAAAAAATAAAAAAAAAATTTAAAAAAAAATAAAATAAAAATGGGGCCACCCAGGCCTCAGGTACTCAACTGTGACCCAGATCAGTGAATAAAAGTGACCGTGTGTTAATCTGAGATTATTTAGAACCCATACCTGTCAAGTTTTCTAAGTGTTTCTTCAGCAGGTCTACAAAAATCAATGGCACAGGACTTCTAGATTCTGTGAGGAATTTAGATTCTGATTACATTCGATGTGGTTTTATTATAAATACTCATAATATACCTCATTGTTTTTAGTTATCAAATACTATGGAATTCCTGGAGAGATTTGGTGAAGAATTGACTTGACAGGTATCGTTCATAAACTACTTCCATAGTCAGCACAGAAAGGTACAGCTCTATAAACGACGTTCGGCAGTGCTCTTGAGGCTTAATGAGAGTCTTAATGAACTCCTTTGTATTTGTGTATAATTACTAGTGAGCTCTTAGCCGTACTGATTGGTAAGACTCAATGTTGTAATTAATGTTGGGTACTTAAGAGAAGGATACCTCACAAGTCTGTCTTCACCGCCTGACAAAGTTACCTGAGGTCGTTTACAGAGTGTATCCTGACTGACAGTGATTGCCGGGCGTCCACCTACTACGATTAAAATGGCGACCGTAAAGCCCTGCCCCCACCAACGCCGATTCTGGTCCTGATAGGCCTTACGATTGACTTCCCGACACTATACTGATTCTATCGTGAGGTCAGCAAAAATTGTGGCAGTGGAACAGGTTTCTGCGATTCCGTCTAAGACACCTCATGATAGGCTGCGATTGGAAACACCCTGCCCCACCTACACCGATGGTTTACGACATACTTTCTGATGGCTACGATTTGAGATGGCCAAATTGTAGCCTATCGGGAGGTCCCAGAATCGTAGACCTCTGTCGTGATCCAATCTGTGAATCATACGCAATGACCTCAATATTATCTCGGATAACCCTACCATCATAGGGGTATCACAGAAATGAGATCAACTACCACAATTGCTGCTGACTCTCCGATGCTTTTTGTATTTTTCATACGGTGGTGCAGCGTAAGGCTTTAAGGCCCATTTCCATTTGCTGACGAAAAGGGTTTAGATTTTTTGCATTCTCCCAATAGCCCATTTCCATTGTCCATCACCGATATACAGTCAGGGACCACCGACAAACCTTCAGCATTGCTGACGCAAAATGTAAATAGGCTTTTAGGAGAACACAAAAAATCTACACCATTTTCGTCAGCCAATGGAAACAGGCCTTTACGTAGAGAATTGTTTAGCACAGTGGACGCCAGGCTTTCAGTAAATACAGGTGATTGGCCGGAGCCTGAAGTATTTTCGGTGAGTTCCTCAGCTCCGAGGAAACTAGTAAAGCTCCAATTACCCTCATCTACCACCGGGTATTGGTCTCGCGCTATTCCGTGAATGCTGTTTCCTAAAGACAATTAAGCAGCAGTTAATTGATGAAATAAAAGAATGACTAGTCAGAACCAGTGTTTCTAAATTTCTAGATGACTGGTCATAAATAAAGATCTTTTTCCAGATTCTCTAAAAATAATTTTCAGAACCAGCTCTCACTCCCATACAAGGAACACAAAGCATGCCTGCCCCACAGTATATGCTGCCTCGTGTCGTTGGGGAAGTATCAGAATTTTTTAATCAATCATTAAGAATCATCACCTAAAGATGCTTATTCCAATAAAGCCGAATGTTATGATAATGATTTGCATATTGTTCCTTGTAACCATGGTTGATAATGATACCAGATCATTTAAAAAGGTTCTATGGCTGGTGAATTTTGGTTAATTTCCTTGTGTTTGTGGGATTTTAAAATTCTGGTTCTGACTTCATTATAACAATCATGGCGGACATTATATTGACATTGATACAGTGAAGAACAAAACAGACATGAAACAGTACAAGAAACACACCACAGCATCCAAACCACTCTCTCATTCTTAACTTTAAAGTTTCACGCAGTCTCTCCCTCTGCACTTCACTGAACACGCGATTATAACTTAATACTTACTTGGATATCTCAAATTAGATATAATAAGACATCACAATATTCCCTTTATGAAAGATATTATTTTGCAGAAGAAACGTAGCAACTAAGGGATAGAATTAAGACGAATAAAGCTATAGAAGGGTTAGGTACTAGATTTTGTCCCATGGTATTATTGTCCAATAGGTTTCTCATTATGAACTCGTTATCCATTGCCTTTAAGATATTGGTACTGATACTAAATGGGCGGTGACATCACACATGTTATGATCATTTACTTCACTTAGTGTATACAGGGATGAGATAAATACATAGAGCAACTCGTTTTAGTCACAGGCGTCCTTCTTCATATCATTTGAAAGCCTCGCTATATTCACTAGGCTGCCGCCTCGTTCACATCGCTTCGTATTAAAACTCCATAGGCCTGTTTCCATTGGCTGACGAAAACGGTGTAGATTTTTTGAGTTTTTTTACATTGGCCCTCACCGATATACAGTCAGGCACCAACGCTCGACCTTTAGCACTGCCGACGGAAAAATGGAAATGGGCTTTTAGGAGAACTCAAAAAATCTACACCGTGTTCGTCGGCCAATGGAAACGGGTATTTAGCAAAATGACAACTCTGACCAAAACTTGTTTTTTGTTTAGAGCCTGGTTTCTAGGTGAGGATGTAATGCTAGAGAAACATTTCTCCTGAGAGCCTGAGCTCTGGGTCTGACATGAGGTAGAAGTATTGAGGTTGTAGTCTATCATAAAACATCCCGAAATTTCACATGATTGTTTATATGGCATGTGTTGTCTTTGCGGAATGATATCACGAAGCGGAGCTGAGTGATATCTGTAGCAGAAGGCAATGAATGCCATGTAAACAATTATATAAAATTGAGTGATGTTTAGATTTTATCCTACCCTGTCACATGTTTTTAACTTCATATGTTACCAGTGGCATATAAATATTTTATGGCATAACCGTGGCATACAGTCACACTGTTTTAAGTCTATGGGGATTTATATGCGGGGTAGGATAAATATTGATATTAGCTCTCAGTTAAGGTTGGCCCGCTACAGATAAGGCCAGGGGTTAATGGGTAGAGGCCTCAAGTCTGGTGCTATTCAAGACAAGATCCAAGGGGAGGTTGCTGTAGGGGTATGGGTGTAATTGGGGTCATAGTCAGGCCACAGGCTAAGGTAAAGGTACAACGATCAAGGTGAATGTAGATCTGGGGTGGGTTTTAAAGGCATATCCTACAATTCTCGGTAGCGCCACCTGATGATTTTTTTATATTGTCATTTATTAGTAAAAACTGGATTTTGTGATTCATTATAAAGTCAATTGAAGAAATTCATCGTCTTTTGTCCAATGTCTCTTAACCCAAGAGGTAAAATAGGCCAATTGAAAATGGCTTCATGAACAGATACATTTTCTTCAATTCTCACAAAAACAAGTTTGATGACCTATAATTTTAATTACTTAAATGTGTAGTATTACATATGTTCTATATTCTGTGAAAGTTTAATAAGTATGACATGGATTTTATCATGTGAAAACCAGCTTTTATGATCTCCTATATATTCTGTTAAAACAATATCATAATAATCATTTCTAATTCAAAGACTTGCACGTTGACCCCATTTTTCAAAAGTAGATTTGCATTCTACAATACTCGGAAGTAAACATATTCAATTTCCAAGAAATTGTCATGTGTTTTACTTTCAAATGTATAGTGTTTGATGTGCCTTTATAAAAGGCATATCCTACAATCCACAGTGGCGCCATCTAGTGATTTCTTAATTACGTCAAATACTAGTAAAAACTGTTTTTTGGGGGATTCATTCTAATTCTACATATGTAAACTTAATGATTTTTCCAGTTTTTCTGATTTCAATAGGTAAAATAGGCCAATTTACAGAAAATTGACATGTGTTTTAATTTTAAAGCAAAAATTGTCCGATATGCCTTTAAAACGGGATTCACACGGTGGGATTCATGTACCTCACAGGCCGTTTGTCTGAGACAAATCCTGTTGAGATTCGGTACTGGAACACAATCTCCTCGTGTGAATGACAGGCTTTCATTTTGCTGAGACAACTTTTTTCTCTTGCAATTGTCGGCGACAATCGCCCCTAACAAGGAACAGAATCTCATGAGATTTTGACTTTAAACAGGTTTAAAATTTAGAGGGACATTTTGGTGAGACAAATGTATTTCACACATTCTCCCCCAATCTGTGAGTCTCAGTGGTCTCAAATAACACCTATTCACACGGGGAAGTACCCTGAGTCGGCGACTGTGTACCCTGTGTACCCTGTGTACCCTGTGTAGGGGTGTAGGGGTGAGACTATGTACCTGTTAAATCTTCTCATGTGAATTGAATCCGCCATGTTCCCCTGAGACTGTAGAACACCCCAATCTGTGAAACTTTGTTCCCAGCTGGAAATAGTAGCCGACTGGCGCAAAGGTGTGAAGTACACCAGTCTCAGGTCCATTTGTCCCACCGTGTGAATCCCATTTAAGGATGAATTCAGGGCTGGGGCAGTTACAAAGGACAAAGGTGGAGGTCTAGATGTCTCTAGCATTGGAAACTCCTTCGGTGTAAATACCAATGAGCCTCAGTTGTACGTGTGGTGTTGAGATGCGAGGGGATGAAGTGGTGTGTGTGAGTGAGTGGGTTTGTGGGTGATCCTGGGGGGACTGGGTGATTAATAAGGGCACATCCGTCTCAATCAATTACCCTCAAACTCCACTAATTACTGCGGTAGGGCGGGGCATGTGTTGATGTCTCCCTTGTCCCATATAAGGCACGGGAAGATCCGTTCTTTATTATCATTATGAGTTAAGAATGCTAAGGAACTGACTCATTGTGGTCGTACATTATGAATGACGAGTTGAGGCTTGATGGTGTTTACAGCGCGAGGCTACGGGGCCGAGTTCCGTGAGTAACCTTTGTGTAATTGATTTGTGTTCTGAATTAGTCATGTGCCAGAAATTGATATCATTTTATCATATATTGGTGTGGAAATCAAGTGGAATGATTCTGGACATGGCGAGGCTGCCTACAGAAAGATGATTTCCGAAAGCAATGCATCTTCTTTACTGTTATAAGGCCTGTTTCCATTGGCTGACGAAAATGGTGTTGATTTTTTGTGTTCTCCTAATAGCCTATTTACATTGGCCATCACAGATATACAGCCAGGAACCACCGACGGACCTTTACCACTGCCAACGCAAAATGTAAATAGGCTATCAGGAGAACACCGTTTTTGTCAGCCAATAGAAAAGGGCCTATATATACACACAGCTCTGAGCCCCTTTTACTACCAGTCAGGGCACTGTCCATCATTTTAGATTTGATTTCTGATTTATTTTTTTAACCATGGCTTGTCTCCCTGTAGCATTCATAAATATTGGCTTTCGTGACGGGAATGTCTGCCTTGTAGATTTCTTCCACGCTAGACCATTGGTCTTCAGTACGATACTGTCACTATCCAAGACGTTAAGACAGTAATCTGAATGAAGCATTAAATAGACCTGAACGAGAGTTAGCCTGACTAGTTTTTATGCCACGACGGACAGGTCGTGTATTACTACTCGAGGTGATAGCCGAGTGTAGTGTGTAGCAGACCTGACCGGAGTGGCTTGAAAACTAGTCAGGCTAACTCGAGTTCGGTTCTGTATTTATCCTACCCCGTCTCTACACTTCAGGTGTGAGTTCTATTTTTCGATTATTCTGTATCATGCTAGCAACATCTGAATGGGCATTTTGAGTGAAACCGGAACTCTTTTTGTAGTAGCTGAAATCCTCGTCTCTGATTGGTCAATTTTGTTATTACTCTAGTGGCATAAAAAACACTTTATGTCACAGCATGCCACATAAAATTTGCATATGTTAAGTCTATGGCGGCTTTTTATTAGGGGTAGGATAAAGTGCAAGACCACATTCCCGTTACAAGCTTTATTGCTGGTGCTACTGCGATGACGGCTAACTGCGGACTGGTTGCTGATACATTGAGATGCCCCGCTATATATTAACCACTGTTTACGCATGGCGGTGACCTTATTGATTGTTGTTAAGGGCCGCCCCTCATGGAGTATTAGTGTGGAGTGAGCTTGGCTGGTTTGGCCGAGGGAAAGCTCACATTCATTTCTCAATAGAGAAGTTGGAACGTAACAATACTTTACGCAAGATTGATAGACTGACTTGGTAATCATGATTATTCAAGATGCCCATATGCATCACCCTCTCTCACCCTCCCACTATCCTCATCCGTTTTATCTCTCTGGTGAGAACATCTACATCAATGTAACAAATCTGTCTGTGTGATACACAATTCAAGGCTCTACTTCATTTATTCTATTTAGATCTCCCAGAGTTAGACATATTTGTTCCTGGTTTTGCCACACTGTATACCAAGCAAGTGGTTACCAATCCTAATACTAGTAGCATGACTCTCCGCTCCCAGTCAAAGCTCCAGTTTAAAGTGGTCCGACCTCACAGCGAATTTCTAAGGAAGTCACCCAAATACAGGGGTGAGAAGTTATGGAATTCCCTTCCCGAAGAGTTTCAGAAACTCCCATGTAAAACCGGCTTTAAGAATGGTATTGCTGGCCTGCCTAGTCTGTAATCTGTAATCTGTAACCTACTGCATCTTAAATAGTGTTTGGTTTGCACCCCTTAGTAATGTACACATCATCCTTTCCATACTCATTATTACTCTACCACCTATACTTTTGTCATTTATCATGTTATGCAAGCTCCTTGTGCTAAATTCTGTTCACATATGTTTATTAGATAACTAATCTTTTTACTTGCTATCCATTGTAATTCTTGTGCCTTGTATTTGACCACATTGTTACTTGTAAATGGTCCTGATTCTGTATTCTTATAATGGAAGACAACCTATCTTCAGGTGAATTATATGTGAAATAAAAAAAATAAAAATAAAAAAAAGTAAGCTTATCTTCATGAATGTCACTATAGCAGACAGGTAAATATACTATCAAGAGACCTCACGAGTTTGAGTCTGAGTTTATTTATCCCACGCATTTTGTTGGCTCCATAATTTCACGAGTCGAACACGAGTGACATTACGGAGCCAACAAAATAAGCTCAAACTCAAACGAGTGGCGTCTAGATTTTATCCTACCCCGTTTCCATATTTTTTCAGTATCAGAAAGTAGTGGCATAAACAACACTTTATGTCACTACCTGTGACATAAACAGATCCCATGTTAAGCCTACGGCGTTTTTTATTAGGATTAGGATAATTATTAGGGTTAGGATAACCAAACAGCCCATAGTAAATATGTTTATGTAACACATCTAAGATTTATTTACTATAGCTCTAAAGCCAAAAATAAGTTCTAATAATTCTGTGTGTAATGTGAACCAATATTTGGCCTTTGGTAAGAAGAAAGAAGGTGGGAAAGATGAAAGATGTGTTGCATCCAAAAAAGAGATAAAGAAAAACATTTGATATGAAAACAGATTACAGAAAGCTCAGATTTGAGGGTACAAATCAGTCGAGAAATAAAAAGAAGAAACAGAAACGAGAGATGGGTACAAAGTGGGGAAATTAGAAAGGAAGAGAATGTGCAAGTGTGGCGATCAAGGACAGGCAGTGCATGGAAGAAAGAAAAGCAGAAATAGATTGGGAAAAAAAGCTAGAGCAGACCCATCGGGTTTGCCGGCCGTGGAGCCTGATGGAAAAAACCCGACTTAATTATGACGCATCTGATAAAACACCGCTAGGAATGATGGGAAGCATTCAGATTGATCACGTGACCCATGAGGAAGCTGGTTGCTGGTTGCTGGTTTGAGTCTTCATACAAGTCTGGCCGACCAGCGAGGCTTTTAAAGGCATATCAGACAATTTGGCTTGAAAATTAAAAACCATGTTAATTTGCTCTAAATTTAATGTGTTGATCTCCAATTGTTGTGGAACACATATCTAACTCAAAATTCGGGAGCCGCCATGATTGTCATAGATTAAGAGATAAATATTATGATTACATTACGAAAGAATATACAGAAGTTCTAAAAAGTTGATTTTCACATAGTAGAACCAATGTCATTTTCTCCAAACTTTCACAGAGTATAGCAGATGCATAGTATTAAGCATTTAAGTTTTAGAAAACATAGGCCACCGTCATTATTCTTGAAAGAATCGAAGAAAACCATATTTTTCAGTACATTCCCGATGTAGTTCAATAGTGTAAAATTGGTCTATTTTATCTATTAAGACTTGATAAACTAGACAAAATGTTAAATTTACCCATCTGGCATCAAATTTTGACTGGTAATTGAGAATATTCAAAAATCACCAGGTGGCGCCACCGTAAATGGTCAGATATGCCTTTAAAATTAGCGAGACTTTTAACATGGGTTTAAAGTGAACCTGCCCCCACCTGCGGGATTGGTTCGTTTTCAAACTGTCCAAATATCCCATGACTGAAGAGGTTTTGTGTCTTCATCCATCCCCATATTTTATGTTTCCATTATGAGATAAGGCAAGGATTCTCTGCTAAGCTGAGACTCGAAAATAAATTGACAAGGGTGGTAGTATCACATTACTTTAGATCATAAAGAATGCTGTTTTTTTCTAGTAGGGGAAGTGAAGCTGAAGAAGTCACGAGAGGAAAGATGCACAGTAATTTCAGACGTATATATATCAATTTGTTCTTCAAGCGCTGAGTTATGTGGTGTAACCACCTGCCGACCAATGTAGAACTCGACCCGTAACGAACTCGACCAGTTCTAGGAACTTGCCCCATGGAAAACTTGACCCGTGGAAAATTCGACCCATAATGAACTTGACCCGTGACAAACTCGACCTGTGTAAAACTTGACCCATGGAAAACATGACCATAATGAACTCGACCCATGGAAAACATGACCCATGGAAAACATGACCCATGGAAAACACGACCCATAACAAACTTGACCCGTTGAAAACTCGACCTGTGGAAAACTTGACCCATGGAAAACATGACTCATAAAGAACTCGGTCTGTAACGAACTCGACCCATTTTAGGAACTTGGCCCATAACGAACTCAACCTATAACAAACTCAACCCGTTTTAAATCTTCTGAACTCAACTGTGGATGAATACTGTACTAAATAGTGAGTATGTTATCTTGGCTTCAAATTTGGTCATCTCTGGGAAGAAAACAAACAGAAAACCAATCCTATCCCTAACCCTGACCCTAACCCTATCCCTAACCTTAACCTTATCCTCAACCCTAACCTTAACCCTAACCCTAACTAATCAGACCTTTCCTTCTATACGAAAATATCTTTTCCATAAGGATTTGAAACGGGTCGAGTTCTTCAATTAGTTTTACCAAAACAGGTCGAGTTCTCCTTACAACTACGGGTCGAGTTCGTTTCAGGTCGAGTTCTCCAGTAATGCCCACGACACCCAAACTGATAATTTTCATGCTGAATCAAATTTGATTTTCCTTTTGATTTTCCTTTTGAAAAGTTGGTAGCTCATAATCGGTGACCTGCACTGATCGGTTGTGTTATCATTTGCTATTTCAAGTTTTTTTTGCAACATTTCCCCCTCGACTGTGTTACCTGAAAGAGCGCCTATACAGGCGAATGTACTCATTTACTAGATTAAAAAATAAAGAAGGTACACTGACAAATGACTTGGTTTTAGACCACAGATTATCACCAATCAATCGATCCTGTTTGATTTCATTGGTGGGTTCAAAATAAGGTGGTGGTGCCATATTGTATAGCGTGTGAGAGAAAAATCGTGTATCATTTCTGTTTCCACCTAATGATTATTGCGCGGAATGTGTCGCTGAATCGGTCGTCGGTGCTAAATGTGGTTATCGGTAAGATGCTCCTCATTTGGATATGACAATCTGCACGGTACCACAAGGCAGAGTTATTTTACTTTTATCAATACGGAATAGGAAGAAGATAAATACACATGTTTAAAAAGATTTAAATTAGGTCATACACTTATACCTTTTTTTTTTTACAATAATCTTTGATATAACAGAGTGGAGAGAAATATGGACTGGAAATAAATGCGCCTGACAAATAGAACACTAACCCGGCGTTTACACTAGACGATTATGTATAGGCAGCGATTCTTGAATTTAGCAGCACCTGATGACTATCAGCCTTAAAAAGCTATAAATCGTCTTGTATGAACGCCAAGAGCATGGCGACTGCAGATCGTCTGGTTACATCAGATTACACAATTCGGCACTATCTCACGACTATTGGTCACGCTCTGATGCCGGCGACTATTTCAAGCGGCCTTGAATTAGTGGTCTACTCGGGCGGTGATTCTGTGGAAACTTATAATAGCCAGTGAAAGCGGTCAGGCGCATTCTGAGGTCGACGACTTTTGCGGTGAACATTGCCACCACTGGCTTCACGATCTACAGTCGTCACTTTTTTAGTCGTCCAATGTAAACACCGGGTCACGGTGACTATTTTTCTTTGATTCTACTTTTTCAAGCGGATTCTTCTCATATTACCTCTAGCGCTAGCACTCTCCTGGTAAATGCGGGAGGCCACACTTCCATGCCACTCTTCAGGGAATTCATCTGTTGCTCACACAGACTAACCACATTTCAGATATCAAACCAGGCTACTGTAACTCCACACCCTATTGGGTTTGGCAGCCACAAAATTGGCTTCAAATTGGTTCAAGCCTCACAAGAATAGGCAACAAATTGGCTATAATCTGAGAAGAATTGACTTGGAATTGGTTAAATGTCCATCAGAATTGGCGACGGGATCAATTCAATCTCAAACTTTAAAAAAACCCACATTGGTCCACTGAATCTCGCGCCGTCCGAGAGTTGAAACGAGAGTTGAGATCACTTTCACGGACCAGTGGCGCCCTCTTGTGCCTGATTCAAAGCGATACAGTGGCGCCGCCCCGTGAGCATTGCCTACATCCGGGGACTGCGTTTGGCTGGTTCCCGGCCACTCTCCTAGCAGAGATTCTGCGCTCTACTTCCTTTGCCCGCTTGCCTCTCTGCACCGACCTGCCTGTTTGGACCAAAATGTGGCCCATACGCCAGTTTTTAAGATATCCTAAATTTTTAGCGCTTTGGGGATTATTTTGTGACTTACTTGTAAGTAGAGATGCACATGTTCATATGGTTAATGATATTCACTCATTCCTGGATTGTGATGTCAAATCAGACATAGTGTTAGGGATTCCTTTCTTCAGTGGAAAGCACCTCATGTGTTCCAGGGTTTTGTTTGTCAACATGTCACATGTGCTCACTTGAAGGGACAGTCTAATCAAATGTGGATTCACACTATAAAGTGATTTAAATCTAAAAAAGAAACTGCTGGATTGTCTGTGAAACTCATTTAACAATTCCCATATTTCCCAGCTCATAATATATAAGCTGTTTGAGTTCCATAACTTTTGACAGATGCCTTGTTTAGAATCCGAAATGTTAGCTGGTTCCCCGTGTCCTTAGTGGGTACCCGGGGAACCAGCGTATGACGTCATTGGGCTGAGGCAGAGCTTAGCGCTAGCGCCACAGAAGATCTGCTGGGAGAGTGATTCCTGGCGGGGTGTGGTTGCGTGAGAACGAGCGATATCATTATCACACGGACCCGTGTTCCGCCGACCCCCACCCTCACTGTGTACACCCCCCTCCCCTGTACTTCACACCCCCTCCCCCTCCTCCTCCTCCCATCTCCACTTAACCACACCCAGACAAGCTCCCGTGGTACCATGCGGCCTGGCCGACACCGGTCATGCTCCAGTGGCTCCTCCAGTACAGAGGCAGCGAACCGTGATAAGTTAGCGTGACTGGGAGCGGCCCTGAGGGACCCTTATAGCAACACGCAGGAGGTGAGGGGGGAGGGAGGGAGGGAGGGAGGGAGGGGGTAAGAGTGTATGTCTGACTGCAGTGACTCCAGCATGAAAGGTGGGCGTGGGTTATGCAGTCCCAATGGAGCCATATCAAAGGTAGGAGGAAGAGGGGTGAGAATGGGGCGGGGAGGGGGGAGCTGGGGGTGGGGAGAGTAGGGGTGAGGGGTGGGGAGGGTAGGGTGAGGGGGTGGGGAGGGTTGGAGAGGGTAGGGTGGGGAAGGGTGGGGAGGGGTGCAGAGAGTCAGGGGATTTCTATGCAGTAATCCCACGAGGGCTAGTTCGGCCGGTCCCCGCGGAGTGGCGTGACGGAAGCAGGTAATTACCGGAGAACGCGGCGTCTTCCTCCAGGGACCTCATTCCGCCAAATCAAGGCCCGGTACGCATGCGCCGGTAGCGGGGTCAGCGCGTGGAGTGTCTCCAGGGAGGAGAGGGAGGGGGGAGAGGGAGGGGGGAGAGGGAGCGGGGAGAGGGAGGGGGGAGAGGGAGGGGGAGGCAGAGGTGAGGGAGAATCCAGGGTGGGGGAGAGGGAGGTCAACAGGTGACATGTTTGTCAACAGGTGAAGGTCAAACAAAGGTCAGACCTCACAGGGGGAGGTCAACAGGTGACATGTTTGTCAACAGGTGAAGGTCAAACAAAGGTCAGACCTCACAGGGGGAGGTCAACAGGTGACATGTTTGTCAACAGGTGAAGGTCAAACAAAGGTCAGACCTCACAGGGGGAGGTCAACAGGTGACATGTCTGTCAACAGGTAAAGGTCAGACAGAGGTCACACCTCACAGAGGAGGTCAACAGGTGACATGTCTGCCAACAGGTGAAGGTCAGACAGAGGTCACACCTCACAGAGGAGGTCAACAGGTGACATGTTTGTCAACAGGTGAAGGTCAGACAGAGGTCAGACTTCACAGGGGAGGTCAACAGGTGACATGTCTGTCAACAGGTGAAGGTCAAAGGAAGGTTAGACCTCACAGGGGGAGGTCAACAGGTGACATGACTGTCAACAGGTGAAGGTCAGAGGTCAAACCTCACAGGGGAAGGTCAACAGGTGACATGTCTGTCAACAGGTGAAGGTCAGACAAAGGTCAGGTAGAATACGCAGGGGGGTACGTCTTTCCGTAATCTACTCAGTATAAAATCTGAAGGCTCCTCTGGTTTAGTTTGGAAAATCTGTATTACGTTTAAGTTGAATCGCCAGCTTAGATTATCTTTAATTTATTCATCAATCATGATACTTGATGATTACTATCTGAATAGGGGGTGGAAAAAAACTCCCTCACTATGTTGCTTTCTCATGCTGAATACTCAGGAGATGCACATTTATTTCATCCCATATTATAAGAACCTCATGGCAGTCAAATCCATTTCACCGAAGTGCGGATCCCCCAACTAGCAATCAAAAACAGGTCATCGCATGAAAAGAAGCTACCTTCTCCATTACAACATTACTTCTCCGACCTGTACACTTTAACTGAACGTTCACAGACCGTTTGTTCACCTTACGTTTATTCTTTTTCATCACCGCATTTGTATTTCAGAGCAGTTTGCATTTGTTGATGTTCATTCCGTTGTATTTGCAACCTTAAACCCCTGTGTTTTCTGAATTCCCATTACGATCTGGATTTCAGTTGCAATAACATAAAGTATGAATAACTCTGATAAGACCTTTTCCAAATATTTTTTTCTGTGTCTGTCAACTGGCCTGAATTGAGGGATTATCTTTTCACGTTTGTCATCTATAGCGTATTGTTCCTTTCCAGCAATAATCAAGAGGTTTTTTTCTTTGTTATTGTTAAACGTTACATTGTGGATGAAAGCATTCCCATATCACCTTGGTCTTATGTGCACCATCTAAAGCGGAATTCACACGCCGAAACTAATGTACTTCACATGTAGAGGGGTGTACTTCACATGTAGAGACTAATGTACCTGAGACGGGTGTACTTCACACGTAGAGACTAATGTACCTGAGACTGGTGTACTCCAAACCTTTCCCCTTGACTCAGGAATTTCTCTTTTGATACAATATTCTCATGGCAAAGTTGTTTTACAAGTCTGAAGGAAAAATCCCTCCTTCACATACACTACACTTAATGACATACTCGGAGACTTTCACTTCCTCACACCCCACCTAATGACGTACCTGAGACAGTTCAGGGCATTTTGTATCTGTCCCTCCCTCACATATAACACACCTAATAACATACTCAGAGACAATACAGGACAGTTATGATCTCTCACTCCCACACACACCCCGCATAAAGACATCTGAGGCAGTTCAGGACAGTTCTAATCTCTCACTCCCTCACACACATCCCACATAAAGACGTAATTGAGACGATTCAGGGCAGTTTAGATCTGTCTCTCTCCCTCAAACACACCCCACATTAAGACGTACCTGAGACGATTCAGGACAGTTCTGATATCTCTCTCCCTCACACACAACCCACATTAAGACGTACCTGAGACGATTCAGGGCAGTTTAGATCTGTCTCTCTCCCTCACACACAACCCACATTAAGACGTACCTGAGACGATTCAGGGCAGTTTAGATCTGTCTCTCTCCCTCACACACACCCCACATTAAGACGTACTTCAGACGATTCAGGACAGTTTAGATCTGTCTCTCTCCCTCAGACACAACCCACATTAAGACGTACCTGAGACGATTCAGGGCAGTTTAGATCTGTCTCTCTCCCTCAGACACAACCCACATTAAGACGTACCTGAGACGATTCAGGGCAGTTTAGATCTGTCTCTCCCTCACACACACCCCACATTAAGACGTACTTGAGACGATTCGGGGCAGTTTAGATCTGTCTCTCTCCCTCACACACCCCACAATAAGACATACCTGAGACGATTCAGGACAGTTTAGATCTGTCTCTCTCCCTCACACACATCCCACATAAAGTCGTACCTGAGACGATTCAGGACAGTTCTGATATCTCTCCCTCATACACACCCTACATTAAGACGTACTTGTGACGATTCAGGACAGTTCTGATATCTGTCTCCCTCACACACACCCTACATTAAGACGTACCTGAGACGATTCAGGGCAGTTTAGATCTGATATCTCTCCCTCACATACACCCTACATAAAGACATACTTCAGACGATTCAGGACAGTTTAGATCTGTCTCTCTCCCTCACACACACCCCACATTAAGACGTACCTGAGACGATTCAGGGCAGTTTAGATCTGATATCTCTCCCTCACATACACCCTACATAAAGACATACTTCAGACGATTCAGGACAGTTTAGATCTGTCTCTCTCCCTCACACACACCCCACATAAAGACGTACTTGTGACGATTCAGGACAGTTTAGATCTGTCTCTCTCCCTCACACACACCCCACATAATGACGTACCTGAGCTGCACTCTCCTCTGAAGAGGATGTGGATCTCTTTGCGCGCCTTGCACGCCTCCACACGCATGATGCAGTCGTTGCTGTAGGTGCGGCCGTCGGAGCCGCAGACGGGGGAGAACTCGAGGGTGCAGAGCCCGTTACAGCGGCACGTGGGGCGGCGCTTCTCGTCCAGCTGACAAACCTGGGACACGGGGCACTCGTAGCCATCACACGGGTCTGTGAAGAGAGAGACACAGGGATTAGTTTATAGTCATTTATCAATATTATATACTGGGGAAATAACACAGTATACACATTGGTAATAGCATACACAGGGCACTCGTAGCCATCACACGGGTCTGTGAAGAGAGAGACACAGGGTTTAGTTTATAGTCATTTATTAACATCATACACACGGGTAACGAAACAGTCTACGCATTGGTGATAACAAACAGGGGCAATAAAACAGTATACGCATTGGTGATATCAGACAGGGGCACTCGTAGCCATCACACGGGTCTGTGAAGAGAGAGACACAGGGAATAGTTTATAGTCATTTATCAATATCATATACAGGGGTATTAACACAGTGTACGCATTGGTGATAGCATACACGGGGCACTCGTAGCCATCACACGGGTCTGCAAGGGGAGGAACACAGGGTTAAGTCTGTAGTCATTTATTAACATCATACAAGGGTAGTAACACTGTATACCCATTGGTAATAGCATACAGGAGTAATAAAACAGTATACACATTGGTGATAGCATACACAGGGCACTCGTAGCCATCACACGGGTCTGCAAGGGGAGGAACACAGGGTTAAGTCTGTAGTCATTTGTCAATGTCATACAGGGGTACGAAGACTGTATATACATTAGTTATAGTATACTAGGTTATAAAAACCATATATGCATCGGTAATAACATACAGGGGTAATAACAGACACGGGGCACTCGTAGCCATCACACGGGTCTGCAAGGGGAGGAACACAGGGTTAAGTCTGTAGTCATTTGTCAATGTCATACAGGGGTACGAAGACTGTATATACATTAGTTATAGTATACTAGGTTATAAAAACCCTATATGCATCGGTAATAACATACAGGGGTAATAACAGACACGGGGCACTCGTAGCCATCACACGGGTCTGCAAGGGGAGGAACACAGGGTTAAGTCTGTAGTCATTTATCAACATCATATACAGGGGTATTAACGCAGTGTACGCATTGGTAATAGCATACTGGGGTATTAACACAGTGTACGCATTGGTGATATCAGACAGGGGCCCTCGTAGCCATCACATGGGTCTGTAACCAGAGGAACACAGGGCTGAGTCTGTAGTCATTTGTCAATGTCATACAGGGGTATGAAGACTGTATACGCATTAGTTATAGTATACTAGGTTTTAAAAACCGTATATGCATTGGTAATAACATACAGGGGTAATAACATTGTATACACATTTGTAACAGCCTATAAGGTTATCAATACTGTATATACATTATGCTGAATTACTTATACCATATTTTTGTAGGGGTTAGAATAGTCGAGCAGCGTCGTTTTCACTTTACACTAGATGGCGCGAGTGCCGATCCCCGCTGTGCGGTAAGGCGGGGGGACCCGTGTATGCAAATACTACGGGGTCGCCCAAATTACGTAACACAGTCAGTATATAAGGACTGAGTCCATAGCAGGTCGACAGGTCTTCTCGGGAGCCTCAAAGTTGGGAAGGTTTCTTTGGAACCTTTCAACGTAGAAGAGACCCAAATCTCTTTCCGCGCTAGTTGGTGCCCTGCAGCACCAACAGACTGTAATGCTGAGATACAATAAAGTGTTTGTATCTAAATAGTCCGGAGTCTGGTCTTGTGTCCATAGTTAAGCGTTAGGTTGTAGATCCTGCATCTCCCTACCTTTCTTGGATTCAATCTGAACCCACCCGTGCTGAGGCGTTAGCACGGGGTAGCGACTATTGTCTCAGCCACTGGTTGACTGCCGCTTCATGGAAAGTGGTCACACACTTTCAGCGACCAGTGGTCGGCTGCATATTCATGACATTATTATTCCTTAGCAGCTAGAGGCCATCTTTCGATTGAAGATGTGATGCTGCTTTAACAGTTAGATACCTGCATTTTCTGTCTTGTACCAATATCGGATTCTGAAATGCCTTGTACATAATTTATAGCCTTCCTAGGGCACATAAAGTGCACATGAATAAAATTACGTCTGATTAAAAACATGATTATTCTGCAACGAAAATTTGCGTTTCCCAGTTAAAGACTAGTGTATGAGTAAAAATGATCCTCTTTCATCAACCCGATACAGAGAAGGGCACCTCATCTCACCTCAGGTAATTTTCCCCATTAACGTAACATTGGAAACTCGTTCTTAACGCCCCATTGAGTATCGTAAAATGATATTCCATGGGGATGGTGCCACACGTGTTAATCAATTACTCAGTAATAAGGGCGAGATAAAATATGACCCGCACTCGATTTGTTTCGGTTTGCTACATGATCCTACCTGCCTTTGCCTCGTGAGATTTTTCAGCAACAGAATTTCAGTGCATATTTTCAGCGGCTGTTGACATCAATAGAGCTATTTCTTCTGTTATCATTTCTAATTGCCAATATATTCTGTACCCAAAACATTCCTACCAAGGTTGCCGACAGGTCTACCATTGTTTCTTTTTCACTTTTCAATCGGATGCTATTAAAATTTTACAGTCTTTCGATTCAGGAACTAAATTAGTTTGGCAAATCATGGTAAATGAGGGTAGTTTTTAACAGGGTTTCTGCTCTGTTTGCAGGTTTCAATTTCCCATGTTTATCAACATGGACAATAGGCCTCTCTCACCCTGAAGTGGGCTCATTCCTTTGTCTCCAGTGGATTCTTCTCAACTGGGGCCATTTTTTAAAATGTTTCAAAGGGTTTTAATTTCACCAGTTAAGCAGGTATTTTTTCTTTGTAGAACTGATGCGTGCAACAGGCAGTGCAGTGTTGTGCTCACTGTAGTGAACCAGTGTCACAACCTTAGTCATTAGAACAATGCTAAAGATTTGTACTCATTTGACAAATAACATTCCAGAGATAAACATCAATCCGATACCTCATTACATAAGTTATGCATCATGAATATGTCTAAATATAATTAATTTTTTTTCTCTTGGAAAATTGATTCTGCACCAATAATTCCCCGAGGGAAATTGAGGTACATGAACCATATATAGAGGAAAAAAGACACCAATTTCTATATATAAGATACCCCAAAGTTGTTATTCTTTAATCAAATAACATCAAATCTAGAAATAGTCACCTAAAAGGAAAGAAGGCCTCAAATTTTGCTGAAACATTATGTCATACTCCTCTATTACCTCAACGTATTACTAAAGAACTATAACTAACTTTGAAAAACGTATACTGATGTTTGTTTGTTTTGTGAATATTTTCCTTGAATAAATGCTAATATGATTGCCAAGTTTATCTCACCTCTGGTATTACTGTCTCATAGGTTTAACATTATGGACTTTTATCTCACCCCTGGAATAAATGTCCATAGGTTTATCATTGGGCACTCGTTCTCCATGCCCATACAAGTATTGCAGTCCGTTTTCCACGGTTTATATCCTGTGTGTTATCCATTCTTCTAGTGTATACAGGGGTGAGATAAATACAGAAAGCAACTCGTTTTGATCAAAGAATACATTCTCCAACTCCTTTGAATGCTACGTGAAATTCACTCCGCTGTCGCCTCGTTCATATTACTCCGCATCAAACTCGTGAAGAACGACGACTTTGACCAAAACTTGTTGGTTTCTTCTTTAGTTCTCCATGGCCCTCCCAGTATTAGTCCTTATACTCAATGGGCGACAACGTCACACATTATTATTATCTAGATTATTTGGTGTATATAGGAGTAAGATAAATACAGAAAGCAACCATTTTTTTTGTCACAATTGTCAATCTTCATATTACTTGAATGCTTGCAATATTCACTTGACTGTCGCCTTGTTCATATTCCTCCTCATTTAAACGCTATCGGGAATGACAACTCCGACCAGAACTTGTTGGTTTCTTCTTTTTTCACTTCACGGGGCCTCCTAGACGCGATTCTTGTTGAGAAACACAACGCCAAGTTCTATTTATCCCCGACTACCATAGTCATGCCACCTCTAATTTGCTGCTGCTTTAAGACACTGAGTTCTTAGATTTCCCGCTTCCCACTATGAAGAGTGATTCAGGAGCAGCTCACGGAGTTAGATGTGACAGCGGCGCAGTGTGACCGGTCACCTGAGTCACTCCCATCTGCGCTACTCTCTTTTACATCTAATGGACTTCTACTGGAAATCCGCATAAAACCATCCACTTTAATGCGCTCTACCTCGGCCTCGCTACCTCACCAGGGACCACTAGGAAAGGAAGGTAAATCCGATAAAGAGCAACGTCTTACTACAATATAACCATAGAAGGAGGAAGAAAATGTAAAACAAAAATCACCACTGCTGTAGAGATTGAGAATGAAACGTTAGGAGATTTACCGCTCGTTGAATACTTCTCTGATACAGAAACGAAAGAAGATGTGAGCTAGGAAGATTAATTGATAAACCCAGAGGAGGTTTTTTTATCATTCCGAACATGTTTTTTTTCTAAGGATGCCTAGCGCACAGTGTACACAATGGGGACTGGTTTCTTATATTGTTTGGCCAACCCTAAGCACTTGTTCAAATACAGGAGGCTGTTTCATGTTTCATTAAGCAGGACTTGAACAATAAATCCCTGGGTACACTTAATAAGATATTTACGTATGTGGTTGCGGACCTTTTCCATTGCATCTAAAAGAAATGAATAGTGTTAGATTTCCCATTTGAGTCTTAAGCCAGGCTCCCGCTCTAATTCAGACACACGACAACAAACATTTCGACATGCTTCCGACACAGAATCACAATTTCTGTCGGAATGATCAGGTTTTTTTCATAGCAGTGAACCCTGCATTCTGACATGGTTCCCGACACACTCCGATTTGGTTTAGGCAGAATGGCTGCGTCATAGAACCTCCAACAAGATTAATCATGATTGATTTAATTTACCAAGCTCGGTGGCCAAGTAGTAGGGGTGTTCGCCTCGAGCATGTGAGGTCGTGGGTTCAAACCCCGGCCGGTGTTCGAAATAACGAGGCGTACCAAAGTTTCACGTCCTTACCCCACCGTCAAACCCCGGCCGGGTCATACCATAGACTTACACAAAAATGCTACCCACTGCCCATTCGGCTTAACACCTGCCATAAGAATGAGGAGTAGGGGTCTAGGGCCTGAGTGGAAGAACGGCTGTATCGCAGAATTCGGTGATTGTCTGACACAATATTCTCTTGAAAATTGCAACAACAACCAAAAAAAAAAAAAAAAAATCTAGGGACTAGACTGTCAGAGTGTGACGGAAGCATTCGCTTCTATGTGTAGACTATGCACCCACCTCCTGATACACAGTCACCTTCATATCATTTGCGTATGTGTCAGTATCCGTTCTGACAAACTGCGACAGTACCCTTCTAACAGGGCCTCGAATTGGAAATGTATATCGTAGCCATGTCGGAGTGTGTCTGGAGCGGTGGCAGTCTGGCTTTAAACATATCTCAGTTATTTTTTCTTACTAGAAAAATTTCGGATATTCTATATCAGTCTTGGTTCGTATCACCTCTAAGTATATCACAGTAATAAAAACGTAAATAGACGTTAATGTCGCTATAATGGACTGATAGAAGACACTTTCACGTGATATACTGGTTCCACGCTCGGATACGCTTCACCGATCACCCGAGCGTGTCCCCTGGTGGCCAGTAGATGAGTTGTGAGCGTGTTGAGCTTTCAGTGGCGGAAGTGGCGCTTTGACCGGTTGAATCCGGTCAGCGGAGAATGGCCGCCACTAACAGCCACCAGCGTGCAGAGAGATCACTGTCCCTCCCAACACCCCGTGTTACGTCCATTACACCGAGCTTCCATTGGCCGATTATAAAGTCCAATGCCCATCTACCGATTTCGGAACATTAATGTACGTTTGTCGGCGAGAACCGGAGGGTAATTTGTCTCAGCCAAGCCATCCTAACAGAGTCGGTAGATGTAGGACAGCTAGGCAAGGCTACCCAGCGATTAGTGAACACTCAGTTTCCTTGGTTTTTGCCCTCCCCCAGTAATTAGTGGACCATACACCGATTTTACCATTGTGCGGGTCGAGCGAGGGGTTACGTAATTTGCCTATGACAAAGTGATCGACTCCTATACGATTTGGGAAGTAATCGTTCAACCCTAAATCGGTAGATGGGCATTCGACTTAAGGAACCACCAATGAAAGATAAAGCGCATTTCCATTGGTCAAATATCAAGAATCAGCAAAAAAAGATAAAGCCCATTTCCATTGGTCAAATATCAGGAAACACCTATGACAGAAAACGCCAGTTTCCATTGGCTTATCATACGGTGCTGATTTGTAGTCAGGAACCACCAACACAAGATAAAGCCCGTTTCCATTGGCCGATTAGAAGGAACCACCAACGCAATATAAAGCCTGGTTCTATTGGCCGATTATAAGGAACCACCGATGAAAGATAAAGCTTGTTTCCATTGGCTTATCATCCAGTACTGATTTTCAGTCGAGAACCACCAACACAAGAGAAAGCTCATTTCTATTGGTCAGCTATCAGGAACCACCAATGAAAGATAAAGCTTGTTTCCATTGGCTGATTATCAGGAACCAGCAATGAAAGATAACGCCAGTTTCCATTGGCTGATCATCCAGTACTGATTTGTAGTCGGGAACCACCAGCCCAAGATTGAGCCCGTTTCCATTGGCCTATTACGAAGAACCACCAATGAAAGATAAAGCTTGTTTCCATTGGCTTATCATCCAGTACTGATTTGTAGTCAGGAACCACCGACACAAGATAAAGCTTATTTCCATTGGTCAGCTATCAGGAACCAGCAATGAACGATAAAGCTTTTTTCCATTGGTTGATTATCAGGAACCAGCAATGAAAGATACAGTTCCTTGTGCTTATCATCAGGTACTGATTTGTATCTGGGAACCACCAACACAAGATAAAGCCCGTTTCTATTGGCCGATTATAAGGAACCACCAACGCAAGATTGAGCCCGTTTCTATTGGCCGATTATAAGGAACCACCAACGCAAGATTGAGCCTGTTTCCTTTGGCCGATTATCAGGTACCACGAATGAAAGATAAGCCTGTTTCCATTGGCCAACTATAAGGTACCACCAATGCAATATAAAGCCCATTTTCATTGGCTGATTATCAGAAAACACCAATGAAAGATAAAGCCGGTTTCCATTAGATTTTTTGGGTACACTGATGGTGCACCAGTGAATAAGAACAAAAAATGCATAGAATGCTCACAGATTAATTTGATATAGATTATGTAACAACGACACTACTGATGGCTTTTGTCATAGGAACCCTTTGTGTTTCCTGAAAATACATTAGAAATAGTACATACGATGCACCCTCACTGATAAATTGATACTGACATACGGTTTGTGGCACCACCGACAGAGTTTTAGGGGCTCTCAGAAAACCTCCACCACTTTGATTCTGTTGGTCTGAGACTGGGCGTATACCTAAAAACGTACGGTGTGAACTGACCATGACACTGACCACCCACTGAAGGGCCCCGCACCTCCCACACCCCCAGCAGACCTCCCGGCCCCTCCCGGCATCCCACCCACAGCCCCGGTACCCCTCCCACACCCCCAGTACCCCTCCCACATCTCCGGCACCCCACCCACATCCCCGGCACCCCTCCCACACCCCCGGCACCCCTCCCACACCCCCGGCACACCTCCCACACCCCCGGCACCCCTCCCACACCCCCGGCACACCTCCCACACCCCCGGCACCCCACCCACACCCCCGACACCCCACCCACACCCCCGGCACCCCACCCACACCCCCGGCACCCCACCCACACTCCCGACACCCCTCCCACACCCCTGGCACCCCACCCACATCCCCGGCACACCTCCCACACCCCCGACACCCCTCCCACACCCCCGGCACCCCTCCCACACCCCCGGCCCCTCCCACACCCCCGGCACCCCTCCCACACCCCCGGCACCCCTCCCACACCCCCAGCACACCTCCCACACCCCCGGCACCCCTCCCACACCCCCAGCACAGCTCCCACACCCCCAGTACACCTCCCACACCCCCGGCACACCTCCCACACCTCCCGGCCCCTCCCGGCCCCTCCCGACACCCCACCCACACCTCCCGGCAGACCTCCCGGCCCCTCCCCACACCCCGGCTCGCTGTCCCCGGATCGATGCGCCGGACCTCCGGGCTTCTCCGGGCAATCAATGCTTAACTTAATGAAGCTCCGGACCCTGCCGCCGTCTCCAGCCGTGCGTGTCGGCCTGCCCATCCAGCCGGAAACTACTTAATGGTATTGAGTACGGGAGCGGACGTCGGCAACTGGCGGACAAAGGGGAGATCTCTGACACACCCACCCGGGGGCGGGTCGGAGTGGAGGAATGTACCACCTGCCCACCGATAGGCCTTGATTAGCTATACCCCATATCACTATATACCCGTGCCGTATATACTATAAATATGCACCATTTCGAGAAATAACATAAAAATATGGGATTGAGCTCTGACCCTAAACTTGAATGGGTTTCTGAATTTATCTCATCCTTCACATTGACTAATGGGCTAACATTTGTGACATTATCCCCCATTGGATATTTTTTTCTAAATATCTCATGGGCGTTAGATACGAGTTCACAATTTTAAGTCTTTGGAGAAAAAATATGGGGTGAGATAATAAAAAAGAAACCAACAAGTTTTGGTCAAAGTCATCGTTCTCCATGAGTTTGATGTGGAGTGATATGAACGAGGTGACAGCCGAGTGAATATCACGTAGCATTCAAACGAGTTGGAGGATGACTTCTTTGACCAAAACGAGTTGCTTTCTTTATCTATCTCACCCCTGTCCACACTAACAGCATGTGCAGCACATAATATATAGACCATGGAGAACGGACTGCAATACCTGTAGGGTCATGGAGAACGAGGTTCCAATGTTAAGCCCATGGACTTTTATACCAGGGCTGAAATAATATAGAGGAAACCTATGAAAGTTTAGGGTCTGAATCGAGCTCTGACCCTAAACTTGAATTGGTTTCTGAATTGATCTCATCCTTCACATTGACTGATGGGCTAACATTTGTGACATTATCCCCCATTGGATATTTTTTTCTAAATATCTCATGGGCGTTAGATACGAGTTCCCAATGTTAAGTCTATGGAGAAAAAATACCAGGGGTGAGATAAAACGCAATGTGACATGAAGCCGCGTAGACATATTAGACCTGACAGCTAGCACAGTGCCTGGCTATCTGATTGAATTGGCGATACCTCACTCTCAGAATCCGCTTACACTCATCTAGAATAGCGCTTCACTCTCATCAACAAGTTGTAGAGGCTGCAGCGGCCACCCTTTTTATCTTCTAAACCAGTTAAGGCGAGTTTTCATTGGCCGACGAAAACGGTGCAGATCTATGAGTTCTCCTTCCAGTCCGAGGAATGCATGCCTTGAGGCATTCCTAGGCAGGAGACGAGGAATGCTTTGAGGTATTCCCATGCAGGGCATTCTTTAGGGCCATTACTAAAAACGGTATTCTATTTGACAGAAAAATACGGAATACTTCCGTAAACGTTTATTAAAATATTGAATGTTAAGCCAAATGAAATTAATGATTTTTCTTTATTTCGGGTATATAGTAAATATAAAGCTTGTACAAGCCACAAAATCCAATAATGATTTGATAAAAAAAAAATTCAATAATAATTTACGGTTTGTCCAGAACTCGGTGTAAATGCCTCGTTCAATACGAACCGTAAATTATCATCTCGTTTTGTTGCTTGTACAGCATGATCAGGACGTTCTATATAAATGTTTCGGTTTGAGTGGGAGGCCATTTAGTAGAATAAGGAGTGGTGTGGGCATTGCGGGGGTCGGCGGGGGGTGGGGGATGGGGGGGGGGTGGGAGTGTGAGGTACAGGTGGCCCTGGAGGAGATGAAGACACTCTCTCCAGGCACTGAGAGCCGCTACTGGGCGCCCCGCCCCCCGCCGTGGAGAAACGTGATTCAATGTGCTCTCCAGTTCAGACTTGCCGGAGAATACTCCCGATCCCCGAATGATATAGTATTACGGCTCAGTGGATGGTGGATATGGAATTTAAATTGGGCACCAGGTGGTGGTAAGATGTGCCGATGGGTGCTATGTGAGATATGGTGAGGGATGAAATATTGCCCTGCTGACCGTTTGACCGCCACACAGAGTCTGTACAGGCAGAGGGCACAGGCAGTCCATACATGCAACACATACAGGCAACACATACAGGCAGTCGGTACAGGCAGTCGGTACAGGCAGTTCATACAGGCAGTCCATACAGGCAGTCCATACAGGCAGTCCATACAGGCAGTCCATACAGGCAGTCCATACAGGCATAACATACAGGCAGTCCATACAGGCAGTCCATAAAGGCAGTCCATACAGGCAGTCCATACAGGCAGTCCATACAGGCAGTCCATACAGGCAGTCCATAAAGATAGTCCATACAGGCAGCCCATACAGGCAGTCCATACAGGCAGCCCGTACAGGCATAACATACAGGCAGTCCATACAGGCAGGCGGCACAGGCAGTAAATGCAGGCAGGCTTGGCTTAGCTTACTTGGCTTAGCTTACTCGCCGGAACAGTCAGTAAGAAAGAAGCAGTAGAGCTAATGGTGATTCAGATGTTGTGCATGTACGGGAGCTTTTCCACTTGGTGATAAAATGAATGGCGACTTTTAGAGACTATTCATTATGATTTAGTGTTTCCATCAACTGAGGACCAATGACCAAGTTTAGTACTTATACCTGACTATGTTGTACATGCTACAAAACGAGATGGGGAATCGTTGTTTCTTACGGAACGAGGCCATAGACTGAGTTCTGTAAATAATTCCCATCGAATTTTCAGCATGTTCAAGCATGGTGGGTCGTTCTCTATTTATTATATACCCCCAAAAATAATCAAATTTTACCATATATTGGCATAGAAGATATGTCAGCGTGAAAGCCCACACACTGCTGATGTTTCAACGTGTTCAGTATAACAGTGTACTGCACAGGGTTCAGTATACAATTTATACTGCATAAGGAGCAGCAGTACGTAGTTATCAAATATAAAGCATCGGTATGTAGTAAAGGGTGCATTTAATGGCGGGGTTTTCCTCGGCAGGTTGAAACGCCACAATATAATAAAGAGCTCTTGTTTGTGAGAACCATCTGTGGTCCCAAGCGAAAAGTGAGTATCTACTTAAAAGTTAAAGGCCTTGAAGTTCCTCTACACACCCTTCTAAAGAAAAACAACCCTAGTGAGATGCATCTTTAGAGGCCAATAAAAGGCATCTCCTTCTTCTCAAATCTCTTTTTACGCTATTTCCCATTCCGATTTACCTCGACTTAAAAGAGATAAAAGCAGGCGCGTAACTTTCTTGCAATGAAGCTGAGCCTCTGCTACCTTCATCTCAGAACTGGGAGAAAATAAAAAAAAGGGGACATTGTCGAACGTGGCCCGACTGCAGATAATGACTGATTAATTTTCCCTTCTCGGGACAGTTAATATCAGCCTGGGAAGAAATGAGGCGGAAGTATCTACCTGCCATGCGCGGAAGCCCGTCACACCCTGTCACACCACATAAATTGCCGCCGGGAAGGTGGTTTTTGTTCAATATAATCTTACTTCGGTTGTAGCCCTTTTTTTTTATTTTATTTTTTCTCATGTAAGGTTAAAATTCATTATTAGAAGCAGGGGGAGATGGATGGGTCCATGTTACTAGTGGTGAAGGGGAGAGGTAATGGGTGTCATTATATCACCAATTAATTCTGGTTTTTATATATTAGAAATCATCCCCACACCTTTATTAATGCAGGAACAGTGATAAACACTCACGCACAAAAATCAAATTGTCAACAACTTAGAGGCAAATCGGACAATTCGCGCAGGCCCAACCTAGTGATTTTTAGATTATCTAAATGTAGCCAGTCTTGACTAATAATTTGCAATATTATTGCCAATTATTAGTCAAGACTGGCTTCATTGGATTCATTTTAATTCTAAATGAGTAAATTCAATGGTTTGTCCAGTTAATCCAATTTTAACAGGCATTACAGGCTAATTTACATTTGTTTGATTTACATTGGACATTCACTGAAAAAAATATTGTTTTCTTCAATTCTTTCAAAAATAAGGACAGTGTCCTATCCTTTATAAAACCCAAATGTGTAGTGTTATGCATTAACTACATTCTGTGAAACTTCTAGGGAAAAGACATGGGTTTTACTATATAAAAAATAACTTCTTTGAATTTCGATATATTCTTTTGTAAAATTATTAAATAATATTGATCTCTAAATCAAAAACTAGCACTGTGACCCTTGACTTTTAAGTTAGTTATGTGTTCTACAACACTTTGAGCTCATCATATTCAAATTTCCAGAAAATTACATGGGTCGTAAATTTCCCCCCAAATTGTCCTACATGCCTTTAAAATGGGGTTGGTATTTGAGAGGCGCCTTCCATCGATTCTCTCATCGGTAAAATTGAGTGCCTGCCACTGACACACGCCCTTAAATACTCGACATTCCTTCTGTTAGGAATTTATCGATCGACAATCTGGGCGATGGCCGCAGTTTTGCAGGAGAAGCAACAATAACAACAGAGAAAACGGACCAGGGACCTGTTTCAGTAGTCTTGTGACATGTCTAGATGGCGTTTCTGACACCATACGGACAGATCACAAGATTGCAGTCGATGACACACAGAGTTTCACTCACTTCTTGTAGGAATTAAGCAATGACACTTTAACATGAGTAGGGGATACATATAATCTATAATCGTTCCAAATATGAAGAAAATTGGCCACTTCGATCTTCAGATATTTGCTAGTCTTTTTCCGCTGTTGCTTGCACTGTTGGTGCCGCTGTTGATGTCTGTCTAGGCCTAATGTCACAAGACTACTGAAACAGGTCCCAGGTGACAAATGTGGACGGGCGCGGGGAAAACCGGGCGCAACGGCTTGCTGACGGAGTGCTTTCACCATGACCAAGCCCAATGCACATCTACCGATTTCTGAACATTAATCGGTGGCAGCGACCATAAAATAGTCATAGACCATCTCCGTTTCCATCGAAAGAACATTTGTTCTCACCGCCACAGGTTTCTATGTTAACCATGCATATACCTTAAGCCCAATGGACATCTACTGATTTTGGAACATTGATGTACCTTTGTCAGCGACAAAGGAATGGTACTTTGTCTCAGGCGAGGCATCCTAATGGAGTCGGCCCTAGTCAGTAGATATAGGACAGCTAGGCAAGGGTCATCCAATGATAAGCGACCGCCCCCCCTGTTCTTTTGTTGCTGAGTTGTCCGTCAATACTCCTCAACCGCTCACCAAAAGTTTATCAACATGCTGATAAATCCAGTTAATAACAGAACATTGGCTGCTGTTTGAGTGACAGGTTACGCAATTTGGCTGGGACAAATTCACTGACTCCTATACGATTTGGGAACTAATCGTTCTACCCTGAATCGGTTGCTTTAGAGATTGCATCGCGTAGTAATCAGTCGTAAGAGTGCGTATACCAGGATTAAATATATATTAATTGGGGAAAAAAAATTTCTCTGCTAGGGAGTTCTTTTTGCTTTAGACTTTAGGCCCAATACCCAAGGTGTAATTTTGGGGCATGCGCGTGGCCTCAGTCAGCGACTCTAAGCACACAGTAATCTGCCATGTCACCAAGTGGGAGCACAAAAATGCGAATTCGTATGTGACTGTTTCCTGGCCCCCTTAGTTCATACATGAATCACTGGTTAAAATTCATTCTTAAAAGGCAATATAGACTCTTGCGATTAGGTTTCAAACATGTTTGAAATTTCCGGGAAACTCATCACCCAATATCCTTGTCACTAAGTGGGAATGCAAAATTGCAAAATCTTCTATGACTCTCGACCATCACCCTGTGGTGTGTGTATAAATTGTGTACCTTGTTACCATTTAACATCTGAAAAACTCACCTTGGTGAGAGATGTCTTGCTCTAAATAAAATTTAAAAAATTCAAAAAAGGTTACCAAGTCATCCCAAAAGAGCACTAGTTTCTTGTTATCTAATTTCAAATGTAATTCTTCAAGTGTTGGTCGCTCGACCATTTTCATTTTCATTTTTTAGGTTCTGTTGCATAACTGTACCATCGTTGGCAGTGCGACCTGTCTTTATTTTTATTTCAAGATTTCAACACTGTTTTGATCTTTGTTAATGATAGATATCATTTTCATATTCAATTTAATACATATACTGTACTGTTTAATTATTATCAGTACAATGAGATATTATACAACAATACAAACAAACTTCCCATAATTGCTTTCTAGTATCTTACTTATCTATTAAAACTATGCCGGACACCAATCTCTAGGGCGAGAATCTCCTAGTGGAAATCGGGCTTTATCGTAACGTTTCCGCGCACATTACGCGGAGACTGACGAGGGGCGGGACAGGGTGCTAGCCGTCCGCACTGCCCCCTGCCCCGACCCCACTTGTGGCCGCCATTACACGACCATCAACGGCCTCTAGCGGGGACTGCTGGGGACGGCTTTATAGTGGAGAGGGTGTGGGCTCGTGTTTGTGATCTGCAGATGGGTAATGGTGGCATGTAGCGAGGTTTTCCGTTTCATCGCATATTTTCACCTGCTATAGTTCTCCATGCAGTTCGTTCTTAGTATTTATTACCCAAATGATACGGAGTCTCCATACTAAGCTTATGGAGCCTACAGATCGCTACTGAGTAGAATACGGAAAGATGTGTTCTCCTGGAAGAATACGGCTTTTTTGGCCACCTGACGGGCATTATAGGAACTATTCATATAAACAATGTACGGCGCTTGTGTGGCGTTTCTAATTATTTCCAAGATCTTTTCCTAATAATAAGTCGAAAGGTGAGTGATATATACAACTCAACCATTATTTCGATCTGTGTGGCCGTATTCTTCTTGTAGTTGACACTACGCAATATCGCTCTGAGTACTGCTATGCGTCAACTACGCGGAGAATACGACCACGCACATCCAAATCATGGTAATATTATGTATATATCAATCAACTTTAAATCTTCCAATCATCCGACATACCTAAGCGGAGACCAACCTGAAGTCAGCTCAATCATGTGCCTCTCAAGGATATACATAACTAAGCAATCATTTGAAAATCTAATTATTCAAGCGAGCTTTTAAGGACTTTTAAGATTAAAAAAATAGACATACTTAATAGGAAATATTTGTAGCTTTACAATTCGATAATGAAACCTAGCTTAATGTTCATTGTATTTAAAAAAAATATGCACAAAAGGACATAAGTACATGGAAAATGGCTTTGAGGTTATGGAATAATTTTTTTGCAAGCATTACGGGAATTTAGAAACATTAATGTACCTTTGTCGGCAACAAAGGAATGGTACTTTGTTCCAGGCAAGGCATCCTAAAGGAGTCAGCCCTAGTTGTTAGATGTGGGGTAGCAATAACATACTGTGATGAAAAAAAAAGAAAGAAAAAAGCTAGGCAAGGGTGAGCCAACGAGTAATGACCCCCCTTGAGATGTTCTTTTGTCATGGACGAGTTGTCAATCGATGTTCCAAATTCGCTTGCCAAAAGTTAATCAACATGTTGACGAATCCAGGCGGTGACAACGAAACAGTAGAAATACCCCCGTTCAGGTGGACGACGAGTTATGTAATTTGCCTACAACAAGTTCATGAACAACTACACGATTTGGGAACTAATCGTTCAAACCCAAATCGGTATATGTGCATTGGACTTAGAGACAAATCCTGGTACTTTGATGATTTCTAAATTCTTTTGATTTTTGCAAATAACTCTGGATGATATAAGTTCCATATATCAGCAAATACAAAATGCAATGTCACCATGTTAACTTCTATTGGAAGGCCATCTGAAAATGTAAGTTGTTAACTATTGATGTCTATGGGAAACTGCAATATTTTGGCTAGATGACACTGATGGTCTATTGCTATCTTCAAATAATTCTTGATTCTGATAGTTGGGAACATATACAAATGAGAAATGCTACAATAATACTATGTCACCATGCTAACTCCTATGGGAAGGCCATCTGGAGAAGCTAAGTGCTTAAGTATTGGTGTCAGAGGGATACTGCAATATTTTCATGAAATCAGATGGCAGCACCTGTTTAAAATTCGATTCTGAGTATAGATATAGAAGGCATTGTGTTACCTTCCCGCATTTGTCTTAAACAACAGTTCCCGCTACTTGGTCAAAGTGGCCAGGGATTTAACCCGACCCCACATAGCATACCTCTGACGGCCTGGGTAGGCTACACCCTACCTCCTCACCTCCCTCCCCCGCTTGTTGACCGGTGATTTATTAACTGGACCTGGGAGGTGTAATCAGCATTTGTCCCCAATAGGCTGATGGCGGTTATGGTGCTCCAGGGCGGGATCATCAGGCTTAATGGTTCCCCGCTGACCCACCCCAGACCTGCACACCCCCGCCCCTCCTCAGGGTAATCACCCGACGACTAATGTGCCATAGGCGGAGGGGAATTTCTACTTCTGGTCAGCGCCCTTACCCATTAAGAAATCAATCCCAGTTTATTCCCACTTCTGTGTAGGGTATCCAATGCGGATATTGTAGTTTATTTGACGTTTAGAGAATTTATGAGCATTTTATGTATGTCCAGGGTAGGTTATAAGTTAATCAGTAAAATAAGAAGGACTTGTCTTTTACTAATCTGACAATCACAACTGACAGCTTACGGAATGGTAGCTGGAGAATACAACAGATTTGAAGACAGTTTTGTTTATGTTATTTTTGAGCTTTTATTTATCCACAAGTTAGGTGTCCAGCAGTTGTAGGTAGTTTTATCAGTTTTGAATTTTTTTCTTCTCAAAAGTTTGAAATTTGATTGTAACACAACATTCAAATAAAATCAATGTTCTTTTTAATCTTATTAGTTTGTGGTTTTAAATTATATTGAATCCGACAAAGCCTTGGCCAACAGGTGTCAACCTAAAAGGGTAGCGAGTGCATTACGGTATAATTTCAGTGGTGAAATCCCTATTAAAGACTTGCTGTAACAGTAATGATGAAAAAATTCTTTCCCAATAGAATGGCGACTGGTGAATATCTATTAAATAAATATCATATAAAATATCCATAATCGTTGGTTGACCCTTGCCTAGCTGTCCTACATCTACCGACTAGGCTGGACTCAGTTAGGATGCCTCGCCTTAAGCCCAATGCCCATCTACCGATTCCGGAACATTCATGTACCTTTGTCGGCGACAAACGGACGGTAATTTGTCTCACCAAAGGCATCCTAACGGAGGTGGCCGTATTCGGTAGATGTAGGACAGCTAGGCAAGGGTGAGCCACCGATTAGTAGACCGATTTGCTTAGGACTAATATCTACCACCCCATCTCCTCAATGTCCGGTGGTCGAGCGAAGAGCTACGTAATTTGCCTGCGACAAGTTCACCGACTCCTATACGATTTGGTAACTAATCGCTCAACCCCGAATCGGTAGATGGGCATCAGGCTTTAGTCAAATTAACATTCCTTTGTCGCCGACAAAGGTACATCAATGTTCCGAAATCGGTAGATGTACCGACTAGGCCGGACTCAGTTAGGATGCCTCGCCTTAGTCAAATTAACATTCCTTTGTCACCGACAAAGGTACATCAATGTTCCGAAATCGGTAGATGTATATATGCCGGGGACCGTGGATCTGCAGTTTTACCGTTTTATCTCCTCCCACGACAAGCTGGTTTGTGAATATTTCGCTGGGTCCGGGTACGCGAAGGTGATACGGCCATAGGGAGGCAGAAACCAGCGAACAGTTGCCCGGATGTCTCAATTACAGATCCGCCATTTTGCCCGTCGGTCGCTCGGCCTGATGGCCTGCTGGTACCTCCCGTGCATTAGCCCTGCTCCGCTGGGTCGCCCCGGGGACAAGCGAACGCCGTCAATATCGACTTCCGGGACCCGCAGCCCACCCACTTCCGGTTTCTCTTCGCTGGTCACTAGCGAGCGCCTAGGTGCATATCTGACACACAGGGCGGGAACCAGCAAGACGACCTGTCAGCCAGCCAATAGGCGCCGAGCTTTTAGTCAGCTGACCGCTACTTCCGGTAGGAGCAAATTGACGGCGCCCGGATTGAAGATGAACGATAACTATTTGACACGTGATTTAAACAGAAATCCCAAAGCAAATTTAATCCTGTAAAAGCCAAGCGGAATCATTCTATTCCTCAATCATAGAGATTATCAAGAACTCCAGTACTTGAAAGCAATTAATGTACCTTTGAAGACCAAACAATGAAGTAATTGTAATTTTGTTTTGTTTCTTGTTGCGAATCCTTGAGTCTGACGAGGAACTGACAGCTCTGTTCGCTAATAACTATGGAGGTGTTCGTATCACAGTGACAGCTCCAATCCTCATTAATACGCGAAATCCAGATTAAAGACTTAGTGACAGAACCTAGGTCCGTCTCATTTGTCTCACAAACTGAAGAGAACACAGGAGAGAAGATAAATACGTGATAAATAACGGTCTCCTGGTGAGCGGAGCAGTGGGCTAGGTGGGGGCTCGCGTGTAGGGACGGAGACATGGTGTCACGTTCTGAGGACGGCAGATGGCGGAGTGGGGTGTGGAGGGGGCGGCAGGGATGGGGGAGGGGGAGGGGAGGTGGTGAGAGTAGGGTGTGGGGTGTGGGGTGTGGGTGTAGGGTGTGAGAGGAGAGGTGTGGGGTGTGGGGTGTAGGTGTAGGGACGGAGACGTGGTGTCACGTGCTGAGGACGGCAGATGGGGGAGTGGGGTGTGGAGGGGGCGGCGGGGATGGGGGAGGGGGAGGGGAGGTGGTGAGAGTAGGGTGTGGGTGCGGGGTGTGGGTGTGAGAGGAGGGTGTGGGGTGTGAGAGGAGAGGTGTGGGGTGTAGGTGTGGGGTGTGGTTGTCGGGTGTGGGTGTGGGTGTGAGAGGAGCGGTGTGGGGTGTGGGAATTGGGTGTTAGAGGAGGGGTGTGGGGTGTGGTTGTAGGGTGTGGGTGTGGGGTGTGAGAGGAGCGGTGTGGGGTGTGAGAGGAGGGGTGTGGGGTGTGGGTGTAGGGTGTGTGTGGGGGGTGTGAGAGGAGCGGTGTGGGGTGTGAGAGGAGCGGTGTGGGTGTGGGGTGTGAGAGGAGGGGTGTGGGGTGTGTGTGTGGGGTGTGAGAGGAGGGGTGTGGGGTGTGAGAGGAGCGGTGTGGGGTGTGGTTGTAGGGTGTGGGTGTGGGGTGTGAGAGGAGGGGTGTGGGGTGTGAGAGGAGGGGTGTGGGGTGTGGTTGTGGGGTGTGAGAGTGGGGTGTGAGAGGAGCGGTGTGGGGTGTGGGAGTAGGGTGTAGGGTGTGGGGTGTGAGAGGAGGGGTGTGGGGTGTGAGAGGAGCGGTGTGGGGTGTGGTTGTAGGGTGTGGGTGTGGGGTGTGAGAGGAGCGGTGTGGGGTGTGGTTGTAGGGTGTGGGTGTGGGGTGTGAGAGGAGGGGTGTGGGGTGTGTGTGTGGGGTGTGAGAGGAGGGGTGTGGGGTGTGAGAGGAGCGGTGTGGGGTGTGGTTGTAGGGTGTGGGTGTGGGGTGTGAGAGGAGGGGTGTGGGGTGTGAGAGGAGGGGTGTGGGGTGTGGTTGTGGGGTGTGAGAGTGGGGTGTGAGAGGAGCGGTGTGGGGTGTGGTTGTAGGGTGTGGGTGTGGAGTGTGAGAGGAGGGGTGTGGGGTGTGGGTGTAGGGTGTGGGTGTGGAGTGTGAGAGGAGGGGTGTGGGGTGTGGTTGTGGGGTGTGAGAGTGGGGTGTGAGAGGAGCGGTGTGGGGTGTGGTTGTAGGGTGTAGGGTGTGAGAGGAGGGGTGTGGGGTGTGGTTGTAGGGTGTAGGGTGTGGGGTGTGAGAGGAGGGGTGTGGGGTGTGAGAGGAGGGGTGTGGGGTGTGGTTGTAGGGTGTGTGTGTGGGGTGTGAGAGGAGGGGTGTGGGGTGTGGTTGTAGGGTGTGGGTGTGGAGTGTGAGAGGAGGGGTGTGGGGTGTGGTTGTGGGGTGTGAGAGTGGGGTGTGAGAGGAGCGGTGTGGGGTGTGGGTGTAGGGTGTAGGGTGTGAGAGGAGGGGTGTGGGGTGTGGTTGTAGGGTGTAGGGTGTGGGGTGTGAGAGGAGGGGTGTGGGGTGTGAGAGGAGGGGTGTGGGGTGTGGTTGTAGGGTGTGTGTGTGGGGTGTGAGAGGAGGGGTGTGGGGTGTGGTTGTAGGGTGTGTGTGTGGGGTGTGAGAGGAGGGGTGTGGGGTGTGAGAGGAGCGGTGTGGGGTGTGGTTGTAGGGTGTGTGTGTGGGGTGTGAGAGGAGGGGTGTGGGGTGTGAGAGGAGCGGTGTGGGGTGTGGTTGTAGGGTGTGGGTGTGGGGTGTGAGAGGAGGGGTGTGGGGTGTGGTTGTGGGGTGTGAGAGTGGGGTGTGAGAGGAGCGGTGTGGGGGGTGGTGTGAGGTGTGGGAATAGGGTGTTGGGGCGGGGTGTGGGAGGGGTAAGGATGAGTGGGGTGTAGGTGTGCGAAGTGGGGTGTTGGAATGGGGTGTGGGAGTGAGGTGTGAGAGGGGCAAGTATGAGTGGGATGTGAGTATAGGAATGGAGTGTGGCGTGAGGGGGGGGGGGGGGGTGAGATATGAATGTGGGGTGTAGGAGTGGGCTGTGGGAGTGAGGAATAGGTGTCGGCATGGGGTGTGGATGTGGATGTGAGATCGGGCGTATGGGTGTGTGGGATTAGTGTGGGATTAGGCTGCAAGGTGTGGGAGTGTGAAGTAGCTGTGGGAGTAGGGTGTGGGAGTAAGGTATTGCAGTGGGGCGTTTTTTTTCATTTTTTATTTGCGTTATTTACCCTGCAAGGTCTTTAGAACGTATTCCGGTTTGCTTTGACCCTGCAGCATTACAAAAGTACATTCACAAAAATACTAGTTGGATCTGTTACAGTGTTCATAGTGAATAAAGTCTGTCCATAAAGCAAGTCTGCTGCTTTTATAGATTATATATCCAGTTTCATCGATCCTTCAATAATCTGCATATTATTGCGTACTCATTTCCAGCTTATACCTAATACAATATCGGTTCTCACACCATCAATGTGTTATTTTCAGTTTCATCTCAATAATATTCATTTAAGAAATTTCAAATAAATACCTCAAGAAAAAAATAGCCTGGCTAGCAACATACATAAAATAGATCAACTGGTGACCTTCTGATCATATATTTTCATTTACAGTACTATAGCTACTGATCTTATTGAGCATACCATGTGTGGTGGTGCAGTCGGGAGTTGGAGACTTGGGTGTGGCCCTAGCAGTCTTGGTGTTTACACCGTCACAGCCTCCCCCCCCCCCCACCCTCCCCTCCCCCCGCCCATCAAACGTGGCTGTGCAGTGAGCTATTTCTTTGCTCTATAGCAAAAGGGACTATTTTCCCCGTATACCATGGTTCTGAGGCCGTATACCACAGATGTAAATCCGTATACCACAGTTATGGTATCTGACAGGTTTTATACAATGGGTAGTGGTTTACTGAGTCCCAATACATTTTCAATGGGGACTTTGTATACGATGGATAATAAAGGTATTGCAGTGGGGTGTTTGGTGTTGCAGTGGGGTGTTAGAGGAGACTTGGGTGTGGCCCTAGCAGTCTTGGTGTTTACACCGTCACAGCCTCCCCCTCCCCCCCACCCTCCCCTCCCCCCCGCCCATCAAACGTGGCTGTGCAGTGAGCCATGCCCAGCCTTTGTCGCCGAGATCAATAAATCGGTGAAGACCCCATCCTGATGAGCAGAGCAGGACGGAGGCAGACATCAAACAGGATTAGAACCGGCTAAAAGCCACCCGCCCCCCTCCGAGGTGTCCACCTCCCCCCCTCCCCCCCCCCCCCTCTCCGCTCCCCGGCCAGCCGCGAGGTGTCTCCGATCAATGCCGCTGAAAAACTCCGGTGTACCCCCCGCCTCGGGGATGAGCAGGGGGGGGGGGGGGTTGGGAGACATAATCTGATAGTCTACTGGGACCCAACGGTGAAATGGGACTGGAGTTGACGCGAAATACTTGGTACCTTTGGGATATGTTGGGTAATGAATTCAGGCCCCAATTTCATTGAATCCAGTTTTCATCTATTTTCGGTGATGTATATTTGGTGTTTGTAGTAAATTTAAGTATTTTATATCTGTATTCTACTGAAATACACGGGAACATACCTCATGCAAGGTAACAGTAATTGCCAACCGATTTGAGTCTGATTCATTTTTAGAATGGCTTGCTGTAAACAATACTAAGAGAAAACGTGGTTACTGACACCATAGATATGACCATTCAAGGTATTTTGTAACATGAAATATGCTGCGATACTAGAGGCGAAAGAACGTACTTTGTGTTACAAAAGATGGAGAATCGGATCCATATGGACTCAGTACGTTTTCTTATTATCATATACCTCAAATATTAGAGAAAACGTTGTTTTATTCACTTCCTAAGTTATCGATTCATGCTCATTTGCCACGAGGACAGTGCGACCGAACATTGTTCATACTGCACCCCTAGCAGCAGTGTTTCATAGACTCAAAATAAGTCTAATTGAACAAATCAGACATCAAACTACCCTAACGAACAAACAAACAACCAATGTTAGAAGGGATTCTATGCTGTTTCACTTTGAGCTATGGTAATGTGACTACTTACCACTATGGAGCAGCTTAGTTAGATTTGAAAACATAAATAAGATCAACCGCAGCTTTGTGTTGGAGAAACCCTATCAGTAATATCTTTATGTTTCTCAAAATCGAGGAAAATTAGCAGTCTGAAATGGAGAAATATGGCCTGGAGTGAGGCAGCAGAGAATGGAGTGTCCATCCATCCACTGCTGTACTTCACTGCACTTTGTAGAAGTCAGACATCTGACTTGTAACTCAAGGCCTGGCCTTAGGCGTAAATATCGCAGGATGAAATGACATTTATTACTATACACCTATGGCCGAACATGTATGAAATACTGCCTGCTGCTAGGGGTGTAGTATAAATAATGTCTGGCCCACTGTCACAGCGGGCCGTAGTGAATTGCAGTAGTCTTTGTGGTCTTTGTAAAGTTAATAAAAGGGCGTTTTAAATGATTGGGAGGTGTATAGTAATAAGAAAACGTAGTGACTGAGCCTGTACAGTGTCCGTTCTCGGTCATTTGATGAAAAAATACGGCCCTCCCGCCTGTGGTGTCGGGCCGTATTTTCATCATCAAATGACCTCGAACGGCCATCTGTACGGGCTCAGTAACCACGTTTTCTCATATTTCAAACCCTCTTACAAATGTAGCTCCCGTTACGGTCGATGCGCCCCACAGACATTTTAAAGACAAATGCGGGTAGGTATCACAGTGCCCCCTGTGTCTACTAAATTTAACACTGGTGCTGCCATCTGGTTTCATGAAGATATAGCAGTTTCCCATAGACACCAATAGATAAGTATTTAACTTTTTCAGATGACCTTCCCATAGAAATTAGCATGGTGACAAAGTAATTTTTAGCATTTCTCATGTGTACATGATCCCAACCATCATAATCCAGACTTATTTGAAGATAGCAATAGAACATCAGTGTCATATAGCCATGAAGTCACGATATTGCACTTTCTCATAAACATGAATAGTTAAGCATTTACATTTGCCTTCAAATAGAAGTTAGCATGGTGACATGCCGATGTTTTTGCATTTTCTATTTGCTGATATTTGAAACTCATATCACCCTGATTTATTTTCAAGAAGCAGTAGAATTTAGAAATCACCCAACTACCAGCATTTGTCTTTAACCCTTTAAGGACGGCTGCCCAGGGCAGAACTCAACACTTGGGGACGGCTACTAGTGACTATGTATAGGTCTAGGGGACGGGGGCATTGTCCTCTGAACTCTAAATTTGAAAGTTTATCACGTTATATAATATGCTCTTATTAATATTTTTATTTCTATTATTTAGAATTCAAAGACATTATTTTACACCTACCACTGTGAAAATTTCAAGTTAATTGTTAGAATATTTCCCTTTAAAAAAACATTTATATAAATACCCAGCAAATGATGGTTGGCAATATTTCCTTTTGAAAAATATTTCAAATTATTTCCTTTTTGAAAAAACAATTATACAAATATCCAGCAAACGATGCATTAAGGCATCATCCGCCTCCTTCCGAATGATGCCTTAACGCATCATCCGCCCTTAAAGGGTCAAAACGGATCGGAGCGGGGCGAGTCGTCCAGTGGGACGTAATTACCGGAGAGACATCATCGCACTCCCATGACCGACAAAACCCGGGCTCGGTCCTCAGGCCAGCGGCATTGTGGGTATTTGTGTCGGGAGACGCCGGACATGCTCAAACACGGCACTGCGCATGCGCAAACAGAGCGGCACGCAGGCGCAGCGGGGCGGGGCGGTCACGTGGTATTGGCTGGCTGTGATTACATGTCAGGAGGGATTAATCTGCCCGCTTAATAGCACGCGACGTTCGGGGCGGGCGGGCGGGCGGGGGAGGGGCGGGGTGGAGAGGTAAGGGGTGAGGTGAGGGGTGGGCGGGGAGGGGAGGGGAGGGCAAGGCAGGGTGAGGATTGGACAGGGATGGGGTGTTGTGAGGCGGGGCGGGGTGGAGAGGGGTAGGGTGGGGTGAGGTGGGCTTGGATGGGGAGGGGTGAGGCGTGGTGTGGGGTTAAGGGAGGTGAGAGGCAGGGTTGGGAAAGGTGGAGCGGGGAGTGGTAGGGGAGGGTGGGATGGGGATGGGTGGGGCAGGGTGGGGCAAGGCTGGGCAGGGTGGGACAGGGTGAGGTTGTAAAGATGGAGCGGGGAGTGGTGGGGGAGGGTGGGATGGGGCAGGGTGGGGCAGGGTGGGGTAAGGTTGGGCAGGGAAGGACAGGGTGAGGTTGGGTGGGGTGGGGAGGGGAGTGGCAGTGTGGGGTGGGCGGTGCGGGGAGGGGTGAGGTGGGGTGAGGCGGGGGAGGACAGGGTGAGGAGGGTGGGGGGGGGGGGGGCAATGCAGGGCATGGTGGGACAGGCTGGGGTGAGGCGGGGAAGGGGAGGGTAGGACGAGGTGGGGCAGGATGGGGTGGTGTGAGATGGGGCAGGGTGAAGTGGGGTGGGGCAGGGTGGGGCTGGGCAGGGTGGGGCAGGTCGGGGTCCGGTAGGGTGGTAGGGATGGGATGAGGAAGGGCAGTATAAGGCAGGGTGGGGTTGGCTGGGAAAGGGCAGGGCAGGGTTGTGTCGGGTGGGGTAGGATTGGATTGGGAAGGGCAGTATCAGGCAGGGTTGGGCAGGACGGGGCAGGGTGGGGTCGGGTAGGGTCGGACAGAGCTGGGCGGACCAGTGTAGGACAAGGTTTGGGGACGAGGTAACACGTCTTAGTCGGCAGGGCTCAATGGTAAGCCAGTCAGATCATCCAGAAAACCAAACACCACCAATTACCTGCACCAAGCGGGCACGTTCGCAAACTCGTATTAGGGATGACACATGGCCTGCCAGGGCACGTTCGAGTATAGTAGAAATACTGCTTTTGCCCTTGCCAGCAAAATGAGGGGCAATTTTAGGAACCTCTCATTCAAACGTCCAGGTAGTGGGAGAAGGGTTTGTCTGCTAACTGCTTTCAAATTACCGGCGATTTATTCTACTGCTGATCGGTTTCCCACTGCCGACCGATTTTTTATACCTTTCTTTTGGATCCTTGACACATTTGTTCACAAATAAGTAAATTCGTGTGAAATAAGTCAGCAGTAAATTAATACTTTATTTCTACTTATTTCTAATAAAGGATAATAATAAATAAAGCAATGGAAACCTTTCAAAATACAAAAGACGAGCCCCCTAGTGGATGACCGGGGAACCAGCATAGTACTAGCTGAATACTGTTACCCATGATGCACCAGAGCAATGGCGGGCGTTACCTGGTCTAGCATGTGAGTCAGCACATAGGCCAGGCTTCCAGGCTTAGGCTAAAATACCTTCCACTTGCCGAGAAAGCGCTAGTTTACAGAGGGGAATGGTCGCCATGACGCTCTCGTGATTTAATCAGGTGAATAGTAAACGAATAGCACCACACTAGGACGAGGTGGCCGAGTGGTTAAGGCGATGGACTGCTAATCCATTGGGCTCTGCCCGCGTGGGTTCGAATCCCATCCTCGTCGGTTGTCCTTTTTTTTCTTACAATTAATTCAAATTTCCATCCCTACCTTTCTGGGACTTACTGTACTAGGTTTTGATTTGATGACACAATTGGGCGTTTTCCATTAGTGGACTTTTGAAATATTCTCTTTCTAAAGAACCCACCAGTGTCCTTGATTTTCTTTACTTATTAAATATCGCAGTATTCACCACTATTGTATCGCATGCGGAATACATCCAGAACGAAAGCTTCACATCTAAAACATTCTGAGATTAATTCAAGAACTTTTGTCACAAAATACATCCAGGACTTTTGGAGCGCCCTTTAATTATGGCCGGGGCCACATGGATTGGTCAATGAAGGTCTCCACCGCATGGAAATACCCCCCCCCCCCCCAAAAAAAAAGTAGAAAGGTCACCCCCTTTTGGAAAACCCCAAAAAGTGCCCCACCTTTCTTGGAAGCCCCCCCCCCCCCCCTAGAAAAAGTCCCCATAAACTGTGCCCTCCCCTCCCAGGCCATAATAATTGAATGCTCCCTTACAAGTTGAAAGACAAAACTGCTTATTGCCATCCGATGCAGTTTTCTGACGAAAACATGTCTCATTTTCTGACAGTACATTTTATCATTGGCAGGTGACACCAGGGGACACTCAGTGAAAAGTCAGCAGCTGGAGCTTCAGGGACCTGTTTCACTAGTCTTGTGACATGTCTGTGACACCATACAGACATTGGGGTTGTCTAGTTTCGTGACAACACAAGTAGCTACCCTTAGGTAAGAATAACATAAACATAAGAATTAGACAAATCTACACATCATGGACCTGTTTCACTAGTTTTGTGATAAAAGTGTTAGACAGACACGAAAAGCAGCACCAACAGCGCAAGCAAGATCCGACAAAACGAATTTTAATGTCTAGTTCTTATGAAACCGGACACCATCTAGACGCCATCTAGACATGTCACGAAACTAGTTAAACAGGTCCCTGATCTGCTCGTTGTAATGTTTAGAACTGCGCTCGCATAGTCCGTAAATATACGGGTTCAGAATGAATGATAGGGTTCCATTTTGCTGAGACAACTTCTTCCCTTGCAATTGTCAACGACAATCAGCCCCAACAAGGAACAGAATCTCATGAGATTTTGACTTTAAACAGGTTTAAAATTTAGAGGGGCATTCTGGTGAGACAAATGTATTTCACAGTTCTCCCCCAATCTGTGAGTCTCGGTGGTCCCAAATTACACCTATTCACATGAGGAAGTACCCTGAGTCGGTGACTGTGTACCTTGTGTACCATGTGTACCCTGTGTGGGGGTGTAGAAGTGAGACTTTGTACCTGTTAAGTATTCCCATGTGAATTAAACCCGCCATGTTACCCTGAGACTGTAGACACCCCAATCTGTGAAACGTTGCTGGAAATAGTCAGCGATTGGTGTAAAGGTGTGAAGTACACCTGTCTCAGGTCCATTTGTCCCACGATGTGAATCGCACTTTACACTAAACAATTATCTAGGCGACGGAACTTGAATGTAAGGCCTGGCGTCCATCTACTATGATAGAAATTTAGACCTCCCGATATGGCTCCGATACAAAAAGTCAATATCGGTGGCACATCGGGAAAGTGCAAGATCATAGACATTTGTCTAGACATACCAATCCACCACACATTGTATGGGTTTTTTCGGTGCCTAATTGCGGAAACGTGGTCAACTGCCCCGATATAAGGCGAACCTCCGACGCGATTTTGATTTCTTATCGGGAGGTGCATCGTAGACCATATCGGAGCCATATCGTAGTAGGTGGACGCCGAGCCTAAGAGGGTGCGTCCTCCAACCACAACAGGGCTGCGACACACGCCAACAAGAAATTTCCAATCGGTGCCTTGTCGCAGCCTTGTCGTGAGGAGGGGAGCTGTCGTAAGCCCTTGTTACAGCCTGTCGGGAAGTGCACGCTCCACCTAAATATTCTATCATAGACCTCTGCGACACACCACGACACGCCACGACACGGCTCCAAAATCGAACATGTTCGATTTTGTCGTAACCTTGTCGGAAGGCCCCCGACAGGCCCCTGACAAGCTTCATGTCGCAGCCTTCCTGGCCTTGTCGTAGCCTCTTGTCGGGGACTGTGGTCCACCAACCACGACAAGGCTACGACAAGGCTTCCAATCGTCGTGGACGTTGTCGGAAAGCCGTTGTCGCAGCCTTGTCGTGGTTGGTGGACGCACCCTCTTAAACAACCTGGCGACTTTGTGTTGTTAATGGCCAGAAATTGCTTTCCCATTCTTACAGTCAGGAACCATCGACAGACCCTTAGCACTGCTCACGCAACATGTAAGTAGGCTATTAGGAAAACTAAAAATATCTACACCGTTTTCGTCGGCCAATGGTAACAGACCTTATGAGGTATAAAGGATGGGATGTTATAACTTCATATGCATCCAACGTGTAACCATCGTCCCCGGGAGAATCCAACCCGTTTACAGCGTACAGAACACGGCAGCATACAAGACGCCGGCAACCAGCTACAGCAATGACGTCATTAGCCCCAACACAAGGGCGATATTAGAAGAAATAATTGGGGACGTGGCTCGCTGGTTCCTGGATGTGGCGGGAGCCGTGAGCTGAATTCGGAGCCCGGTGAAGGAGTCCCCGGTGAGACATTTGTCTAACTGGTTGGTGATTTGTGACGGGCGAGTGGCAATAGACAAGGGTCTAGAGTTCAAACCCCTCTTCCGACATGAGGTTTCGTGTGAGAAGACCACATTGACGTTTTACGTACATTATTACACAAAAAGGCACTTTTACAGGCAGGAGGTTTCGAATGAGAAGATGTACATTGTTATATAAAAAGACACGTTTACAGACCCCAGGTATCGTGTGAGAAGACAACTTTGACGATTTACATACATTATTAAATAAAAAGGCACATTTACCAACAGGAGGTTATATATGAGAAGATCTTGCTGATGTTTTACCTACATTATTAAATAAAAAGGCACTTTTACCGACATGAGGTTTCATATGAACAGACCACCCTGACGTTTTACTTCCAGTATTATATAAAAAGGCATGTTTGCCGACAGGAGGTTTAGTGTCAGAAGACCATGCTGACGTTTTACTTACATTATTATATAAAAAGGCATGTTTGCCGACAAGAGGTTTAGTGTCAGAAGACCATGCTGACGTTTTACTTACATTATTATATAAAAAGGCATGTTTGCCGACAAGAGGTTTAGTGTCAGAAGACCATGCTGACGTTTAACTTACATTATTATATAAAAAGGCATGTTTGCCCACAGGAGGTTTAGTGTCAGAAGACCATGCTGACGTCTTACCTGCATTATCAGATAAAAAGGCATGTTTAGAGACAGGTTGTGTGTGACAAGACCACGCTAACATTTTACCTACATTATTATATAATGCATTTACAGACAGAAGGATTCATGCGAGAGGGCCATGCTGACGTTTGACCTACATTATTATAATAAATATACAAAAATATAAAAATAAAAAAAAATAAATAAATAAAATATAAAAAATTATTATAATAAAAGACACATCTACTGACAGGAGGTTTTGTGTGAGCAGACCCGGCTATGTTTTTACCTATTTTATTATATTAAAAGTCATGTTTACGGACCTACATTATTACATAAAAAGGCATGTTTGGAAGACGAGGTTTAGAATCAGAAGACCACTCTGACGTTTTTCCTACATTATTTTATAAAAAGGCACGTTTACTGACACAAGGTTTCCTGTGAGAAGACCATGCTGACGTTTTTCCTACATTATTTTATTAAAAAAAAGCACATTTACTGACACGAGGTTTCGTGTGAGAAGACCACACTGATGTTGTTCCTACATTATTTTATAAAAAGGCATGTTTACTGACACGAGGTTTCTTGTGAGCAGACGACACTGGTTATATTTCCTTTATAATGAGGTACGTTTCAGGTCTATTCTGTGTCGGGAGGCAGACGTTAGGAAAGCTGTGGCAGACAGGTAAGATATCGAGCAAAGTAATCTGCGGTGTAAGATATATTCTCTCCAGATAATAGAAGGAAAGGGAATGATACAATACTCACCCCTGGAATAAATGTCTATAGGCTTAACATTGGGAACACGTTCTCCATGCCCCTACGAGTATTGCAAGCCGTTCTACATGATCTATATCCTGTGTGTTGTCCATTCTTTTAGTGTGTACAGGGGTAAGATAAATACAGAAAGCAACTCGTTTTGATTTAAAAAGTCATTCTCCAGCTGTCGCCTCGTTCATATCCCTCAACATCAAATTCGTGGAGAACGACGACTTTGACTAAAACGTGTTGGTTTCTTCTTTTTATTTCAATCAAACTCGAGAATATTACAGTGACTCGTCTGTATGGGTTCACCACTGGTTTTGGAGCAAATGACAGGGTTTTTCAGGACAGCATGACGCCACTGTAGAAAACCCTTAAATACAGGCACACTTCAACTCAGAAATAATTATTTCTATATTTGTATGAATAATGACTGTAGGCTAGTCTTATAAAATATTTATAAATCCTGACAATCTCCTGTTTTGAATACCGCTGGAATGTCCTTCGTCGGGAAGGTTAAGTCCAATCCTTTTAAATCAAATTCAGGTGAAGGTTTAAAAAAGAAAAATACCCGGTTAAGAAAAATCAATCATTGCATTTTCTTATCATGAAAACTCGAGGGTTCTGGGACTTAAAATATTAACTTTAATTTCCATAATGCTTATCAGACTGAGTAATTTCCTGGCTTTAAGTTTTCCTGGCCCCAGACAGATGTTTTACACAGGCAACAACTCCAGGCTCGAGGACCAAGAAAAACATGGGTTATCAATAAAGACTCACTTTTATGCCTCACACTTCACACTGATGGGAACCATTTTAAGAGCCATTAGCTCCTGACACACGAAAAGGTGCAACGCCACCCTCCACAGTGCCAGTTAATGTCTTAAGTATCTTCATCTCTGCATGAAGAGAAAAAGAAAATATACAAATATACGAATCTAAGAGCCTTTAGACCTTATTGGGGTATCCCATAATTCAGTTCAGCTTATTAATAGTAGGTCATAATACTACTCTGATGCAATGCTCGAATGTATGTTTTTAAAAAATACAGATCTATTTTTGTATAAGTCCATGTATAAGTCCTGTGTGTCGTTTATTGTGACTGTTTTGTATTTATCTTTGTGACTCCAAAGTGGAAGATCACCCCCGGTTGGTGAACTGCGTATGTCGTAAAACTTTATATTGAATAAAAAGATTTTAAAAAAGTCTGTTTACAGGATCAGGTGTTAGCTGGTTGCCGTCGTTGTATGGTGATACACTGTCGACCCATAACCCGCATTTATTGCAGTTTAACGGTTTTTATAAATCTTCAAATTGGTAATCCGATGCCAGAAATGGAAATGTCAGTTATTTCTACATGTGCATTTCAAATCATATTCTGTTTCTCCAGATATAAATCAGAAAATGATTGTTCATCAGAAGACAGGCGGCCGAGATGTGGCCAGCCAGTCGGGAGAGGATCCTGTACTTATCCGGGGCGATATTAAGGAGTTTAGTGTCTTTGCACTGGACCATTTATTGGATAGCTTTTAAATGAACCCAAGCTAAAGTGGGATCTACATCGTACACGTAATAACTGTGCAGGAAAAATACTGTGCTACTCACATTTTAACATATCAACTGCTTCCATTCCCATTATAGTATGTATTCTGCTTTTTAAGTTTTGAAATATAGTTATAATGATTCATACTTTTAATGGACAATGTAGAATATCTAATGGGTATTCCGTATTGGATCACGTGATTTGAATCCTTAATTACAAGGTAAACTGATCCAATGTCAGATGAGGAAGTAAGTAGACCGACTCAATGAGAGAGTTGTAGAGACATTAATCAATAAATATACATTGATTATACTAGATTAATGCAATGTAATTATCCTTCGTTGAACGCATGCCAATTGACGTCCTATTATATAGGGCACAGAGTGATTGCCAGTTCTGCTATTATCCGCCAGTAATTTGTAAGATAGCCTAATGTAGTCGGGGGGGGGGGGGGGCAACCACTGTCATCAGTTGATATAATCTATGGGTAAAATTGAGACATGGCTAAAATTCTCCATGGCAAGCCCAAAAATATATACCAGGGAGTGGGTAGTGGGAGCGAGTCCTAAGCAAAGTGGTATATTCATAGCGGCAGAGATACGGTTTTCTACCCTGCTGACTGTCCTACAGTACAGGAACACTGCCCCTAAAGCCCAATGCCCACCTACCGATTAAGGGTTGAACGATTAGCTTGCAAATCGTATATGAGTCGGTGAACTTGTTGCAGGCAAATTATGTAACCCTTCGCTTGACCGGCGGACATCGAGGAGAGGGGTTGGTGGGTATTATTCCTAAGCAAATCAGTCTACTAATTGGTGGCTCACCCTTGCCTAGCTGTCCTATATCTACCGACTATGGCCAATTCCGTTAGGATACCTCGCCTGAGACAAATTACCATCCGTTGGTCGCCGACAAAGGCATAAAAATATTCCGAAATCGGTAGATGGGCATTGGGCTTAATCAAAGCGATTTTGGAACACCAGCCGATAATTTGTGTGCGATAAAAGAATATCTCTATAGAGGGGATTCACTATTCCTGGCCAAATTGTGAAACGCTGCCTCGCCTGAGACAAAGTACCGTTGCTTTGTCGCCGACAAAAGGTACATCAATGTTTTGAAATCGGTAGATGTGCATTGGACTTCATTCACATATGAACGGTTCTTCTATTCCTATCGCATTCTCTAATGACAAGGCAGAGATCAATTTGAAGTATGAAGCAGCCTAACTAATCTCTCCCACCCGCATTCCAAACACAGTCCACCTCAGATGACGACTACCATCTCAGCTTGGAGATTGAACTCTTTCAGTCTCCTTCTCCCCCCGGATCCTTTAAATCGCGACACTGAAGGTGGTCTGTGCGCCTCCCGAGCCCTGTTATTCTACAGACTCACGGCCAACCTCGCAGGTGAAATTGTAGGCCTCTTGGGTCGCTCCCACATTTCTTCTTTTCTGATCTTTGATACGAGTGCTGTTCCGGCCAATCAAACCCGCGCTTACTTCTGGGCATTGGGCTTAATCGAAACGATTTTGGAATACCAGCCCATAATTTGTGTGCGATAAAAGAAAATCTCTGTATAGGGGATTCACTATTCTTAGCCGAATTGTGAAACGCTGCCTCACCTGAGACAAAGTACTGTTGCTTTTATTGCCGACAAAAGGTACATCAATGTTCTGAAATCGGTAGATGTGCATTGGACTTCATTCACATATGAACGGTTCTTCTATTCATATCGCATTCTCTAATGACAAGGCAGTGATCAATTTGAAGTATGAAGCAGCCTAACTAATCTCTCCCACCCGCATTCAAAACACAGTCCACCTCAGATGACCACTACCATCTCAGCTTAGAGATTGAACTCTTTCCGTCTCCTTCTCCCCCCGGATCCTTTAAAGCTCGACACTGAAGGTGGTCCGTGCACCTCCCGCGCCCTGTCATTCTACAGACTCACGGCCAACCTCGCAGGTGAAATTGTAGGCCTCTTGGGTCGCTCCCACATTTCTTCTTTTCTGATCTTTGATACGAGTGCTGTTCCGGCCAATCAAACCCGCGCTTACTTCTGGGCCTTGGTGGATCTCCCCTGTGGTGAGCACCAATCAGAGAGGCCGTTTCATTCTGTGATTACTGCCTGATGGCCTCCATTTCACCTCATCTGAGGAGAGCTCTCATTGGTCCGCTCTCTCTCCGAGCAACTAGCGTCCTTTGGTACCTGCAGTGCCTACCAGAGGGCCCCCCTGGGTCACGTGCCATTAGTGGTGAGCGCGCAGGCGCACTGGGTGGGTCGTCTTATTATCGCTCACAGGCCCAACTCTGATCTGGGACGCGGTGGGTGGCAGGGAAGGTAATGAGCGTCCGATTATTGGGCCCGATTATTGGGCCCGATTATTGGACCCGATTACAGCCTCCGATTACAGCGCCCGATTACAGCGCCCGATTACAGCCCCAGATTACGGCACATGATTATGGCACATGATTACAGTACATAATTACGGCACTTAATTACAGAATTAATGGGATTAATTGGCCGGAGCAGGTGGAAGTTAGGTGCTAGTCGCTGAATCTTACCTCCAGGATAAATGAAAGCTACAAAATATAAAAAAAATTACGGGGCCCGATTATGGCACATGATTACGGTGCATGATTATGGTGCATGATTATGGTGCATGATAATGGCAGAGAATTACGGCACAGAATTACGGCACAGAATTACGGCGCCCGATTACAGGGCCCGATTATGGGGCCCGATTATGGGGCCTGATTGCGGCACCCGACCATGGCACAGGATTACAGAGCCTGATTACGGTACCAAGTTACAGCACCGATCACTGCGCATGATTATGGTGCTTGATGACCACGCCCGATTATGGTACATAATAAAGGTGCCCGATTAAAGCAAATGATTACGGCACCCGATCACGGCGCCCGAATATGGTACCCGAGTACAGTGCACGATATGAGCCCACGATTATGGCGCTTACTTCATGGCCAAGTCCACAATCACCTCAACACTATTAAGAAACCTTTTTACCTATATAGTATATCTAAAAAATCTGGTCGGATATGCTTAGAGTTTCTCCCACTCATAGAGACTGAGTGAACCAGACTTTGGCTTGGAGACGGAAGAGTCATGAGAGTGAGATTCTCGTGTAGAGTGAAACTTAAACCTACTCTTCATTTTCAAACTTTTCTACTGAGCTTATTCTCTTCTGATAGAATTCTAGCCTAACAAAAAACAGAATTCAATGGTATGGTTTTCTGATCTCCTAAACCTTGAGAGAAGCCTCTGAAACTAGATATGTGTGACGCACAATCATGGCCCTTTTAGAATCATTCTTATTCCAAATGAATAAATGCATAATATCAAGTTTGACCTAATCCAAGATGTAAATTAAGCCAATCTACATTTGACTGATCCATTATTCGGTCTAATGATTAAACAAATTTACATTCGACGGATCCAACATTTAGCCTAATCCAATATCTAAATTAGGCCAATTTACATTTGGCCTAATCAAATATCATAATTAGGCCAATTTACATTTGACTATTATGACCCTCCAGACGGCCTTGACCCTGCCTCCCTCATCCCCATCCCCTATCTGCACTCAATGACCCCTGATCTGACCCTCCAGACAGCCTTGACCCTATCTGCACTCAATGACCCTGATCTGACCCTCCAGATGGCCTTGACCCTGCCTCCCCCATCACCATCCCCTATCTGCACTCAATGACCCCGGCCGTCGAGACGTCCTTATCTCCCGCCAGACGCATCTCCGCCATCTTGTCCGGGACGCCGGCAACAAGCCAAGACGAGGCTGGGCATGCGCCGTGAGCAGCGACTTGTTGTTCCGGTGATGGATGCGCGTCGTTACTACGTCACTAACGTCGTGTCGCCATGGTGACCCGATAACCGCCGCCTAGCGGACGAGGGCCGGCAGCAGGCGGGGTCAGGCCACTTCCGGTCGGCCCCACCTGCCTAATTAGCAACGTGATCGAAAGGCGGGAAGAAGTCGGAGAAAAGCGGCGCAGGTAATGTTAATTATCTGTGAGATTAGAGTGTGTAGACCGATCTGCGTCACACGGGGCAATAGTGATGGGTGCAGTAAGACAGGGAGTCAGCAGCTGTATTATACATCAACACATACAGAGTCTGTATGGAGAATGTACGGGGAATGTCACATGGTACAATAGTGATGAGGTTAGTAAGACAGGGAGTCAACACCGTATTATACATCAACACATACAGAGTCTGTATTGAGAATGTACGGGGAATGTCACGTGGTACAATAGTGATGTGTGGAGTAAGACAGGATATCAACACCTGTATTATACATCAACACATACAGAGTCTGTGTTGAGAATGTACGGGGGAATGTCACATGGTACAATAGTGATGGGAGCAGTAAGACAGGAAGTCATCACCTGTATTATACATCACCACATACAGAGTCTGTATTGAGAATGTACGGGGAATGTCACATGGTGCAATAGTGATGAGGTTAGTAAGACAGGGAGTCAACACCTGTTTTATACATCACCACATACAGAGTCTGTATTGAGAATGTATGTGGAATGTCACATGGTGCAATAGTGATGAGGTTAGTAAGACAGGGAGTCAACACCGTATTATACATCAACACATACAGAGTCTGTATTGAGAATGTACGGGGAATGTCACATGGTACAATAGTGATGAGGTTAGTAAGACAGGGAGTCAACACCGTATTATACATCAACACATACAGAGTCTGTATTGAGAATGTACGGGGAATGTCACATGGTACAATAGTGATGGGAGCAGTAAGACAGGAAGTCATCACCTGTATTATACCACAACACATACAGAGTCTGTATTGATACTACAAGGGACTCAGTAAACCGCTACTTATTGTTTATTATCCATCACCGTATACAAAGTATGTATTGATAATATACAGAACTTAATACACCACTAGTCATTGTTTATTATCCTATTAGGCTTAACATGGGATTTGTTTATGTCACGGGCGTGACATAAAGTGTTGTTTATGCCACTACTTTCTGATACTGAAAAAATATGGAAACGGGGTAGGATAAAATCTAGACGCCACTCGTTTGAGTTTGAGCTTATTTATGCCACTCATTTTGTTGGCTCCGTAATGTCACTCGTCTTCGACTCGTGAAATTATGGAGCCAACAAAATGCGTGGCATAAAAAAACTCAGACTCAAACTCAACTGAAAATATCTATTAACTCAGAAGTTCAGAAATATGGTTCAGTGTACGAAGCTGATACTGTTACCACTTGAGGGAAACTTATAAATGAACGTTAATTGTCACAGCTCGTGCCCCATCGAGCCTGAATCGTGTGGTGATTCACAAAGGGAATCCGCGTGAATTACGTAGCAATTCAAATGAGTAGGTTCCCAAATTTCTGAATCTCACCCTTCACATTGACTAATGGGCTAACCTTTGTGACATAATCCCCCATTGGGTATTTTTTCTTGAATACTCAATGGGCGTTGGATACGAGTTCCCGATATTAAGTCTATTGGGGAAAAATATCAGGGGTAAGATAATACTGAGTTCTCCATCAAATAGAGGTGACAATTGCCAATCTTCAGGACAATTTCTGGTCAGGATGCAAATAGTCTATATATTACCTAAAAAACAGGCATAAGTATCCCTTGTGGAGTATTTAAATAGTTCTGTCTGATACTATTACAGTCGGTTTGTTTCTATGTCACCAACACACATCTGCATATTTTTAAAACTTTTATTAGGGAAGAACGCCTATGGCATAAACCGATTATTGTATATCGTAAAATTTACTCAATAAAAAAAATGTATATTCACCTCATCAGCTGGCACTATTTTTCTGTATCTTGTTTCTGTCCTGAGATAAGTTATCAGACACTAGCGCCACCCAGTGAGCGATCCGCGGGCCAGATCTCTTATCAATTACCCGCCAACTGACAACACCTATTTACTGGAGCAGATCCCTTTTTAAGCAGCCGACTTTTTGCCTCCTCCTCCCCCTGCCGGCGGTTCTCGGGCTCGCGTGGAGTAAGGCGGTCGGGAGGGGGGGGGGGGGGGTCTCAGCCCACCACCACCTCACAGTTCTATTTACCAGAACCTTGTTGGGCAGCCTGATAAATTTCTCTCGCCATTTCACGCGCGACCGGAAGTGATGTCCGCGGTCGTGATGCGCATGTGTGTGTGTGTGTGTGTGTAGGTGTGTGTGTAGGTGTGTGTGTGTGTGTGTGATGTACGAATTGGAGAATAGAGAGGTGGTGAGGTGGGGGGGAGGGGGGGGGGTTAGTAAGGGGTAGGTAAGAGTATAAGGGGTAGGTAAGGGTATGCGGGATTGGTATGGAGATAAAGAGTTGGTAAAGGGATTAGAGGGTGGTATGGGGATAAAGGGTAGAGAGGTGGTGAGGTGGAGGGGGTTAGTAAGGGGATGAAGGGTTGGTAAGGGTATGAGGGGTTGGTAAGGGTATGAGGGGTCGGTAAGGGGAGGAGGGGTCGGTTAGGGGAGGAGGGGTTGGTAAGGGTATGAGGGGTCGCTAAGGGTATGAGGGGTTTTTAAGGGTATGAGGGGTTAGTAAGGGTAGGAGGGGTGGAGGGGGGGGGTTAGTAAGGGGTAGGTAAGAGTATAAGGGGTAGGTAAGGGTATGCGGGATTGGTATGGAGATAAAGAGTTGGTAAAGGGATTAGAGGGTGGTATGGGGATAAAGGGTAGAGAGGTGGTGAGGTGGAGGGGGTTAGTAAGGGGATGAAGGGTTGGTAAGGGTATGAGGGGTTGGTAAGGGTATGAGGGGTCGGTAAGGGGAGGAGGGGTCGGTTAGGGGAGGAGGGGTTGGTAAGGGTATGAGGGGTCGCTAAGGGTATGAGGGGTTTTTAAGGGTATGAGGGGTTAGTAAGGGTAGGAGGGGTCGGTAAGGGGAGGAGGGGTCGGTAAGGATATGAGGGTTGGTAGGGGTAGGAGGGGTTGGTAAGGGTATGAGGGGTCGGTAAGGGTATGAGGGGTCGGTAAGGGTATGAGGGGTTGGTAAGGGGAGGAGAGGTTGGTAAGGGGAGGAGGGGTCGGTAAGGGTATGAGGGGTCGGTAAGGGTATGAGGGGTCGGTAAGGGGAGGAGAGGTTGGTAAGGGGAGGAGGGGTTGGTAAGGGGAGCAGGGGTCGGTAAGGGGAGCAGGGGTCGGTAAGGGGAGGAGGGGTCAGTATGGGGAGGAGGGGTTGGTAAGGGGATTAGGGGTTAGTAAGGGTAGGAGGGGTCAGTAAGGGTATGAGGGGTTGGTAAGGGTAGGAGGGGTTGGTAAGGGTATTAGAGGGTGGTATGGGGAGATAGGTTTGGTAAGGGGAGGAGGGGTCGGTAAGGGTATGAGGGGTTGGTAAGGGGAGGAGGGGTTGGTAAGGGGAGCAGGGGTTGGTATGGGGATAAAGAGTTGGTAAGGGGATTAGAGGGTGGTATGGGGATAAAGAGTTGGTATGGGGATTAGAGGGTGGTATGGGGATATAGGTTTGGTAAGGGGATAAAGGGTTGGTAAGGGGATTAGAGGGTGGTATGGGGGTAAAGGGTTGGTAAGGGGATGAGGGTTTGGTAAGGGAAGCAGGGGTTGGTAACGGTGGGAGGGGTTGGTAAGGGGGGAGTGGTTGATAGGGGGATAAAGAGTTGGTACGGGGATTAGAGGGTGGTATGGGGATAAAGCGTTGGTATGGGGATGAGGGGTTGGTATGGGGATAAAGGGTTGGTATGGGGATGAGGGGTTGGTATGGGTATGAGGGGTCGGTAAGGGGAGGAGGGGTCGGTTAGGGGAGGAGGGGTTGGTAAGGGTATGAGGGGTCGCTAAGGGTATGAGGGGTTTTTAAGGGTATGAGGGGTTAGTAAGGGTAGGAGGGGTCGGTAAGGGGAGGAGGGGTCGGTAAGGATATGAGGGTTGGTAGGGGTAGGAGGGGTCGGTAAGGGTATGAGGGGTCGGTAAGGGTATGAGGGGTCGGTAAGGGTATGAGGGGTTGGTAAGGGGAGGAGAGGTTGGTAAGGGGAGGAGGGGTCGGTAAGGGTATGAGGGGTCGGTAAGGGTATGAGGGGTCGGTAAGGGGAGGAGAGGTTGGTAAGGGGAGGAGGGGTTGGTAAGGGGAGCAGGGGTCGGTAAGGGGAGCAGGGGTCGGTAAGGGGAGGAGGGGTCAGTATGGGGAGGAGGGGTTGGTAAGAAGATTAGGGGTTAGTAAGGGTAGGAGGGGTCAGTAAGGGTATGAGGGGTTGGTAAGGGTAGGAGGGGTTGGTAAGGGTATTAGAGGGTGGTATGGGGAGATAGGTTTGGTAAGGGGAGGAGGGGTCGGTAAGGGTATGAGGGGTTGGTAAGGGGAGGAGGGGTTGGTAAGGGGAGCAGGGGTTGGTATGGGGATAAAGAGTTGGTAAGGGGATTAGAGGGTGGTATGGGGATAAAGAGTTGGTATGGGGATTAGAGGGTGGTATGGGGATATAGGTTTGGTAAGGGGATAAAGGGTTGGTAAGGGGATTAGAGGGTGGTATGGGGGTAAAGGGTTGGTAAGGGGATGAGGGTTTGGTAAGGGAAGCAGGGGTTGGTAAGGGTGGGAGGGGTTGGTAAGGGGGGAGTGGTTGATAGGGGGATAAAGAGTTGGTACGGGGATTAGAGGGTGGTATGGGGATAAAGCGTTGGTATGGGGATGAGGGGTTGGTATGGGGATAAAGGGTTGGTATGGGGATGAGGGGTTGGTATGGGGATAAAGGGTTGGTAAGGGGATTAGAGGGTGGTATGGGGATAAAGGGTTGTTATGGGGATGAGGGGTTGGTAAGGGGATAAGGGGTTGGTAAGGGGAGGAGGGGTTGGTAAGGGAAGGAGGGGTTGGTAAAGGGGATTAGAGGGTGGTACGGGGATATAGGTTTGGTAAGGGGATAAGGGGTTGGTAAGGGGAGGAGGGGTTGGTATGGAGATAAAGGGTTGGTATGGGGATTAGAGGGTGGTATGGGGATAAGGGGTTGGTAAGAGGATTACAGGGTGGTATGGGGATAAAGGGTTGATATGGGGATAAAGGGTTGGTATGGGGATCAAGGGTTGGTATGAGGATGAGGGGTTGGTAAGGGGAGCAGGGGTTGGTAAGGGTATGAGGGGTCGGTAAGGGGAGGAGTGGTTGGTATGGGGATAAAGGGTTGGTAAGGGTAGGAGGGCAGGTAAGTGGAGGAGGGGTTTGTAAGTGGAGGAGGGGTCGGTAAGGGGAGAAGGGGTTGGTAAGGGTATGAGGGGTTAGTAAGGGGATGAGGGATCGGTAAGGGGAGGAGGGGTTGGTAAGGGGAGGAGGGGTTTGTAAGGGTAGGAGGGGTCGGTGGTATGGGGATTAGAGGGTGGTATGGGAATAAAGGGTTGGTATGGGGATAAGGGGTTGGTAAGGGGATTAGAGGGTGGTATGGGGATAAAGGGTTGGTAAGGGGATTAGAGGGGGGTATGGGGATGAGGGGTTGGTATGGGGAGCAGGGGTTGAGTCTAGCTGTTTAGTGATCAATGCCACCACCAGCCGGCGCCACAGGCGACGCCCGGACTCAGCCCCGAACATCGATTCATCAGTTCGACCGAATCCTCCTCCCTCGGCCGCATGCTGTTACCATGGCGACAAAGACTATTACAAACATCAATTTAAGTCGGAATCAATCGGCGGGCGTCGGGAGGCGTCGGGAGTATTCGGCGCTAGATTCATAACACCCGGGCAAAGTTTGTCTCGTGAGTGAAAAAACACCTTATCCATGACTAACCGGCTTGGGGAAAAGCACGACAAAGACGTTTGTCTTCCCCCAAGTCCTGGGTGTCTTTGGGTTATTTATAGTCCGAAGCTGAGGATTTCCCGAAAACATTGAGCTGGATTAGGAAGGATTCTCATCATTCTCACCTGCGTATATTAGAAAAACTGACTTGGTGTTGTATTTTGAAATTAATACAAACTCCCAGAATGCCAAATACCTGCCCTGGTGCCATTAGGCGGAAGGGATTTTCCAGTTTGGAAGTGAGTATTATTTCTAGATACAATCACTGTGTCTTCTTTTTCTTTTATTACATACCTCCAAATGTTAAATATCAATAAAAGAAGATCACCGGAAATAATCATTTGAAGAGTATTTCAGGAATGTCCAACTGAGCCGAATTATCAAGAAACATCACAGAATTCCATATGATTTTTCATATGGTGTGAGTTGTCTCTACGGAATGATACCATATAGCATTCCAAAGAAGCAAAAATAATGCATATCTTGATCAAATTGAGCAACGCACGAGATACAGCAAAGAACCATTTGTCCAAACCAATAGATTTAAACTAGAGTGTTATCGGAAAAGTGTTAGCTATAAATCTGCCCAACTCTGGAATACACTTGACCATGAATCTAGAACTATAGTACATCCTAACGAATTTAAAGCATTCACTAAGAAAATCCTCAGAGCCCAATTAATCAATTATGAATAACAACAAATCCCTCTAGTACAAACACACATACTCTGTTAGTCGAAATCCAACCCATCCAACATTGAAACAGGTTATGCCTGTTTGACTGGCTGAAATCACCCTGTATCACCGTCTATACCATCTAGAAGTAAGGACAACTAGACCTGACCATGTCTTGACCTGTCCAAATGATACTCTGTCACACCAATGTGATCAATCTACCTGTAAATATGTTAGGTATATCCTACTGAATTATGAATTATGTGAAATTTATCATTGGCCACTGGACCCTACTGAAAACAGGGTGCTACCCTAGTAGACCCTCCAGTCTAAATAAAAGATCTAAATAAAACAAACAAAAACAGAGCTGAGTGATATCTGTAGCGGAAGACAACAAAAATCATATAAACACCCATTTGAAATGACAGGGACTCAGACCAAGCGCGAATAATTTTCTGATTTTATCTTAACCTTGATATATTTATCTATTTATCACCCGTTGAGTATGAATTACCGTACTCGCACGCCTGTTGAGAACGAGTTCGTGATGTTAAACCTATGGACGCTTATACCAGGTTAAGATAAAACCCAGTCCCTGTGTGTCATACTATCGTAAAACTGGATGAGTTTTAATCTTGGCCACCATATGCCACGACTGGAGTTTGGCATAGTGACTTCATGAGGCGAAGCCGAGTGAAGTCTGGAGCCTAAACTCCAGGAGTGGAATGCGGTGGCCAAGATAAAAACGAATCAGGTTTTGATTTTATCCTACCCAGTCCCCTCGATTTTTGAAAATTACGTGATAATAATTCTGTATGCCACTAGTGGTATATAAAACTCTGTATGCCAGTCAGCGTGGCATACGGAAACTTAATGTTAAGCCTATGGGATTTTATATTAGGGGTGGAATAAAGACTTATATAGAACTGCACCGAGAATCGTATAAATACACAATACGCCTTGAGTTTGGATGTGCCCTAATCGGAATCGAGGCAAAGCCGAGTGATGATTGGGGCACATCCAAACGAGTGGAGTATTTTGTATCTTACGATTCAAGTGCAGTTCTGGATTTATATCACCCCTTTCTATGACATATGATATCAGAATATCAGAATAATTAGAATGTACTTAACAAATCCATATAACGTCATCTCACATTCGTTACCACGTCTGTGGTGTAGTATCGTCACTTTATGGGGGTGATCGTTGAGTATTTATTCCCAATGTTATTTCTATGGCTAAACTTGTACCAGGGGTGAGGTAATATCAAGAGACGTCGCGAGTGCGAGTCTGAGTTCTTTTATGCCACGCATTTTGTTGGCTCCATAATTTCACGAGTCGAAGACAAAATGAGTGGCATAAATAAGCTCAAACTCAAACGAGTGGCGTCTAGATTTTATCCTACCCCGTTTCCATAATTTTTCAGTATCAGAAAGTAGTGGCATAAACAACACTTTATGTCACGCCCGTGAAATAAACAAATCCCATGTTAAGCCTAAGGCGTTTTTTATTAGGGGTATGATAATTCAACATTTCTTTTTCCTGTTCGATGTTATAACACCTCACAGTATGAGTGTATGAAACACAGACTCGAGTTCTACTAAGAGACACACGAGCAGAATTACATTGATGCCCTTTTTTGACCCGTCCAACAGAGGAGCAGTATGACCTTCTTGTCATGGCAATTTGCCGAATTCGATGCAACTTTCCAAAACATTTTTAAAAAGATAGGATTTCAGTGAAAATGGAGCATGTTTTTTTTCGGTTTATCGTTGCGTATTCGTGGGTAATTTGCCAAATGCATTCTGACCTGATTTCCTGGTCGGGATATCTGCTGGGAGATTGATACCTTCTCACTTTGATCTCAATCGGGTCACAGTCAGGAGCAGGCAAAATTATTGCAATGACAACACAGGCGACCAGGGAACTGGATGAGGGTAGGGGGGAGGGGTAAGAGGAGGTATAGGGTTACAGGGAGTGTCTTGGGGCCATAAACAGGAGATTCTGTTCATAGTGGACAAGTCTTTTATTCATGGGCCAGTCATGGACTTTAATTCTGATGCGTTTAATCATTTAATGAATATTCATAACCAAGACTTGAGCAAGTCTTTGCGCCAGTCATGAACTTTAATTCTGATTGTGTTTGATAATTTAATGAATCTTCATAATCAAAGACTTGAGCAAGTCTATGCGCCAGTCATGAACTTTAATTCTGATTGTGTTTGATAATTTAATGAATCTTCATAATCAAAGACTTGAGCAAGTCTATGCGCCAGTCATGAACTTTAATTCTGATTGTGTTTGATAATTTAATGAATATTCATAACCAAAGACTTGAGCAAGTCTACTATGAACCCACTCTCACCTCAGCCCTCGCAGGGGGAAGGTTTCCAAGCAGAATCTCTGCACATTGCGTGTATTTCTGGCTACAATAAAAGGCAAGGCAGTTGTGTGCTCCTCCCCCGGGTAGAGTGTTGAGCATGAGATTGGCCTTGAAAAGGACTTATTTGAGTCGTAGCGAGCAGCGCAGTGCCCACCTTCTTAACACACTGCTACACGCCATCTCCCCGGCCTCTGTCGCATGCGGATGTCAGGCCTGGAGAACCTGGAGGCTAATTGGGAGAAAATGGATTTTCTCCCTCACTTGGCAAGGTGCGTAATGAGCAATTGTACACTTGTAATCCAAGGAGTCACCTGGAAAAGGGCGGGTGCTGTAAGTGTGGAGAGAGCGCTGACGGTTAATCAATATGCCGTGATATATGGGTGGGCCATGTTTCATCGCCAGGGTGTGTCTTTAAGTACCTTCAACCGACTGCCTTATGACGTGCAGAGACTACCAGTGGGTGGTAGTTTTAAATCAGCAGTAAAGGAAATATTACCAAAAATTATAAACCCAGAGGATTGTGACTAGATTTATGTTAAATCGAACAGAAAATGGAAATGTAAAGAAATGTGTAAATGTCTGTGATATAAAAATATAAGGTGGCACAAATATTTTTCAGGTATGAAGCAAATAACTCTTGAATACCCTGTAATTATTATGTACGTCCTTTAATTGTCCTTGTGATGCTCTGTGATGTCCCCTGTTGACCTCACCATGGAAGATCGCCACTACTGTAGGCGAATGATGTTGTCGTAAAATTTTGTACTGAATAAAAAAAAAAACAAAAAAAAAACCCTTTCTGGCAGGACAATGCCATATGGCATTCCCCTGGCCATGGCAGGACAATGCCATATGGCATTCCTGTATGGAATGGATGAGCAATGCTGTTTTTCTCCCTATGTAACTTTTTCAAAAATTATCAAAGGATTATGAAAATTATATGACATACTAGCCTAAGTGTTGTCAGTAAGTCATCGAAATATCGGAAAGTTCTGATAAAAAATACAGATTTACTGGGATTTTTAAGTTCGTAATTTCATCTAATAACATTGACTACAAAAGTGGGCCTTACAAACGCCACATTTGGTTTTGGTTCTTGCTGTAGTATGGGTACATGGTGAATGATGTGTGGCTCTTGAAGGGTTAAAGGTATAGCGGGGAATCCCAGTGTAAAGCGCCTCATCCACCGAGGCGACTTTTTATGCGAATTAGCGGTCGCGGATGTTCGTAGACTTTTGCATAGAGTTCGTTCAGTTGCATGAAATTCACATAAAAAATCGCTTCAGTGGATCAGGCCGTCGCATGGAATTCGCTTGGTGATCGCATGGCTCATGCAAATTCGCATGGTCATGAAATAGCCTTGCGAAAATATTAAAACTATTAAATAATGTTTGACGGGATTCGCATGCTGGCATAGTCGCATGGGTCGCAAACGGATTTGCATGATAAACGGATTTGGTACTTTAGAGTATACATTCTTCCGCTCCCTGGAAGGTGGATAGTTCATCTCCAGCATACTCAGGTGCTGATTGGAATATTAAAATGGTTATAGTTAGTTTCCATCTTAAAGGGGTGTTCCATTGGGCAGGTGGTTCTCCCGATTCTCTCGGGTGACTGCCAAACATATTTATAGTGTACAAACCCACAGGGGAGTTTAAAGGCCGATGTCGCATGGCGGTCGGGTGGGCTACATTTGTAGGCATCTTATAAAAGTTAATTTATTCCGTTCATGAGTCATCGCCTGTTTCACCGCCATGCAGCTGCCACCAATGAGCATGTTGCCTCCGCCACTACACAGATTGCTATACCCATCTGCCAACAAGCCGCTATGTGCACTTTTGTGGCCATGGAGACAGCACAATGGAACACCCTCTTTGGACGGATTGGAGTTGTATTGCTTCGCTAGTATTCTTCAGCCGATTTCCGTCAGTTTATATATGAATGGAAGCAGATTATCATCAAGATCACCAACAGAGGGTTATCAACATTTTTGAGAGATAGCACCGAAAAGGTTTTGATCAGAAGAAATAAAAAATCATTATAAAGGTTATTATTGGATAACGTATGTTATATCAACCTTTAGACTCTTTTTCTCTGTCATACTTCCTTTAGTGTCCTTTGTGGATGCGAACAGTTTTCTGACTTGTAGCAATTTGAATTTATTTTTTTCAAATTTGATTAGGCTTATTTTCCATATATCTAAATTTTAAATGAAGGGATATAATGTGTACAAACATCCCTGAATCCCCTCTAAAGACACACAGCACCACAAGGAATCCCCAGGACACATGCACTGACAGATCTCGAGATCAAACCTCCATTAAATTGTCCTCATCCTTCCCTTCCAATTTCCCTTTCCATGGAAAGTTAATTTATATTCGAGTGGCTGTCACATGTAGAATGATGGATGGGAACATGGCGGTAACCGTTGCACATCAGGGAGAGAGACCCTACCATCCATCACAGTTAGAGTTTACCATGTTGACGCCGGAATTAAAAACCAATTTGGAAATCCCGAGGATTGTATCAATGAGCCCAGCTCCTAGACTTGCTCAAGTCTTTGATTATGGGCATTCATGATTAAGCCAAATTAAGATAAAGTATATTGCAGTGTGATTGGTCCAGGAATCAAAGACTTGTCCATAAAGAACAAAACCTCCTGTAGATTGCAATCCCCAGCCGCTCCCTGTAACCCTACACCTCCTCCTACCCCTCCTCCTCCAGTTCCCTGGGTGCTATGTTATCAGAGCAATAGATCCCCCTGTGGATGACCTCTGGACTGTGTTAACAATTAAGACCCCTGTACTCTTCAAACTGAGCATCCCCTACATGAAATGGGAGAATAATCCTGGATATCAATCTCCAAGCAGATATCTGACCAGTAACAAGGAACTCTGCATGGAGAGTCTGATCTGGACGAGCCTGGTGCGAAATAGCGCCAGAAATCGGACACCAAAGTCAATACGAAACCAATAAAATACGAAACCAATACGAAAATAATACGAAACCAACCATTACCGATTTGACCAGTCCCTGTATCGAGGAGAGGAGGGGTTGGGTAGGTGGAAGGATACAGGGACTTGGTCCAGTCTACCCAGCTCCCAGCAGGCCTGGGCGGAAGATAAACAATTGCCTCTGATGAAGTATAGAAACCATCGATCCATCTTGTCACTAGTTAAAGATGTATTCCTTGTGTTTAATTGTTCTGCATCAAGGGAACATTCAATAGTTGGTCGTGTAGGGGTTCTGTGTGGGCCAGTAACATCAGGAAACGGCAATTGCCTCATTGGTGGAACTACATTGTTCTGCCGTATCATAGACACCAATGATGTATCGGCTATTAACAATAGAAGACTTAATTGATAACAGAAACATTGGCACTAGAGCGGATACTAAGGTAAAATTTAAGGAGTACAGATTTCGATGTGAATCTCATAGAAAATCGCGGACTCATTCTTTGGAATAATCTGGATAGCTGAGTACAGAAAATGTATTCTATAGAAGCCTTTAAGAAGAATCTATATGGTCTCTAATCAGGTAATATTGGCAGTAGGTAAAGTATTCTTCCCTGATCTCCATTCAGGGGTGAACAGCTGTTTTATCTTAATTGGCGAGGCACTTTGCAGCTAGGGAACCAGCGAGGAAGACTGAACAAAATGGCTGGACTTGAGAAACAGCGGGGAATGGCATAATTTATCACATTTACTGTAGTTGGGCGAACCTATAGTCTTACCTGTTTTATAAGGAACTACCATTGCTTTGGAAAAATTTTGACCAAGAAATGACTTGACATTTTTCTCGTTTCAACGTGAATGATTTTGATTAAAAAAAACATTATTACTTCCTTTCATACGAATTATTTTGATGATTGGAGGATAGATTGTATTGTCAAACTGCCATCATAATAATCATAACGATTCAATAAATGATGACGTATTATATATCTTAAACGTTGTACTCTAGACAAGCAATAAGCACCATTCTGTATTTCAACTTTATTACTCTATATTATTGAGTTCTGCCTTCCATACAACGAAGCAATTCAGTAAATCTTTCTAAGCGACAATTCCGTTTTAACTTCAGAACATAATATCAATATAACCAAAGGCAACACTCATTGTATGAATCTTAAAACAGATTGTATGTAAAATACGGGATATATACATTTACTCTAATAAAAACAGAAACAAACTTTCAACGATTCCGTATCAGGGAGTATCCGATCTGCAATATTCTATGAGCCGCTAGTAAACTAACCCGACGTAAAAACGGAGAATACGAGTACGACCACAATATTGCCAGCAGCCACGTTTAATAGGAAACGGGAGCAAAAACTGGAGGCAATAAGGCATGGTGTTGTATGTGCCCACTGGATACTCGGAGATGTCAAGTAGCGCCGAGCTGCAGTGGAGCAGCGGCAACTTACAGGGAGTAGACAGGCGACAGTCAGCTCACCCGGCGTTTACACTAGACGATTATAGGCGGCGATTCCTGAATTTAGCACCACCTGACGACTTACCCAGCGTTTACATGAGACGATTATAGGCGGCGATTCCTGAATTTAGCGCCACCTGACGACTTACCCAGCGTTTACATGAGACGATTATAGGCGGCGATTCCTGAATTTAGCACCACCTGACGACTTACCCAGCGTTTACATGAGACGATTATAGGCGGCGATTCCTGAATTTAGCACCACCTGATGACTTACCCAGCGTTTACATGAGACGATTATAGGCGGCGATTCCTGAATTTAGCACCACCTGAAGATTTACCCAGCATTTACATGAGACGATTATAGGCGGCGATTCCTGAATTTAGCAACAACTGACAACTTATCTAGCGTTAACACGAGACGATTATAGGCGGCGATTCCTGAATTGAGCACCACCTGATGACTTACCCGGCGATTTTTATAATTGTCAATTACCAGTCGAAACTGCTTCCTTGTGATTTATCTTAATGAAAAATGTGTATATTTGATATTTGTCCAGTTTATCCAATCTTAATAGGTAAAAGAGGGCAATTTACATTTACTTGATTTGCACTGGAAATGTACTGAAAAATATTATTTTCTTTAATTCTTTCGAAAACAAGAACGATGACCTATGGTTGTTTTAAAGATAGCAATAGAACATCAGTGTCATTTAGCAACAAAGTCAAAATATTGCAGTTTCTCATAGACACCAATAGTTAAGTTCTTACATTTCCAGATGGCCTTACCGTAGAAGTTCGCATGGTGACATGCCAATTCTTTTGCATTTTCTATTTGCTGATATATGAAACTTATATTATCCTGAATTTTCTGTAAAAATCGATAAAATTCAGAAATCACCCAACTACCAGCGTTTGTCTTTAAGCCGTTCGGTGCCGTACCTCACTTCAACACGCAGTGACGCAGTTTGCTCGCGATTCCACCGATACAAAGACGGCATTGATTAAAAACGTCGCGGAGTATCGTTTCTACAAGGACAATTAGAGCGGGAATCAATGCCCGAGCGGTCTGAATTCAGCCGGCGGAACAATACGCGCCATTCACAGGCCACCGAGTAATTCCTCGAATTACGGAAATGAAATTCAAATCTGGATTGTGGAGGGAAGCTCTCACTGAAGCCATTGGCGATGCATTTCTCTGGTTCGGCCGCACAGAGACTGGAGACTAATGAACGGCGTCATGAAATACGCAACTAACCACGGAGCCAGTCTTACACTCTCCTAGCAGAGATCTTGCGCTCTGCTTCCTGCGGCCGCTTGTATCTCTGCACCAAACTGCCTGTTTTGGGACAAAATCTGTCCCATCTGCCAGATTTCTTTTTCAAATATTCTCCATTCTGAGCGCTTTTGGGAGTATTTTGTGTTCTACTTGTTAATAGAGATGTACATATTGAATGGTAAATAATATATACTCATTTCTGTTATTTGCTATGTGAAATCAGAGATTACTTTCTTCAGTGGAAAACATATCAAGGTTTTGTTTGTCAACACAATACATGTGAAAAGGGGCAATCTAATCAAAAGTGGATTCACATAACAAAGTGGTTTAAAGCTGAGAAAAAAAACCCAGCTGGATTGTCTATGAAGCTCATTTAACAATTCCCATATTTCCCAAAATAACAATATATGATTTGTTTGAGTTTCATAACTTTTGGCAGATGCCTTGTTTTGAACCTGAAATGTTGGCTTTTTTACCCTGTACTAAGTGGATACCCGGGGAACCAGGGGTTTGTTTAATATTCATAAATGTGGGCCCTTTCCTGTATGCCATAGAGAACTGGGCACTGTATGGATCAACTTTATTCAACACTTATGGACATATAATAATGTCTTAACGAACAAACTTAAATATTATTAAATGATAACCCTTGTACGATTTTCAGAAAATGGCCCTCATGTACGATCCCAGATCATTAAACAGCCCCCAGCTTACGGTTGAGGTTTGTAAGCGCTAGCATCGCAAAAGATCTGCTGGGAGAGTGTCGGTCTTCAGGGGCCGGTACGAAACTAACGCGAAGAAGGAGCGGGTGACTGTCTTCTTAAGACCCGGATCGATGTGTGCTATTGTGCCTGTGGTTGGAGAGCGAACCAAGCCTGTGGTTGGAGAGAAGACTAAGAACAGTAGAGCAGAGAATGCCCCAGTTAATGGGTTTAATTCCCCGACGGCAGGTCCGCACTCAACTTGTCATTAAACATTATTAGGGCAATCAATGCTAATTTCCACTACGTCCCGGGCTGTCTATGGTAGGAGAGACCCAAGAAAACTCCACTTATTCCACTCCCGGGTCTTTGTACTGAACATCTTAGCTGAAATAAGCCTAAAATCTGGTCTATGTTAATGGCGTTATTAGTCCCTACCATCCTCTTATACTCAACCCCACTTGTATACAGCCATGTTATTAAACTCTATTAGCATTAGTAATTGTATCTTAATCTCTCTATTTTGTACAGTAGTCTCAGTTGACACAAAAATTTGTTTTTTTTAAAGGAGCTCGTACCTTTCATGATGCAGTCCCTCTCTTGTCATTATTGTCTATTTGCTTAGGATGGGAGTAGGAGGACTCTATAAGGGTGAATTATTTAATGCACCTATTCATAAAGATAAGCTTTCAAAACTACTGCTATCAAAGGATGAAGAAGACAATGGAGGGCACCTTTTCACTGTCAGTCAGCATTCAGTAAATTCCAAGCAGGAACAAAGTTTCCAATGTCCAAACTCTAAAGGTGTACTGTGCCAAAGTGCCATACCCTGGAATGCTTTTTTTTACCTGAGTAACACCCCCCCCCCCCCCACACACACACACATAAATATATTCAACTAATCTATTCATTGCATTCATTGAACAGACTTCCTTTATTCTTAAATTATTCATTTCACATTTATATTCAGTATCAATTTCTCTTGATTTATATCTTAATATTTCAAATTTCTATTCAACATTCTTGAAATAAGAAATAAACTGTTGCCAGTACACCAAGGTAGTACACCATTGTATACCTAAATACAAATCACACACCAAAGCCCACATCACTTAAGAACAACTTCAGGTATCTCCTATGTTCAAAGTAAATGAACTTACAAGAATATCGTTCATTATCAACACAAGGCGATATTCAAAGTACATACATTTATCCTACCCCTAATAAAAAACTCCATAGGCTTAACATTGGGTCACTGTATTCGGTCTGGAGTTCAGAAAAACGAAAAATATTGCTCTAGTGGGATACACTTGACAAATGACGTCATCTGTTAATGTAGAAGTAATTTAGACGGGCGGGGTAGGATAAATTCTAAACCAAACTTGAGTTAGTCATGTTATTGTTCATCGCACTCAGGCAAGATGGCGTATTACTGTTCTCGGCTTCGCCTCGCGCAATAATACGCGATCTTGCCGTCGTGCGATAAACAACAACAGGACTAACTCTTGTTCGGTTTCTCCATATTATGTGTGTTATGCACAACACTCGTGAATAGAATATGGTTAAAGTATCCTCACTGTAGTGTATGGCAACTGATTACTCATCTGTTCTGAATACCATTCAGTTACTAGCAGCATCGGTACTTCCTAGTGATGCGTCACAAGCCCGCACATTGCATATTGTATATTGGTTTATAAGTAAGACAGGCTGAGTCTATTTGTAGTATGACATAATAAACAAACCGAAGCAAAAAAGAGAGAGAAAGGAGAAAACATATGTAGACCTGCGCATTGTCTGCGGCGAGGGTAGCATTATTGGCATATCGATATTGAGGTATGTATGATGTCTGAAGGGCAGAGGGAGGGGATGTGATTCTCTGTGTTAGTTGCAATGTCGACTGAATAAATGCGCAACTGCTAGTTTGTGATGCAGACATTTCATGATAACAGCACTCATGACTAAGTATATATGATGCCAGCAAAAACAAGGGGTTTATGATATCAATGACTGTGTATATGATGCCAGCAAAAAAAGGAGATTATGATATCAATGACTGTATATATGATGGCAGGAAAATAAAGGGGTTTAGACCATCAATGACTGAGTAAATGATGATAGCAGAGAAATGGAGTTTATATAAACTGGTGAAACGAGGAACGCAGGCATTGGCTGTGGGACTTACCGACTGAAGACGGATGCAAGACAGAGAATTCGCCTTTTTGTTAATTCAGTTTTTGACCAAGCAGTGAGGCCGGCCTTTCTGTGTTCTGTGTGTGACCAATTTACCACCTCCTGAGGCCCACCTGCTGCAGCCAGTACACCCACTCCCCTCTCCATCCCCTGTACTCCCTCGTCCACCACTCCCTGGTCTCCCCCCTGCACCCACCCTGTATCCCCTGTACCCCTCTACACCCCTTGAACCCCTCTATACCCCCTGTACCCCTTCCCACCCCCTGTACCCTTTCCCACCCCCTGTACCCCTCCCTACCCCCTGTACCCCTTCCCACCCCCTGTACCCTTTCCCACCCCCTGTACCCCTCCCTACCCCCTGTACCCCTTCCCACCCCCCGTACCCCGCCCTACCCCCTGTACCCCTCTTCTTCCCCTCTAACCCTTTCTCCACCGCCTGCCACACCCCCTGTACCCCCCCCCCCCCCCTGTACCCCCGTGCACCCCCCCCCCTGCCCCACACCTCTGGTAACCATCTTCATCCTACTTCTGCCTGTCCATCCAAACTCTCCTACACCCCTTATCTTCACTGTATCAAAAAGTACAACGTCCAAAGGAGAAAAGCCAGCCTTGACACACACAGCCCACACTCACACTCACACCAACACCCACAGCCACAGTCCACAGCCCACACTCACACTCACACCACCAACTCACACTCACACTCTCCCAGCGGGACCTCTTCACCAGCTCCAAGCACAGACTGGGAGTGCCGAGAGGGAAACGGGCCAGCGCACCCCTTTTAACCGACACAAATTCGGTCATTGAGGGGCAATTTCTCTTAATTTAATTCCCCCTCTCCGTCCCTGGTTTTTCCCGCTGTCCTGACCGTCTTTTTCCCTGATGTGGTGAAACACGGGGGGTAAGAGGGCGTCCAGGGAGAAGGTGGCCTCCTGGTGTCTGTCGATGGAGGACATGTTGCCGACTGATGTGACAGCTCTGTCACGGGAGGGGTGGGGAGGGGGATGTGGGGGTGTGAGGATGTGGGTTTGGGTGCGGCGATCTGCTGTGTGGGGTGTAGGGTATAGGATTATGGGTGATGGGGGTGTGGGGTGTGAGGTGTAGGGGTGTGGTCGGTGTGGGGTTGTGTGGAGGTGTGTAGGGTGTGGGTTGAGGGGTATGGGGTACGGCGTGTAGGGAATGTAGGGAGTGGTGTGGGGTGTAGGGGTATGGGGGTGTGGGGTGTGGGATGTGGGGTGTGGGGTGTAGGAATGTGTGGAGGTGTGGAGGTGTGGGGGTGTGGGGTATGTAGGACATGGTGTGGGTGTGTGGGGTGGGGATGTGGGGCGTGGGATTCGGGGTATGTAGGGTGTGGTGTGGGGTTTGGTGTGTGGTGTGCGGTGGGGGGGGGGGGGGTATGGAATGTGGGATGTTTGGGATGTTAAGATGTGGGGGTGTGGGAGTGTTGGGGTGTGGAGTGTGGTCTGTGGGATATGTTGGATGTGGGGATATGGGGTTGTTGGGATGTGGGAGGGTGTAGGTGTGGGCTGTGGGATTATGGTATCTTGGATGGGGGAGTGAGGGTGTGTGAAGTGTGGTCTGTTGGATATGTGGGATATGAGGGTGTGGGAGTGTTGGATATGGTGGTATGTGGGTGTGTGGATATGCTACTGAAGGGATGTGGGGATATAGGGGGTGTGGGATGTGGTGTGTGGGTGTGTGGGATATGGTGGTGTGGGGGTGTGGGGATATGGTACTGACGGGTTCTGGGGTGTGTGTGGGGGGGTACTGCGGTGTCTATGTGTGAATATAAAGCTGCTGTATACAAAACCACACTTTGCAGGCTCCACCCCGCCCCGCCCTCCTCTATAGATACCTCCACAATGTGAGCTGCTCCGCGCTTTGAGTCCTCACACTACATCTCCCCGCAGTCCACTCTAAGAGCATCTGTGAGCAATCCATCCCCGACCCTCCCGACACCCCTCCCCACACCCCTCCCCACACCCCTCCCCACACCCCTCCCCAGATCCCACTCCCCACCCCTCACCCCTCCCCACACCCCTCCCCACACCCCTCCCCACACCCCTCCCCACACCCCTCCCCACACCCCTCCCCACACCCCTCCCCACACCCCTCCCCACACCCCTCCCCACACCCCTCCCCACACCCCTCCCCACACCCCTCCCCACACCCCTCCCCACACCCCTCCCCACACCCCTCCCCACACCCCTCCCCACACCCCTCCCCACACCCTTCCTCAGAGTAAACCATTCACAGCCAACAATGCGTATAAAAACACCCTCCCGCCGATTACATGTAAGCAACTTCAAAGACCTACCTCACAGTAACTGCTATGACCTTCGTCTGACCTTCCCTGACCTTTATTTGACCTTTCCCTCGACCTCCTACCACAGTCGATTGGGTAGGCGGACGAGCTGGGATCCTATGTGGCATGTGGCTGGGGCTCCCTTCACATATACCTTCAGTTCTCTGTAAACTACCCCTAACCCCCTCCCCCTCTCAGAATCTTACCTCAGTAAAGTCCCCTTTACCGCCAGTTTTACTGTCCCCAGTCCTCCTTCTGTTAGAGCTCCGCGGGGGCACTCTCAGCCACCTAGCGGCGGGTGTTCTCGTAGCGGCTTCCACACAGGGCCCTGGTGGTGCAGGAAATAGTGCATCTCTTGTCATATAAAGCGGGCAGTGGGAGGGGTGGGGTGGGTGGGGGTCAGTGTCCCCCTAGCGGCCATCTGATAGCATATGAAAGGACCACGTGGTACAGCGAGGTGACGCTTCTCAGATCCCCCACTAGAGGTCTCTGTGCGTCATGTGTCAGGCACGCGTTTCAGACATCGCTTTCATTATCTCTACTATTCTCCACATTGCGGTTATCATCTGTGCTTTATCTCACCCCTGGTATTTCTGTCCCATAGGCTTAACATTGGGAACCCGTTCTCCATGCCCTTACTAGAACTGCAGTAGGTAGTATTATCCCTCTGATACAAAGTTTCCATAGAAAACACATAGGGAGTTTGTATGGACATACCCGGCGCATACGGATATATATATGTTGTATGCTCCGGGTGGCGCATACGGAAAAATAGTGCGTCTGGGAAAATAGTGCATAACTAAAACATATTGATATCGACATGCCACTTGTCAAAAAAGGTGAATAATAAATACAATATAGACTAGTTTCAGATAAAAGCGGTTGTATGCTCCTCGGAGATGACTCTACGCAATATCCTTGCATACGCTCGGATATTACTACGCGTCAACTCCTCGGAGCATACGGCCGCTTGTATCTGAAACTAGTTAATATTGTGTATATATCCTGGGTGTCGTCCATTCTTTTAGTTTGTGCAGGGGTGAGATAAATACAGAAAGGAACTTGTTTTGGTCGAATAAGTCATTGTCCAACTCGTTTGAATGCTAAGTGATATTCACTCAGCTATTGGCTCGTTCTTATCACTCAGGGGGCAAGATGGCTGCCTTCATAGCACCAGAGCTATGTGCCCTATACTCGCTCCCATCCAGGGGCCCGTTTAATAATCTGGAGACGTACATGAAGACCTTTTCCTGTACCTCACACAAGGATATGTTTCATATCATTTAAAGGCATATCCCACAATTCACGATGGCGCCACCTGGTGATTTTTCAAATATTCCCATTCATACATTGAAATTAGTAATTTGTGGCATATTAGAAACGCAAATGAACAAAATTTGAGTTTTGTCTAGTTTGACCTAACCCAATAGGTAAAATAAGCCCTTTTTCGTCAGTTTGAATTATATAGGAAATGTACTGAAAAATATGATTTTGTTTAATTCGTTCAAAAACAAGGACGGTGACCTACGATTTTAAAAACCTAAATAGGTAGGACTATACCTGTACTATATTCTGTGAAAATTTGAGGAAAATGACATGGGATTTACAGAGTGAAAAACAAGTTTTTAGAATCTCTATATATTCTAATATAGAATGATCTTAATATTGGTCTCTAAATCAAAAATCTAACATGGTGACCCCCAATTTTGAAGTCAGATATGTGCTCTACAATACAGAGAGATCATTGTATTCAACTTTCAGAAAAATGACATGGGTTTTCATTTTCACCCCAAATTGTCCGATATGCCTTTAAGTCTGTTCGCTAAGACAGTCTTAGCTGTCCATAAGGACGTCCATAAGTGTTGAATAAAGTTGACCCACATCGTCCCTGGGTCTCCATGGCATACGGAAAAGGGTCTATTATAGAGAAAACATATGAAGGTTTTGGGTCAGAGCTCATATCCCATAAAGTTTGAATCACGTAGTAATTCACAAGGCGAAGCTGCTTGAATTATGTAATGATTTAAACGAGATGGGCTCAATCTCTGACCTTAAACTTAAATAGGTTTTTAAATATATCTCACCCTTCACATTGACTAATGGGCTAACACATCTGACATAATTCCCCATTGGATATTTTCCTAAATATCTCATGGGCGTTGGATACGAGTTCCCAATGTTAAGTCTGTGGAGAAATGATACCAGCGGTGAGATAAATGTACGAATTTTGTTTTTCCAATGGTAAAAAGGCAGTTTTGCCAGAATGAAAAAAATTTAAGCCACTGAGATAAATACACGATCCTAGATTATTAAACGGGCCCCAGGTCTGTGGTCATTGATGGACGTTTGTGGCTGATCTGAGGGTCACTGAGACCGCTATTAGTCAGTCCTGCCCTGACAGACCACCGTGACAGGAGGATTGCCCGACCCGGTCTCTCAGACACTAAGTCAGGGCCAATTGACGGACACAAGTCTGAGCCCACTGACAGTATCCCTCACTGAAATACAAAGAAAATAACCAAAAATAAGTATTAAAAAAAAAAAAAAAATGAAAAAAAAAAAAAAAATGAAAAAAAAAAACCCCAGCCCTGCCGTCCTAACCCCGATGGCTTCACGTCAGCCCAGACTTACCCCAGCCCCCTCCCCCGGCCCCCTCTGGCCCCCCCTGGAGTGCCCCCCTCCCCTCTCTGGCCACCCTGGAGAGGCTGGCAGGTAATTTGGGCGCCGTCGATGGTATCTCTGTGAGTGTGTGTCTATTGTCATCGCCGGGTCAAGACCTTCTGAACCGCTCCCTTAACCACAGCCACGAGAAGGGCTCGCGGTCCCGGCTTGACCTTTGACCCCACGCCCTTCCCAGACTGCCCCGCGTCTATTTGTTCTCCATCGGTCTTGGTGGAAAAAAGGGAGGAGGGGTAGATTGGGGGAATGAGGGGTGGTGTAGAGGGTATGAGGGACAGACAGCTGAGGTAAATCATGAGAAATTATGAGAAACTTTTCCTCAGGCTCCATCTCTCTACATCAAAACACTGCTCCAAACTGCAGGATCAAAAAGGGGAAAATTATTTCCTTCTTTGTATATATTTGACCTCATTTTGAGGACTAAACGCATCAGAAAGCTATTGATGATAAGATCTAAGCTTTATCTCACCCCTGGAATAAATGTCTGAACATTGGGAACTCGTTCTCCATGCCCCTACAAGTATTTCAGTCCGTTCTCCAGGGTCTATATCCTGTGTGTTGTCCATTCTATAGTGTGTACAGGGGTGAGATAAATACAGAAAGCAACTCGTTTTGGTCAAAGAAGTCATTCTCCAACTCATTTGAATGCTACATGATTTTCACTCGGCTGTCGCCTCGTTCATATCACGCCGCATCAAACTCGTGGAGAACGACGACTTTGACAAAAATTTGTTGGTTTCTTCTTTATTCCATATCTGTTATACGACTTGTGAAAGTCCATCCTGTAGTGTGATTTTTATTGGTTTTCATGTAGGTGTTTATGCCTCATTCCCTTATTTTCATTTCTTTTGTTTTGTGTAGTCTACTGCAATGTTTTCTTTGTCTCTCATAAGAAAGGGTGCCATACATTGCGATTGCTTGTAGTCGTTAAATGTGTTACTGAACAGAAGAAAAGGTGGGATAGATTAAGATGTAACTGGATACCAATTGCCTACAATAGAAATATTCTCTATTACGAATATTACTCCGAATTGAAACTGAATTTGAGGAATTGTCTCCTGCCGACACGAGAAATGAACTTATAAGTATTTCAGCTGTTACTGAAACTACATTCCGTTTTCAACTCCTTCACCAAAACAACTCCTAACTAGCAAACTCCCCGTCGTGGACTGTCCTAGGTCCCCCCTCCCCACACTCACAGCTGTAAAATATTCACGTGGCAGGGGGGGACGTTTTCCCGCCACACGGAGCGCGTAGATCGTGAGGGCGGACGGGCTGCAGTGGGCGGGACGGGGCAGTGACTTGTCTCACTCGTGGGCGGGTTTTAAAGTTGGAGGGGGTTGTTTGTTTTACGGTCGGAGGTAACCTTTGACTGGCGGCGCTCGGCTTTGAGTTCTCTAATGGCGTCTCGTGGGTGTGACGTACGGCGTCTCCGGTAGGGATCTGACCGCAGCACTGCGCCGCTCGACCCTCTGAGAGAACTGAGCACTGCGCCGCTCGACCCTGTGAGAGAACTGAGCACTGCGCCGCTCGACCCTGTGAGAGAACTGAGCACTGCGCCGCTCGACCCTGTGAGAGAACTGAGCACTGCGCCGCTCGAGCCTGTTGGAGAACTGAGTCAGATGTGTAGCACTGCGCCGCTCGACCCTGTGAGAGAACTGAGCACTGCGCCGCTCGACCCTGTGAGAGAACTGAGCACTCCGCCGCTCGACCCTGTGAGAGAACTGAGCACTGCGCCGCTCGACCCTGTGAGAGAACCGAGCACAGCACTGTGCCGCTCGACCCTGTGAGAGAACTGAGCACTGCACCGCTCGACCCTGTGAGAGAACTGAGCACTGCGCCGCTCGACCCTGTGAGAGAACTGAGTCAGACGTGTAGCACTGCACTGCTCGATCCTGTTGGCGAACTGAGCACTGCGCCGCTCGACCCTGTGAGAGTACTGAGCACTGCGCCGCTCGATCCTATGAGAGAACTGAGCACTGCACCGCTCGACCCTGTGAGAGAACTGAGCACTGCTCCGCTCGACCCTGTGAGAGAACTGAGCACTGCACCGCTCGACCCTGTGAGAGAACTGAGTGAGATGTGTACCACTGCACCACTCGACCCTGTTGGAGAACTGAGTGTGACTTCATTCACAGACCTGTAGAACTGAGTAAGACATGTCGCACTCCACCGCTCGACCCTGCTGGAGAAGTGAGTTTGATGTCAGATATAGACCGCATTCCACAGCCTGTAGCACGTATTTGGATCCAGGCAATTGCAGAAATGGCACATTAACAGGGTGCAAGTAGGTTACAGGAAACGATCCATCGACTGAATGTAACCCAAACCTTTTAATTGCTATTCACTTATGATTGCACGCTCATTCATCAATGATAAACATACTATTTGCAGCTGGTTATACTATTCTCAGCGTATTGGACATCTCACTCTCTGGACACGCCGACCACCAGCACCACCTCACACGTCACTTCCGGTTTATTTCCCACGCACACTCGTTGACCCTGTCACCGCTAGATGGCTCTACCGCCGCCCGATCAAAGCGAGGCTCTGAGTGGTCACGTGACCCTGATTTGACATCATGGTGGCGCCCTGTCTCAGACGCCATGTTGGCGGAGGGAATGCTGGGAGTCACGTGTGTCCGCTGTCACCAGGCGCCCCCATACGGGAGAAATTGTAACTATTATCTGAAAGTGCTTTATTACTTCGCCCAATACGATATACGGAATTTTCCAAGGTTTTTCTATTTATGTTCAACAAAATTGTTTATATGAAATAGTTTCCTATAATGCCCATCTTTATGGAAGGTCGCCAATCATTGGGCGAATAACGTCGTCGTTAACTATTTGTTACCTCAAGGAATTGTAGTCTCCACTTCTTTGGTTACCTGAATACAAATTTTTTTAAAAGGTGGCCGAAAAAGCCCAATAGATTTGCCTAGAATGAAGCTTTCCGTATTCTACTCAATAGCGATCTGTAGGCTCCAGAGACTTAGTATGGAAACTCCGTATTAGGTGGTTGATGATAGCGATCTGGAGGCTCCAGAGGCTTAGTATGGAGACTCCGTACTAGGTTGGAAATAAATACAGATATGCACACGATGGCCTCGAGGGTGAGTATAATTGTCTCGGTTTAAAAGAAACAGGATTCCTCTTTAATTGTAGTGTCGTCTGCCATCGGCCTTTTTTTTCACTGAATGTGTATCCAGTTGAACAAGTACATCAAGTGGTTTATCCTACCCCTAATATAAAATCCCATAGGCTTAACATTGAGTTTCTGTATGCCACGCTGACTGGCATACATAGTTTTATATGTCACTAGTGGCATACAGAATTGTTATCACATAATATTCCAAAATTGAGGAGACAGGGTAGGATAAAATCAAAACCTGATTCTTTTTAATCGTGGCCACCGCATGCCACTCCTGGAGTTTGGCTCCGGACTTCACTCGGCTTCCACCTCATGAAGTCACTATGCCAAACTCCAGTCATGGCATACAATGGCCAAGATTAAAACTCATCCAGTTTTACGATAGTCTTAATGTTACATACCTGTAGGCGAATGTCCTACATCTATCGCCCACTCCTACCCATGTCGTATGTATGACCGTACGTCACACTGTGACGTAAGCGATTCGTTATCACGTGACTAGGTAAAATCTAGATAACAGACTGACTGTGTTCTTACCTTGCATCTTACGTTCCTAATTTGTAAATTTATTGATGAGATATATCCCTCTGCCTTCAGCTTCGGGATATATCTGATGAATACTTTTACCTCGTATTTTTGACGCACGAACACAGTCATCCAGTTTCCGTACAATATGTTCGCTCTGTGATATGTTTAAGGCTTGAACTGCCTAGAGACTTGGCCGATTTATAATTGCATTATTCGCCGACACGTTCAGGCGGTAAGACAGGAAACTGTCTTCCACAATCCAACGTATTAACAGAGGTCAAAATGTGGAGACATCCAAGAAGAAGTCTATGACAAAACAAAAGGAGGCGCATTAAACTAGTCCAGGATTATCAGAAATAATACATCAGGCGTCGTTGCTCCACATTTTGTGTATCGCAGAATAGCGATCCAAAGTAAAACTCGTTGCTCCAATTATTTTGCAGATCGGATCATGATTATTTCGCCATCTATATCCGATCAAAAATCTAATGAACCTTTTACCTATGACACTAAAAATGCAGTGTTGTAAAAGGTAGCGGTACAACATGAAAATTACGATACTACACAAAATAGTAACTGGAGCGGCGCTTTTCACACATTTCTAGGAGCAACGACCCCCAGGGAATATTAAAGCGGGGTCCCATTACACTGGCACAACACAGGTCTTGTGAGCGGTCATTGGGTTCACTCATTACAGGACACTTGATTCTTAAATCAGCCAAATTAAACTTGAACGTTGCCCCTGACCTTTTCTTTAATAACTCCAGCAAATTACAATGATGGCAAGTATTCGGGGCCTACTGTTACCATCAGGTATGAATAGTAAGCTGGATGAATAACTCCAAGGCTTTGTCCCATTACAAGCCTTATTTCTGGTGTTACTGCAATGCGCTACGCCAGTCGGACTGACGGAAGTACATCAAGATCAAGGTTATATGCTGGCTCCGTGTTTACCGCATGTAAGCAACTCTGTTGATTGTAACCAAGGGCAGCCTCCAGTGGCCTATTACGTAGAGCCAGCATGATCAGTTAGGCCAAGGGATAGTGCCAGTCGGAGGTTTCACATACAGATAACTTGGATTGTAACACTACCTTCTCGTCTGGCCAGACGTAATGAACATCAGGTAAACACTCACCTGCAAAGAGAGAATATGGGATCAGTTTCATAACATTGCATTCACATACACAGTTAATAGTAATAAAGGCGGCTAACAATAAAAATTCTCAATTATCAATCTCACTTTTTTCATTTTTCTAAAAGGCAGTGTTTACTTGTCTTTCATTTAAAATCAGACTTATGTATCGTTATTTTCCCAATTCCTCATTCTTTCAGATTCAATAATATCTTTGTTTGTTGTGGTAATTTCTTTGCTCCCTTAGTTTTTCTATTTATCTATTTACAGTGACCCCAACTCGTGACTTCTTTAATGTTGTCGATTATCAGTTTTAAACTGATTCTTTGTGATTCATTCTAATTCTAATGTAGTGGATTAACTTGTCCAGTTTATCCAACCTTAATAGGTAACATGGGCTAATTAACATATTCCTGAATAACATATGAAGCGTGCTGAAAGATAAGGTTTTCTTCAGTTCTTTAAAATAAGCGCGGTTAACTATGAATTCTAAAACTTAAATATGTTATATTACGCCAATACTATATTCTGTGAATGTTTAAGGAAAATTGCATGTGTTGATAATGTCCAAATCAACTATTTATAATTTTTATATATTCTATTATAAAATTAACATGATATTGATCTCTAAATCAAAAACTAGTACGATTACCCCCCAATTTTTAAGTTAGATACGGGTTCTACAACACTAAGAGATCATCTGTATTCAATTATCAGGACACACATGATATAGACCATGAAGAACCGACTGCAATACTCATAGGGGGATGGAGAACGACTTCCCAATGTTAAGTATGTGGGGAAAGATAATGATATAAACACTGTAGGATCTTCCAGCCGTCCCTGCCTTCCAAGCGAGCAGTTACGTCAGAATTAGGACAATGGGACGCCACCCTCCCGATATCGAGGCTTCATTTGCATATTCCGAGTTCCGGGCGCCATTAACGGAAGTTAACGACACGACGCCCCCTAGCGGGCACTAAGAGAGACACCAGACGCCGCGTCTCAATACGTCATAAACGCGCTGCACGCTGGTTCCCCGCACGTTTGACGGCCCAGCCTAATGCGGCCGCCGGCAACCAGCATAAAACCCCGCCGACCCCGGGAGACCTCTAGCGGCCACTACCCGCACCACTAGAACGCCGCCATATTGAAATGGCGGCCGTTAAGAGGGAGATCTCCTCGGTTGGTTCGCTCTCCCCCCCGATGTGCTGCGGTGGAGAGTGGCGGACGCCTCTCATTTGACGGCGGCGAGTGGCGCAGTTTGTCGGTTATTTAGTGGCGGTCGTTCTGCGCCGCTCGCGTCACTTTGTGGTCAGGTCCCAAGCTTCCTGCTTCAAATCGGCATTAACCCTTCATGTCCCGCCACCACCCACCACATGCAACACATGCAACACATCCTGCGTTATTTCTATTTTTGTATTTTTTAGCAATTTTTGTTAACGAAACATTGTGTGTACAATCACCAAATTCTGCGAAACAGCCATTCTTCCACTCAGGCCATAGCCCCCTACTCCTCATTCTAATGGCGGGTGTTAAGCCAAATGGGCAGTGGGTACCATTTTTGTGTAAGTCTTTGGTATGACCCGACCGGGGTTTGAACGCGCAACCTCCCATGCTTGAAGCGAACACCCCGACCACTTAGCCACCGAGCTTGGTACGTTATAGGTGTAAGGGTTAAGGAGTGTAATGCAATCTAGCGATGGTAATGCCAGGTAGCGGAGTGCCGCTTGGTGAGGCTCACGAGGGTGTGGCTGTGGCTCTCAACCTTCGAGAAGCGCCTCCTCATTTTACCCCCGCCCCGACCTCTCCCCGGGTTGTCTGGGTAATACACGTGACCTGCTGAGGCCCCGCCCACTTCCGCCCCTCTGCGCCCCCTAACGGGCCCTGCCCGCCCCAACATGGCACTAATGGCCGCCATTTTGTCCACGTGACTGCGCTTCCCGTGGTGCATCGCGGCGTACCTGAGCGGCCTTGACCTCTGGTTAGCGCATGCGTCGTGTAGAAACGGAAGCGGAAGTAAGAGGGTGACAAGTAGTGGACGGTGGGAGGACGGGAGGGGGGGGGGGGGCGTAATGGAGGTATCAGCGGGCTCCGGTGGAGAAGGCCAATGTAGCGGACACTACAGCGACATGTGGTGGGGACATCACGCTAATACCAGCCCCCCTCGCCTCTCCCTCCCTCCCCCGTCCCAGCCCTGTTCCTGCCAAGTCATTCCCCCGTCCCTTCCCCATGAATTTCCCTTCCCTCAACCCTCCCTCTCCTCTCCCTCAACCCTCCCTCTACTCTCCCTCGCCCTTTCCCTTGCCCTTCCCTTGCTCCTCATTTGCCCCGGAACTTTCTGCGCTCGACTTTCAGTAAGATGTCAACAGATATATCAGTACACTTTGAATTCAGCTTGCACGATTAGATCATATCATTAAGATCAATAACAATTTTACGTCATAAATATCAATAATCTTTTCACCCAGGGGTATGGGATAATGAACCCCATTTTAACATTGGTATTTCACAACAGAAATTACCTGAAGATGCGCAACTGGAAGGCAACGAACACGAGAAGATTAAAACCTTCACACAGCGGCCAGTGAGAGGTCTGAGTAGTGCATGACAAAGTGGCATTGACGCGGGTCTACATCAACCCACTGTGGGTAGTAGTATATTGAAAATAGACTGAGTCTCAGGCCCAGTGTGTGAGTCATATTGGATATTTTACACATTTAGTTTCTTTATGGTATGGAAATTTCCGTATTTCATATTTCTATATAGAAGGACCCTGTGTAAGATAACAACAGTGTCCGCTAAAGCGGAGGACGCCTTACACGGGGTTTAGTAAACATGTGATATAGGGTGCCATTCGTATAAGCGCTCGAGCCCTTATATACCGCTTTTCCTTTAAAAAATATTTCTCGTGAGATGTATGAGTAGATGAGGTGGGCTCTGTGCTATCGGATAGCAAAAAAAATTCCGTACCTGGAGGTATCCCATCAATGAAATTTCCGGAAATAGAAAGGATTTTTTCAGAATTATTTCTAACAAGATGGTTACAAAAACACTGTCATTATACATTGTCAGACATGACGAGCGAGTAGCTGTCAAACATCAGAATCGATACACTGTCACACATGAGTACCGACCCATCGTGAGAATTTAGGCATGCATGACTTCATGCTCTTGGATAAAGTTTGGCAATGCTCTCTAGCCAAACGCACGCAGTAAGCGATGAAAGGAGTAAAGCAAATAGGAAATCTCGTATTTATCGTTTCTTTAACCTAAGCCAAGATGGAGAAAGGTGGGGAGTGGGAATTTTCAGATATTTTGCGTACGTGCATTATGGATGGCCGCAGATTGTTGTACAACCCTTTCGGGGGGAATGATGCCTTGAGGCATCATTTCCTAAAAATCTACAAAATCGTTTTTAACAAAAAATAGTGCAGGAAAAATAATAAAAAGTTCACAGAATGTATGTACAATACCATTATTAGTATTTCTATTCAAAAGAAATAAAATATTTAAGATTATATATCATATCATGTGATTAAACAATTGAATTATGGGTTTAAACGATTATGTGCCCGTCCCCTAGAGGTATAAAGCACCACCAGCACCCATCCTCCATGTGGTAGCTTGGCCACAGACACCCATCCTTAAAAGGTTAAGTAATGTTAATTCTGGAGGGCTGTACTAGGATAGAAATATCCTGTTTTCAGTAGGCTCCTGGGATCTTCATGTAATTCCACGCTGTTTTCTGGAAAAGTGTTATTTCTGAACTCCCATCTACTGCTGCACCCAGACGGGCTAGAACTTGTAAATCCACTCAGTGGTCGGGTGATTGGCTGGGCTTATCCCCGGGGCTCCATCCAGGGGGGGAGGCAGGAGGAGGAGGAGGAGCGGATCTGCCAAATGAGTGGTGAGGTGATGAAGGGTGTTAATCCTAAGGCTATTAATAGGGGCCGAGATCCGCACCACCTCCCGGGTACCACAGCCTCATCGTGAGCCGCTAGACACTAACAGGACCTATTAGAACCCTCGCCAAGGAGGGTTCGCTGCCACTTCCTCCAGGGTCCCCTCCGCTGGTACCGGGACGCTAACAGCAGTTGATGGGTGAACTATCCTGGAACCAGCGCAAAGCCGGGGAGCTCCCGCTAGGGGGCGATAGAACCCACGCAGCGCCCCAGAACGGTTTATGGTGGAACTGAGTTAAGAAGGACATGCCTTGATGGCCACTCTCCAAGCAGAGATCCTGTGGTGTACGTCCTGTGGTCTTTGGAATCTCTGCACCAACCTGCCTGTTTGGGCCCAAAACTGGCCCATACGCCATTTTTTAAGATATCCTAAATTCTGAGAGCTTTTGGGGGTATTTTGTGTTCTACTTGTAAATAGAGATGAACATATTTATATGGTAAATAAAATACTCTCATTTCTGTCAAACCAGACACAGTCTCTGGGATTATTTGGTGACCCATGGCCTTTGGTCAGGGGTGGTCTGTGCTCTCCCGCTCATATCTCTGCACCGACCTGCCTGTTTGAGGGCAAAATCTGGCCCATACGCCAGTTTTTGAAATATCTTAAATTCTGAGAGCTTTTTGGGGTATTTTGCGTTCTACTTGTAAATAAAGATGAATATATCTATATGGTAAATAAAATACTCTTATTTCTGTTATCATTTATGTCTGGGATTACTTTCTACGGTGGAAAGCACCTCATGTGTTGCAGGGCTTTGTTTTGTCAACAATGTTCATATGCTCCTCTGAAGGGGCAGCCTAATCAACTGTGGATTCCCATCATAAAATGGTTTAAGTATGAAAAAGAAACAGCTGGATTGTCCATAAAACTCCCTTAACAACTCCCATATTTCCATACTCATGATATGTGAGTTGCTTGATTTGTATAACTTTTGACAGGTGCCTTGTTTTGAATCTGAAATGTTCGCTGGTCTCCCCTTTCTTTAGTGGATACCCAGGAAGCCAGCTTAGGGTTTGGGCAGAGATTAGCTAGCGCTAGCGCCGCGAAAGATCTGGGAGGAGAGTGCATGATGGTGTGGTTGTTGGCGGGTAGATGGCGCTGGGGTGAGAGGAAATGGAGGCTGTCAAGGGCAGGACATAAATAGTCAAGGTTGGTCCTCTGTGCAGATAGCGAGTTGGGTGCTTAGTTAGGACGGTAGCTAGGAAGGACTCTACGGTTCAACTAAGGACCGCGTTAAGTCTAGTCGTAAGGTGAAACGTGTATACCTTACTCGTACGTACCCAAGTACCGCGTTACTTTCCATAAGAATATTCCACGAGTTCGCAGAGCGAGTGGAATGTTTTTATTGAAAGAATAAATAATATACACGGGTATTATGAACGTATTACGCTTATACATTCAGTGATCCAATGCTAAAGTATACGTTGCCAGGGGTATGTTTGGCTGCAGGCATTGTGTAACCACGTAGATAACGTGCGACACAAGCCTGTGGAAAAAGGTCTATTTGCATTTTTTTTATCAATAAATTTATTTGTCGACTATTTCTTGTCGACTGTTTTTTTCAATAGTTGTTTTACAAGGTAACAGTTGCACGACTATGTTACAACAGAAGTTGAGTACAAACATTCTTGTCGGGTATTAATCCATTTTTCATATTTCCATATACCATTTCTGGTATCAAATATCATCTTACAAAGTTTCTAACAGCAGTTCATACATATAGATTATTTACGAACTTATAGAGGTCTTATTATATCCGCAAAATTTTATTCTTCCCTATTTTGAAGACGTTTGTGATCTGCTTTAGCTACTGCTGGTATTCAAACAAAAAAATAAGGAAAAAAAAAATTGTTAAAAAATATTCGGCCTCAACACACCCCCAAGGAGAAGGGGAGCCCGAGAATTTGAAGAAAGAATTTTTTCACTCAACAATTTTATTCTTCCCTACTTCATTTGAGGTCATGACCAGTTGAGGAAAAATGTCACCAGAATACTGTCTTACTGAGTAACATGCGCCTCAAGGACGACGAAGCTCAGTTGAAGTGGACCTTCAAGCACTGAACGGGTGGCTCCACCTGGCGACAGCACGCCGGGCCATATCGAGAACTGAGGCGTACCTGAGACAGGTAGATCTCAGTGACCTCAAGTATCAAAGGTCACCTGAAGATGGCGCCACTGTGAGGGACGCTCAGTGCTGTCTCACCAGGGTCACGTGATCGGCCTCTTAGCCTCGCTTCGAAACTGACTCACCAGGCTGACAAAGGCAGACCGTACTGTACAGTAGGGTATGTTTACTGAAGCCCAATACAATACACAGCTATCAATTTCGGAACATTGATGTAACTTTGTCGGCAACAAAGGAACGGTAATTTGTCTCAGGTGAGGCATCCTAACGGAGTCGGCCCCAATCGGTAGATGTAGGACAGCCAGGTAAGGGTCAGCCAACGCTTAGTGAACCACCTCCTTCAGATGTCCTTTGGTTGCCAAAGAGTTGTGGTTAAATGTTCCTAAATCAGTCGCCAAATGTTTATCAACATGTTAATAAATCCAGTCGGCGACAATGGAACGTTGGTAAATGGCCGTTGAAGAATGGACGACACACAGGATATAGACCATGGAGAACGGACTGTAATACTCGCAGGCGCATGGAAAACTAGTTACTAATATCTGGTGTATGGGACAATAAGGAACAATAAGGGAGTGTCACCATCTCACTCCTGGTATAAGTTTAGCCATAAGAATACCATAAAACAAAATACCCAACGATCAACCCGGTTATATCGTTAATCATATCAATGTTTTTTAACGTAGACCTTTGGAGAAGTGGTTTTGTCCACTATAGTGTATTCTGTGTTATACTTTGCTGCACACAATTTAACCAGAGAAAATATAAATTCACAGAAATGATCCCACCCCTGGACCAGAGTGTATCTATCAAGTCACGTGACTATGGGTGTAATTAAAATGGTAACCTGAGTCACTGCGCTGTTCTTTAAGATGATGTGTCTGACAGATCTTAATTATTCACCTTAATTAAACTAGACTGGGGAGACGCTACATCAAGACAAGACAAAAGCTGACGTGCATATTTTCTTATCCTGTTTATCCACTCAGTTTACTGTAAGCTACTCACTAGACGACCTTATTTTTATTCTTTTTTTTTCAAATTTATTCGTTTTTATTTATCCTTGAAGATCTACTAGGGATACTGGTCCATGTCTTCCGTAGGCTCCAGTGACCACTGTGTGCGTTTTCGGGATAGGATATTAAGTGCACACCTCGTCATTATTTAGCCAGGGTTTTACAGAAATCAATCAGAAACATACATTGGTGTACATTGTATGGCTAGGGGCCAGAACAAACAAGCAAACAGTATGGTATATACAAATGAAGATGAGAGAAAAATAATCGTTATATCAAATTTAATTTGCATTATATGTGGATGGACCTAGGATGTTGGGACATTACATTTCAATATACGTCATTTCATCTATAATATTTCACTTATTCGTATTAAATTGTAAGCTACTCACTAGATGACCCACTTAGTGTACTGTGAGCTACTCACTAGATGACCTTACCCACTCAGTGTACGGTGAGCTACTCACTAGATGACCTTCACCCACTCAGTGTACTTTGAGCTACTCACTAGATGACCTTCACCCACTTAGTGTACTTTAAGCTACTCACTAGATGACCTTCACCCACTCAGTGTACTGTGAGCTACTCACTAGATGACCTTCACCCACTCAGTGTACTGTGAGCTACTCACTAGATGACCTTCACCCACTTAGTGTACTTTGAGCTACTCACTAGATGACCTTCACCCACTTAGTGTACTGTGAGCTACTCACTAGATGACCTTCACCCACTCAGTATACTGTCAGCTACTCACTAGATGACCTTCACCCACTCAGTATACTGTCAGCTACTCACTAGATGACCTTCACCCACTCAGTGTACTGTCAGCTACTCACTAGATGACCTTCACCCACTCAGTGTACTGTTAGCTACTCACTAGATGACCTTCACCCACTCAGTGTACTGTGAGCTACTCACTTGATGACCTTCACCCACTCAGTGTACTGTCAGGTACTCACTAGATGACCTTCACCCACTTAGTGTACTGTGAGCTACTCACTAGATGACCTTCACCCACTCAGTGTACTGTCAGCTACTCACTAGATGACATTCACCCACTTAGTGTACTGTGAGCTACTCACTAGATGACCTTCATCCACTCAGTGTACTGTGAGCTACTCACTAGATGACCTTCACCCACTTAGTGTTCTGTGAGTTACTCACTAGGTGACCTTCACCCACTCAGTGTACTATAGCTACTCACTAGGTGACCTTCACCCACTCAGTGTACTGTGAGCTACTCACTAGATGACCTTCACCCACTTAGTGTACTGTGAGTTACTCACTAGATAACCTTCACCCATTTAGTGTACTGTGAGCTACTCACTAGATGACCTTCACCCACTTAGTGTACGGTGGGCTACTCACTAGATGACCTTCACCCACTCAGTGTACTGTGAGCTACTCACTAGATGACCTTCACCCACTTAGTGTACTGTGAGCTACTCACTTGATGACCTTCACCCACTTAGTGTACTGTGAGTTACTCACTAGATGACCTTCACCCACTTAGTGTACGGTGGGCTACTCACTAGATGACCTTCACCCACTCAGTTTACTGTGAGCTACTCACTAGATGACCTTCACCCACTTAGTGTTCTGTGAGTTACTCACTAGATGACCTTCACCCACTTAGTGTACGGTGGGCTACTCACTAGATGACCTTCACCCACTCAGTTTACTGTGAGCTACTCACTAGATGACCTTCACCCACTTAGTGTTCTGTGAGTTACTCACTAGATGACCTTCACCCACTCAGTGTACTGTGAGCTACTCACTAGATGACCTTCACCCACTCAGTGAACTGTGAGTTACTCACTAGATGACCTTCACCCACTTAGTGTACGGTGGGCTACTCACTAGATGACCTTCACCCACTCAGTGTACTGTGAGCTACTCACTAGATGACCTTCACCCACTTAGTGTACTGTGAGCTACTCACTTGATGACCTTCACCCACTTAGTGTACTGTGAGTTACTCACTAGATGACCTTCACCCACTTAGTGTACGGTGGGCTACTCACTAGAAGACCTTCACCAACTCAGTGTACTGTGAGCTACTCACTAGATGACCTTCACCCACACGGTGTACTGTGAGCTACTCACTAGACCTTCACCCACTCAGTGTACTGTGAGCTACTCACTAGACCTTCACCCACTCAGTGTACTGTGAGTTACTCACTAGATGACCTTCACCCACTTAGTGTACTGTGAGTTACTCACTAGATGACATTCACTCACTCAGTGAACTGTGAGTTACTCACTAGATGACCTTCACCCACTCAGTTTACTGTGAGCTACTCACTAGATGACTTTCACCCACTCAGTGTACTGTGAGTTACTCACTAGATGACCTTCCCCCACTCAGTGTACTGTGAGTTACTCACTAGATAACCTTCACCCACTTAGTGTACTGTGAGCTACTCACTAGATGACCTTCACCCACTCAGTGTACTGTGAGCTACTCACTAGATGACCTTCTCCCACTCAGTGTACTGTGAGCTACTCACTAGATGACCTTCACTCACTCAGTGTACTGTGAGCTACTCACTAGATGACCTTCACCCACTCAGTGTACTGTGGGTTACTCACTAGATGACCTTCACTCACTCAGTGTACTGTGAGCTACTCACTAGATGACCTTCACCCACTCAGTGTACTGTGAGTTACTCACTAGATGACCTTCACCCACTCAGTGTACTGTGAGCTACTCACTAGATTACCTCCACCCACTTAGTGTACTGTGAGTTACTCACAAGATGACCTTCACCCACTCAGTGTGCTGTGAGCTACTCACTAGATGACCTTCACCCACTCAGTGTACTGTGAGCTACTCACTAGATGACCTTCACCCACTCAGTGTACTGTGAGTTACTCACTAGATGACCTCCACCCACTCAGTGTACTTTGAGTTACTCACTAGATAACTTATCATTTGAGAAACTGGCAGGTATCTTAAGGGATTTTAGCATTTCAACTTAATTTTTTGTAAGTAGAAGCATTCAAAACATTCAAAGGCATATCGGACAATTTACAGTGGCGCTACCTGGTTATTTTTAATTATTGTCAATTACCAGTCTAAACTGGTTCCTTCGGATTTATTTTAATGTGTAAATTTAACAATTTTTCCAGTTTATCCAATATTTATAGGTTAAATAGAGCAATCTATATTTGTTTGATTTACATAGGAAATGTACTGAAAAGTAGCGCTTTCTTCCTTTCTTTCAAAAACATTTAGTTTCATGCATTCATTATATTTTGTGAAGGTTTGAGGAAACTAACATGGGTTTAACAATGTGAAAAGCAACGTACTTCATGAATGGCCCCTGACCCTAAATTCATCATATCCTTTAATCTCTTATAACATTTGCAGTTTAGTTTTTTTATGTTGCATACAGTGTGTGGATGATCCATCCCCATGTCCTTGACATATTAATTTGTGATTTTGGCCTCACTCTCCCCCTGATATGCTGCTCTGTGATGATATATGCAGACCCTGTCTTAGCCTCACTCTCCCCCTGATATGCTGCTCTGTGATGATATATGCAGACCCTGTCTCAGCCTCACTCTCCCCCCTGATATGCTGCTCTGTGATTATATACGCAGGCCCCTGTCTCAGCCTCACTCTCCCCCCTGATATGCTGCTCTGTGATGATATATGCAGGCTCTGTCTTAGCCTCACTCTCTCCCCTGATATGCTGCTCTGTGATTATATACGCAGGCCCCTGTCTTAGCCTCACTCTCTCCCCTGATATGCTGCTCTGTGATTATATACGCAGGCCCCTGTCTTAGCCTCACTCTCCCCTTCTGATATACTGCTCTGTGATTTTATACGCGCCTGTTTTTGTCTCACTCTCCCCTGTTTTGGCCTCACTCTCCCTTGTTTTGGCCTCACTCTCCCCCCTCTTTTGACCTCACTCTCCCCTGTTTTGGCCTCACTCTCCCCCTTTTTTGACCTCACTCTCCCCTCTCTTATGACCTCACTCTCCCCTGTTTTGGCCTCACTCTCCCCCCTGTTTGACCTCACTCTCCCCCTGTTTTGGCCCCACTCTCCCCCCTGTTTGACCTCACTCTCCCCTGTTTTGGCCTCACTCTCCCCCCTCTTTTGACCTCACTCTCCACCCACATCCCCTGTTACACCCACTCCTCGGGGCTGGCGGTGATTGAGCCAGCAGACCTGACGGCTACCCCTCCACCGTCCTCCCGACCAGCTGCCCCCGCCCGCGGGTGGCTCCACCTGGCGACAGCACGCCGGGCCTTATCGCCGCGTCACAGGAAGACGCCATCATTAGACCGGCCAAGTGGCGACACGCGCGGACAAGCCGGGAACTAGACCGTCTTGGCATTGTTGACCCGATCAAGTGGTGTAGAAATAGAACAAGAGACAGCGGCTACAGCAGTGGGGGGAAAACACACCAAGAAAACATTGTAGTGGATGTCATTGATTAGATTGAATGCCACCAGATTTAGCGCTGCATTTCAGTTTGGAAATTTCAACATTTTGTTGGATTCAGTGTTTATTTCTAATATCCCCTCTGTTGGAATGAGATGATTGTTTTTATTTGTTTCTTAATGGGTCAGTCGCGGTCTACCAGCTCCCCACAACAGGACATCTATAGATTCTCTCTTATCTATTATAAAACACCGATCTAAAGTCGCCACACGCTTGGTGTTAACATTAGACGATTTCTAGCCTTTTACTGCTGAAAGTCGTCAGGAGCTGCAAAATGCCAGAATCGCCGGCCATAATCGTCTAGTGTAAACGCCGGGTAACTATGCCTGTCACTCAGTAATTATGGCTGTCAATCAGTAACTATGGCTGTCAATCAGTAACTATGGCTGTCACTTAGTAACTATGGCTGTCAATCAGTAACTATGGCTGTCAATCAGTAACTATGGCTGTCACTCAGTAACTATGGCCGTCACTCAGTAACTATGGCTAATAGTCCATGACCTTGGCTGGTCTCTGGCCTTGAGGGGATGAACCACAGCTCTGGACAGTCTGACTGGACATCTGGCTGTGGTCTAGCTGCCCGCCCCTCCTGCCCTGCCCCTCCCCTCCCTGCCCCCCCTGCCCTCCCTCCCCGCCCCTCCCCGCCTGCCCCTCCCCGCCCCTCCCTGACCCTCCCCGCCCCTCCCCGCCCCTCCCTGCCCGCCCCTCCCCTCCCCGCCCTCCCCTCCCCTCCCCGTCCCCCTCCCTCCCTGTCCGTCCCTCCCTCCCCGCCCCCCCTCCCTCCATGTCCGTCCCTCCCTCCCCGCCCCTCCCTCCCCGCCCCTCCCCTCCCCGCCCTCCCCTCCCCTCCCCGTCCCCCTCCCTCCCTGTCCGTCCCTCCCTCCCCGCCCCCCCTCCCTCCATGTCCGTCCCTCCCTCCCCGCCCCTTCCTCCCGTCCCTCCCCTCCCCACCCCTCCCGCCCTGCCCGGCGGTCAGTCCCCGGTGACGGGCCCACATTAGTGCGGACTCACTGGGTCTGGACTCTGCTCACTACACTGACAGTGATGTCTCTATGTGAAGGGACGACATGTCCGTCTGGTTATAAAAAACTACACATGCCATGGGGTAGCGCTTTTTATTATCAATGGTATACGAAATACCCAGTGTGAATGTATTGGGACTTTGTAAACCATTACCCATTGTTTAAAAATTGTCAGATACCATAACCGTGGTATACAGATTACAAACCGTGTAATACGGGGAAATATTCAAATTGTGATCTAGATCTAAAAAAAAGTCCCTTTAGATCTAAAAGAAAATAGTCCCTGTAGATATATATCCTTGATATGACGAAACTGATTGGATTGTGATGATATCATATTTCTTTTAAAAGACGGGTTTTGGAAATGATAAATTCACTGTAAAGCTTTGTAACTCAATGTGGAAAAAAATCTCTTCAGAAAATTAGGGGCCAGATTTTTCCGTTTTTTTCTCACCAAAAGGTATCAAAATATATTTTCACCTGAAAACTAATCTAACCAGGTATGAAACCTCCTTCTAAAACGATACCAAAATATAGGGCACATGGCTATTGTGCTATGGAGGTGTCCATCTTGCTCCCCCAACACTAAAAAAAACACCAGGTGGTGGGTCCAGGTATCAATGGATTTTATCAAGAACAAGAGATAATGTTTTTAGTTTGCCATAAAAGGGTTTTATCCAAGTCTCATAATCATCTATGGATTATGACCGCAGAAAATAGTGGTTGTTCCCCGACTTCGTTGGCGCTATCTCACAATTTGGCCTAAATTGTAAAATAGCGTAATATAGAAAGGCTCATTGAAAAGACATGAAACACATTGGTATAAAAATATTTGTTCTTTACCTCTGCAAAACATATAGGTATCATAAGGTAGCCATATGAAAACCACCGACAGCGAAAGCAATGCTGATATGGCCTCCTAAATTTGGCTTTGTTGAAGCCGCGACAAGTATGGAAAATTTATAAATTATTGATATTTTGAAAAAAAACCAAAAAAAAAACCAAAAAAAAACCCTGCTCAATAAAGCTCTTGATCAAAAAGAAAAAAAAGTATATTCCTGGCAGATGATAGTGGAACTAACAATCACTCTGTGCCCTAAAGCCTCTGCTTTGAAGAACCATTGTCTCTACTCGTTATACAGAGCGATTTGCTCGTTATACAGAACGATCTGCTCGTTATACAGAACGATCTACTCGTTAAAGAGAACGATCTGTTCGTTATAGAGAACGATCTGCTCGTTATAGAGAACGATCTGTTCGTTATAGAGAACGATCCGTTCGTTAAAGAGGACGATCTGTTCGTTATAGAGAACGAGCGACACAAGACCTGCCGTGCGGACACTGTGTTCTGCCCCCCGCCCGCCCCCCGCTACCCCGGAGACCGCCCGCTGTACCTCCACATTGGATCCCTGATAAAGCATTGATACGCAACCCTGGCTGCTATGGTTACACGGCTGTAGTTGTCATGGTAACGATAATCAGATAGCCGTGGTGGCCCGTCCCTCACCAGAACTCCTTTACCGCATCGGGGACGGCACGTTTTGTAGCAGGCACTGACCAGTTTCCTATAACCGTAGGTCTCAGTCAGTGTCTACCCTTTTTTACTTGTTTGTAAATAATTTTCAATTTTATCAGGAAGTGAATTTGATCTGATCATGGAGATGGGTACTCCCTTGCAAAATCACTCTGATACAACTGTGATTTTTCTCTGTATGTGATGGTGTCTCAATAGCAGTTTAGTTTTACCCTTCCCCCAATAAAAACGCCATCGGCTCAACATGGGATTTGTTCATGTTAAGGGTGTGACATAAAGTTTTGTTTATGTCACTACTTTCTATTATTCAAAAGATCCTGGAAACAGGGTAGGTTATAATCTAGGTGCCACTTGTTTGAGTTTGAGTTTATTTATGTCAGTCATTGTGTCTTCGAGCGATTCAAACATATATACTCAACAGGTGGTACCTAATTGTGGAATCCGACATAATCAGACAATCTGTAGTCTCACACAATTGGTATTTATCCCAGATGATTTATAGTCTTTTACAGCTGAGAGTTTTCAGATGGTGCTAAATTCAAGAATCGCTGCCTCCAGTCATCTAGTGTGAATGCCGGGTACCCGAAATTGGTAGACTATACTAGAGAGATTCCCACAACACCCACACATCACACCCACTCTCGAACCCTATTAGACTCCAGATTCCCTTAACTCAACACCCACACATCACACCCACACTCCCCTTATTAGACTCCAAGTTCCCCTCAACTCAACACCCACACACCACACCCACACTCCCCTTACTAGACTCTGGGGTTCCCTCAACTCAACACTCACACATCACACCCACACTCCCCTTATTAGACTCTGGGATTCCGTCAATACAACACACCCACACCACACCCACACTCCCCTTATTAGACTCCAGGTTTCCATCAACTCAACACTCACATATCACACCCACACTCCCCTTATTAGACTACAGGATTCCCTCAACTCAACACCCACACACCACACCCACACTCCCCTTATTAGACTCCAAGTTTCCCTCAACATAACACCCACATACCACACCCACACTCTCCTTATTAGACTCCAGATTCCCTTAACTCAACACCCACACATCACACCCACACTCCCCTTATTAGACTCCAAATTCCCCTCAACTCAACACCCACACACCACACCCACACTCCCCTTACTAGACTCTGGGATTCCCTCAACTCAACACTCACACATCACACCCACACTCCCCTTATTAGACTCTGGGATTCCGTCAATACAACACACCCACACCACACCCACACTCCCCTTATTAGACTCTGGGATTCCCTTAACTCAACACCCACACATCACACCCACACTCCCCTTATTAGACTCTGGGATTCTCTTAACTTAACACCCACACACCACACCCACACTCCCCTTATAAGACTCCAGGTTTCCGTCAACTCAACACCCACATCCCTCCTGGTCTTGTCTGAGTCTGAGATCACAGACCCCTCCCACACAGTCACGGCTCGGCCTCTTTCATTTCACTAGACTCACGATTAAATTTGCAGGGCGGGTCTAGTGTAACCTTGTAGCAGGGCGTTGTCTCCTCCCCTTCCCCCCCCCCCCCCCCACCAGCCTTCCCTAAAACACTGTAGACTTGCACAAGTCATTGATTGTGAACATTCATTAAATGATCAAACACAATCAGAATAAAGTTCATTATAATATGATCTCTGACTGGCTCATGAATCAAACCTGTGGCCCGTTTAATAATCTAGGATCGTACATTTTCTGTACCTCATACAAGGGTTATTGAATAATAATATTCCATTCTGTTTGCTAAGACAGTATTAGCTACCCATACGGTTATCTATAAGTACTGAATCACTCTCTATGACATGCAGAAAAGGGCTTCCATGTACGAACCTAGATTATCAAACGGGCTCCTGTGTTTCTATGGCATGCAGGGAAGTGCCTTCATGTACGATCCTAGATTATCACACAGGCTCATGGGTCTCTATGGCATGCAGAAAAGGGCCTCCACATACGATCCTAGATTATTAACCAGGCCCCTCGTCTCTATGACAAACAGAAAAGGGCCTCCATGTACGATCCTAGATTATCAAACAGGCCCCTCGTCTCTATGACAAACAGAAAAGGGCCTCCATGTGCGATCCCAGATTATCAAACAGGCCCCTCGTCTCTATGACAAACAGAAAATGGCCTCCATGTACGATCCTAGATTATTAAACGGGCCCCTGCATCCTGTCCCAGTCATAGGATGCAGGGACTGGAGCCAGTCTAGGTCGACTGCTCTCCAGTCCTAAGTGATGGAGGATTCCCGTGTAGAGAGTGCCGGGAGACCCTCGCCTGCCCCCCGTCACCCAACACGTCACTTAGACGGTCTTAAAACCCGCCCACCGCCCTCCGATGACACCCCTATTCACCACCAGGTGCCGCCATGATGCGGCCACATCCGGGCACTGTGACCTACATTCGGCAGGAGCCTCGATGTCGATAAATATCGGAGATGTTCGCGGAATGTAGGAGGGAATTATACTGGGGATGGTGTGAGGATGTGTGTGTATACATGGTGTGTAGGTGTGTGTATAAATGAGCATACAGGGTGTGTAGGTGTGTGTATAAATGAGCATACAGGGTTTGTAGGTGTGTGTATAAATGAGCATACAGGGTTTGTAGGTGTGTGGATGGGTGAGCATACATAACACGTAGGTATGTGTATAAATGAGCATACAGGGTTTGTGTAGGTGTGTGTATAAATGAGCATACAGGGTGTGTGTAGGTGTGTGGATGAATGAGCATACAGGGTTTGTAGGTGTGTGTATAAATGAGCATACAGGGTTTGTAGGTGTGTGGATGAATGAGCATACAGAACATGTAGGTGTGTGTATAAATGAGCATACAGGGTTTGTAGGTGTGTGTATAAGTATGCATACAGGGTTTGTAGGTGTGTGGATGAATGAGCATACAGAACATGTAGGTGTGTGTATAAATGAGCATACAGGGTTTGTAGGTGAGTGTATAAATGAGCATACAGGATGTGTAGGTGTGTGGATGAATGAGCATACAGGGTTTGTAGGTGTGTGTATAAATGAGCATACATAACATGTAGGTGTGTGTATAAATGAGCATACAGGGTTTGTAGGTGTGTGTATAAATGAGCATACAGGGTTTGTAGGTGTGTGTATAAATGAGCATACAGGGTTTGTAGGTGAGTGTATAAATGAGCATACAGGGTTTGTAGGTGTGTGTATAAATGAGCATACAGGGTTTGTAGGTGAGTGTATAAATGAGCATACAGGGTGTGTAGGTGTGTGTATAAATGAGCATACAGAACATGTAGGTGTGTGTATAAATGAGCATACAGGGTGTGTAGGTGTGTGTATAAATGAGCATACAGGCATAAACGTTGAGCCATAGGTATACACAATAATATGTTTTATACTGCACCCCTTGCAGTGGGTAGTATTCGGTAAACGCTGAGCCATAGGTATATATACAATAATATGTTTCATACTGCACCCCTAGTACCGGGTAGTATTCGGTAAACGTTGAGCCATAGGTATATATATTGTTATGTTTCAATTGATGGGAAAAGCATCAGTGCCAACAGCTACCTGTGTAGGCGTATCGGTAAGGAGGCCTCCCGGACAACTCAAGAGACGTTTGGGGATTGGAAGGTGTCGGTGTGGGAGGTATGCCCAGTGCGCCAGAGATCTGTCAAACACTTCTCCCCCTCAATAATACACAACGCCTCAAGCCAGGCCTGAATAAACAAAGGGAAAACCTTCCAACCTGTCGCTTCAGCTTTCTCACTTAATGTTATTCTACCTACGAAACTGCCGCAAGGGACCTCACCATGTATATGTCCTGTCATACATAGCAAGTTATTAACTCAAGGGAGGCAATTATTGCGAGGCAATTGTATAGCTAATGTCGAACCCTGCCCCTGAACCCCCCGTTGTGCTTCAAATGACCGTTCCTCGTCTGACATGAGAGTGTGTGTGTGTGTGGGGAAGGGGGGGATCTATGAGGTACAGTAATAAATATGTCAAGTCTCCCGCCAATGTTCTTATCAGATAAGAGAAGGCATGCTTCACTGAGGGCATCGTGCCAGGCAATACGGCAGACACCCATCAGCTATCCCCAATAATGTCACATTATGACGGGTAAAGGAGATAAAGGGAAGATTATGAAGGGATTATCTCACGTCCAGCCAGAGGCTAACGTGATTTTATATCACCCCTGGTATGTCTGTCCCATAAGCTGAACATTGGGAACTCGTTCTCCATGCCCCTACGAGTATTGCAGTTCGTTCTCCATGGTCTATATACTGTGTGTCGTCCATTCTTTTAGTGTGTAAAAGGGTGAGATAAATACACAATATTGACTGGTTTCAGATACAAGCGGCCGAATGCTCCGAGGGGTTGACGCATAGTTATATCCTAGCGTATGCGAGGATATAGCGTAGAGTCAACCCCGAGGAGCATACAACCGCTTTTATCTGAAACCAATCCATATTGTATTTATCAACCACCTTTTCTGGACCAGTAACATGTCGATATCAGTTCGTTTTACTTATGCACCATTTGTCCATACGCACAATTTTTCCCTATGCGCCCCCGAAGCATAGAACATATCCATATGCGCCGGGTATGTCCATACAAACTCCCTATGTGCTTTCTATGGACACTTTGCATTAGGTGTATAATAAATACAGAAAGCAACTGGTTTTGGTCAATGTCGTTGCTCTCCAGCTGTTTGAATGTTACATGATATTCACTCGGCTGTCGCCTTGTTCATATCACATAAAACTTGTGGAAAACGACGACTTTGACCAAAACTTGTTGGTTTCTTCATTATTACGTGAGCTACGTGTATTTGAGTTACGTGTACCACAGAGTGGTTGCTAGTTCCACCATCATCCGCTGAGACGTTTTTAAAAATTACCAGTCGGAGGATAAAGCACTATCATCAGAAGTTATTAAGATACAAAACAGGTCGCTCCGTTGGCGTTTAATATAGTGTCGGTCATGCATTTCAGAATCCATTCAAAACAGCAAAGGTTAGAAGTCATTTCATTAGAACAATCTAAATGGGAGGTTAGGAAATGATTACAACTGTGGCATGGCATACATAACAATCTAAATGGGAGGTTAGAAAATACTATCAGCTAGACATGTTATACAAACTACAGGGGGAATTAGCTATAGGAAATTATGATAACAATATCCAATGTTCCTATATATGTATGGTTCTATCGTAGTGACATGTATTTGAGCGCATTATCTGGAACTCTGATTCGTAGTTTATGTTTTTTTCGAGCAGTCTCTAGTCGTAAGTCGTGTTTACCATCTTTACCAAATGCTAATTCACGTGTTAGCACCAATGAAAATACCTTTACCGTTAATCTGTGTATAGCGTAGGCACACATGCTACCTTCTTCCTGTATTTAGTCCCGTCCTCCATTCTTAGGAGGATTACAATAACGGAATGCATCTTCATTCCGTACAGAGAGGGAACCACCTGTTCACGGGGATTCTTGGGTCACAAACACCTGTTGACTTTACCGTCCATTGTACAGATGGTGACGCAGTAATCCAACGACTTCTCGTCCTATTTCTGTCAATCTTTTTTTTTTTTAAATAGAGCACAGCATTTATTTTCCAGTATACAGCATACAGTACATTTCATCATTTCCTTGTTGTCTTTTCCTCATGTTTTTTTACTGTACACTCGCGGCAGTCTCTTACACACATCTTTCGTCTTGCTCCCTTTTTTTTTAAATATTTTAACTTTATAATTACATCGTTACCTGGTATACCTCTACCCCTTACTGGACTACAACCTTCAGGTCTTCCTATTCTAGATTGCCACCATTTTTCCAATTTACTGCACTACTGATTCTCCATATATTTATCAGTCATTCAATATTTGATTTTCAGGAATATTCTATCTGTTCTCGTTAGTCTCCTTCTCCTTGGGTGACATCTTCTGTTTTCCTCTTCATCATGCTTTTCCACCGCCTGCTCTCTTCAATATAGTCATATTGTCCCATAGATTATCTTAATTCTTGTCAGTCCCTTTCCTCTGGTTCTTAGATACTGTGTCATATTTATGTGAATCTTATTGTGTTTGAACTCGCTGAGTCGTTCATGTCAACATAGTAAAACGGTTTCCCTCTAACATTTTGTCCACTTTAATCTCGGGAGTCTGTGAGTGAGTAACAATTCACAGATTAAATACCTCATCCGATTTCACTTCATTATGCAACTTGAAATATTTCAAATTCATAATAGTTTACCTTCAATTGCCATTCAAAGTCTAATTTGGGCACACACAGATGGGGCCCGTTTAATAATACCCTCAAGCACGCAACGCGGCACAGCACAGAGTGCGTTCTGTAAGTCTAAGCGGGTACGCCTAGTCTCAGACTGGAGGTATCTAAGGTGTTCCCAAGCGTTTAATATCAAACATATTTGGTACCGCTAGACTGAGACTGGACAAACCAATGTACCTAAAAACGCAGGCGCCCCAGTCCCAAAGGTAGGAAGTTTAAAGGCGCATCGGGCAATTTGGCTTGAAAGTTAAAACCCATGTCATTTTTCTGAAGATTTAATACAATGGTCTCCAAGTGTTACAGAGCACATATCTGACTTAAAAATTGGGGGTCGCCGTACTAGATTTTGATTTAGAGAACAATATCATGATCATTTTATATAAGAATATATAGAGAATCTAAAAAGTTGTTTTTCACATAGTAAAACCCATGTCATTTTCCTAAAACTTTCACAGAATATAGTCAATGTATAGTTCTACCTATTTAGGTTTAAAAAAACACAGGTCACCGTCCTTGTTTTTGAAAGAATTGAAGAAAACTACATTTTCCAGTACATTTCCTATATAAATCAAGTAAATGAAAAGGGGCATATTTTAACTATTGGATTAGGTCAAACTAGATAAAACTTATATTTTGCTCTTATGAGTTTTGAATATGCCACAAATTACCAATTTCGATGGATGAATATGAATATTTAAAAATCACCAGATGGCGCCCCCGTGGATTGTAGGATATGCCTTTAAGGTTAGTTCGCACTGTACGACTGGAGTGTGTGTGTGTGTGTGTGTAGGTGTGTGTAGGTGTGTGTGTGTGTGTGTGTGTGTGTGTGTGTGTGGAGTGTGGGGGGGGGGGACGGGGGTGTTCTTGTAAGCTAATACCGCCAGTCGCAAGGGTAGGACGCACAAGGGTCGCAGCACACAGTGTGAACTGCGACTGGGCGTACCGCGTGTACCTCCAGTCGCAAGGAAGCTAGCACCTCCAGTGTGAGACTGGATGTACAGACGCGAACCCCCCCCCCCCCTACCAGTCCCACAGTGTGAACTGGCCTTGACCCCCCCCCCCCCCCCACTCTGCTCTGGCGTGGCCGAGTCAGAGACAGACGCCCTGGTAGCCGGCGTGAGATGGTATCGTACCACGAGGGAAGGACGGGTACCAGTGAGGGGAAGGTGCATGTGTGGGTGTGTGTGTGGGTGTGTGTGTGTGGGGGGGGGGGGGGGGGGGAGGCATGGGGAGGTAGAAAAATGGAAAATGGAAAAGGATGACTAGCATCAGTTGAAGGTTGAGTGAGTGGATGGATAGGAAGAGGACTAGGCAGAAACAATGACTAGACGTGGAAAGGAGATGGGGAATTAAAATGGTAAACATAGCGATAAGGACATTTCATAAGTAGATAGATGTGTGTATAATGTTTAATTTTTATAAATTCATTATTGAGTACAAAATCCAATAATGCTACCTGTCGATATTCATTGGTAACTAGAAGAGCCATTTCAAAATGGCAAGTTTGACAAAACGGATGTGTGTATGACGGTAGAAGCAAAGCATATAAAATAATCAAACCCATTAAGATGTCTGTTAAATACAAATAAAATACTACCTTTTGCCACAAGTGATGATACTAAGGAAGTATTTAAGATTATCCTCGTATATCAATACAGATAAATGCAGACTAATCCTTCCCCCAGGCCCCATACAGCCTCATACACAACCCCACCTTCTAGACACTTCATCTGATCTGTCTGTATCAGATGAAATGTCAGGCATCAGAATCTTGTATTATTCTGCTGTTGCTGCTTGGAATGCTACATTTTAAGAGAACTATTCACTCTGCTTACCCTCGGGGTGTCCATTAAAAATGACATGCATCATGGCGTGTTGGGAGGGAGAGAATACGACATGAAAGACTCCTAAACCCACACAGAAACTCGCCGGGAATTAGCAGCAGCCTTCACTCTCCACCATAGGCTATGGGAGTATCCGCATCATGACAGTTACCGAGACTGCGGGTGGAGCTTTGGTGATTTTTACAGGAAATGGCATATTCACTGCTGACTTGCTGTCATCTGCGTATGGCCATGGGAGGTGTGTGTGTTGGGGGGGGGGGGGATTAAGAAAGAAATTGATAAGCGTTTGGTCTGTGTGCTCGTTCGCCATCGAGTTTGGAGTGCGCAGTAATATGAACGAGGCGAGAGCCAAAAAAGTATTCTGGTAGTGAACCGGGGCTTAAGCGCAAGATCCACTAAAGCGACCAAGCGAATGCGTCTGCGATCCATGCGACTGTGCAAATCCCATGCGATGATATTCATTATATTCAATATTGTCACAAGGCATTCTCATGTCCATGCGATTGTCTGCGGACGTCTGCGGACGTCTGTAAACGTCTGTGAACGTCTGTAAACGTCTGTGAACGTCTGCGAACCCAAATTCACATGGAAAATCGCCTCAGTGGATCTGGCGCTTCAGACCAAGCACGAATGTGTTTCTGATTTTATCTTAACCTGGGAATAATTATCTCTTTATCACCCGTTGAGTATGAGTTACGGTTCTTTCAAGCCCGTTGAGAACGAGTTCGTAATGCTAAGCCTATGGACGTTTATACCAGGCTGAGATAAAGAAGCAGCCTAAGTGCCACACTTGTCAGAGATAACTTATCTGTGTCTCAAAGGAGGAATAAGGCACAATCTGTGTCACAGCGACGTGTGCGGCATAAACACATGGAGCTGTGATACCACACAGCACGAGGGGCTCATTGCACTTAATCTTAAGGGGCTCTTCCATTTGCGTCCAAAAATCTCGCGAAATAAGTCCCAACTGGTATATACATGATTAAGGTATACAAAGCCATGGCCACAAAGGAGAACAGTGTCGACTGACATTTTATTGTCAATGTTTGCTTTTAAGCTTCAGATATAACAATAAAATAGATTAATAGATTTATATTTTTTTTTCATAATTTCATTGTCAGTAATGTTTTGATTTCGAATATTTACAAAAAGCTAGGTGTATATATATTCTTCTAGCTTTTATTATCATTTACAATTCAAAATTTTATATTTATGAAAAACAATGGAGGATTATTTTTCTGCGCAAAGATTAACTCAAAAAAGTCCCATTGTGCTATAGAGCAAAGAAATAGTCCTTATTGTTATACCCTTTTAATATGGCAATTCCTGAGCTTAATTTATTCGAAAAGATGGAAAATAAATGCAACAAACGATGGTTATGTGAACAGGCGGCTCTATGAACCACTGGAGATTGATGTCATTATAGACTTGCTATCGCTCATGTATTACTATGCATCAACCCCTAGTAGTTTAAGTCCAATGCACATCTACCAAATTTGGAACATTGGTGTATCTTTGTCAGCAACGAAGAAACAGTACTTTGTCTCAGGCGAGGCATCCTAATGGAGTCAGCCCTAGTTGGTAGAGGTAGGACAGCTAGGTAAGGGTCAGCCAACAACTAGTGAACCCCCTCCTTGAGATGTTCTGTTATTGCCAACAAGTTGTCGGTCATTGTTCCTAAATCGCTCACCAAATGTTTATCAACATGTCGATAAATCCAGTTGGCGACAATGAAACATTAGAAACACCCCCCGTTCAGCGGACCGACGGGTTACATAATTTACCTGTGACAAGTTCGCCAAATCCTATATGATTTGGAAACTAATCGTTCAACCCTGAATCAGTAGATGTGCATTGGACTTTACGGCCGCCCGTCCACAAAATCATCGCTCATCGTCTATTTACTCCTCGCTCTTTGCTGCTCTTGTCCTCAGTCGCTGTCTGTCCCCATGATGATCCCCGATTCATGTAGTTTCCGTTTTAGTTTTATCCCTCAAGCCTGCCGCCCCCGCTCTGGGTCTGTTTAGATTGAGGAAATGCCACGAGGCATAAAGGAGCTTAATCATCTATTATGTTACTTCATTTCCGCCGTTTCACTGCTCTGATAATCGCGCTTAAATAACGTTTAATATGCTCTATTCCGTATTGCTCGTTTGATAGAGCTTTTATAGCAAAATTCTACTAGATCCGGGGTCTGTTGAATAATTTAGACTCGTACATGAAGACCCTTTACTGTATGCTAACAAGACCCAGGGATGATGTGGGCCCACTTGATAGATGACCTTCCATCCGCTAGGACTGTCTTAGGAAACGATTTTCCCGCTTTCAAGAGAACTAAGAATATCATACTGACAACTAGTGACCATAAGAACATTTTGGAAATCAATTTAGGGAACTAGCTTGAACGTTATCAAAAGGTAACTTTTATATAAGGTATCTTTGTACCCTGTACCTTCGTAAGCATAAGTTATTTAACAGACCCCAGGACTCTGATGAAAGGATCTGCATAGTCCCTTGTCTCTCAAACTCTCTCTCTCCCTCTCTCTCTCCCTCTCTCTCTCCCTCTCTCCCTCTCTCTCCCTCTGTCTCTCTCTGTCTCTCTCTGTCTCTCTGTCTCTGTTTCTCTATGTCTCTCTCTTTCTCACTCTCTCTCACTATCTCTCCCTCCCTCTGTCTCTGTCTCTGTCTCTCTGTCTGTCTCTGTCCCTGTCTCTTTCTCTGTCTGTCTGTCTGTCTGTCTGTCTGTCTGTCTGTCTGTCTCTCTCTCTCTCTCTCTCTATATATATATATATATATATATATATATATATATAATATATTCTGAGTACTCTCTGTTAACAGGTAAATTAGAATGAGTTATAAGGCGTTTCCATCAACAGATTATGACCACCGATTTATGCATTTAGTACCACCGACCGATTACGGAACACTTTTGGTGCAATAATTGTCAGATTCAAAGATAAAGATTCAATAATTTCTGTCTCCAACATTACATAATTTAACACCGATTGCCGATGAAATGTCTCTGTAGAGAATTTATCAAAGTGGTCGGCAACTATCTCAATTTTCAATAGAAAACTTCTTCTTTTTTCTGGCTGCTACAGGTTTTGTGCACCGATACCTTCTCAAATATGATCCCCAACTGATTTGTATACATAGTGCATATAATGGGTGACCTTTTACCGCAGGTGGCAACGGCATATTAACAAGCAATATAAACAAACCTAAAATCAGTCCAGATACAAAAACTAATAACAAATACATTTCCGTCCTCCCATGATCCAAACACCTGATTCGCATTCCGTTTGGCCACATCCCCAAAGGCTACGTCCTTGACTACTCTCATATTTCTTACATTTCTTCCATGTTCATCACAATTGCCCCCGTCGCCATCTTCCCCCCACCCCTAAGCTGAATCTTACAGGCACGTTTCCTGGGCCTCACCGGCCTGACCCTCCACAATGCACATTATCTGTACCCCGAGCCCCGCCCCAGGGTCTCCGTCGTCCGCTTATCATCGCGCTACCAACTCACAAAGAGCCCTTCAGGGTTCCGCCCTTATCTTGGAGCCCGTCCAGGGTTGGGTGGGGAGGGGGGGGAGGGGACGTGGGAGCCTCCAGTGGGGCACCAATTAACCCCAACCCGCGGTGGCCCCAATAGAGGACAATAGATGTGTGCGTTATGCCTGGAAGCCTTGATTCGGTACGAGGGAAACATGGAGCGCACAGAAAATACCCAATATCTCGGGTGATTTACACATATGAAGGTAGTCCCACATTTTGATCATTTAATGTCATATAAGGCAAGCCGAACCAGCATTTTTTCATTAAGTGTGACTTCTTCGCTTAAGGCAGATCCCAAACTACTTTCCTACTCTTTGCACATTCTACAAACGCAGGAGATTTCTATCGCACGAAATTCATGCACGAGAGATTGAGTAATCAGAGCAGATGTAGACTTAAGACGTCAGAAAACTACAGAAAAGTAAATGTGCTTATCTGGTTTCATTAGAGCTGGATTATGTAGTCGGAGTTCTTATACAAAGTCGTATTTTCCTATAAATATTGCTGTAGTCATGTCTTTCTTGTGCCCAGAAATACCCGATAAATCATGCGAATAAATGTGGCTACAGATATAACCAATGAAATAGATCAGTCCTATACGCTCTTCAATACAGAAAAAGTGATTTTATTTTTTCGTCGATGTTCTTAACTGCCGCAAATTATGTGGATTGATAGCAACAAAAAATGATGCATATCTTGTTTCAATAGGGCTGGATTATGCTGTCGGCATTCTAATACAAAGTCCTATTTTCCTAGATGATAGAAAAGCGTAGATATCATTGTATGCAATCCCTTTTTTTGCCAGAGAACAACTTTTAAATCATGCGAAAATGATGTGATAAATTGGTTTCATACGCTCTTGAGTACAGTGACAGTTTATCATAAGTTAACTTATGAATAGAATCCATATTGAAACGGGACACGAATAAAATTCATCGTACTCTGACATGGAATAAACTCATACAGGCTCTAAAGACCATCTCCTCCTTGGAAATCCACTTTTCTATCTCTCATACCCTGTGTATAGCGCACAGGGTGATTGTGGGTTCTGCTATCATCCGCCGGGGAAATTGTACGATATCGCTACTGTAGTCGGGGGTGACCACTGTTATCAGTTGTTATAAGCTATTGATGATATTGTGACGAGGTTAAAATTTCTACATGGCAAACCCAACAAATATTTTTTATAAAATCTATTAGGTCATGCCACCTGGTGTTTTGGATGGCTTCGAGGGACAAGATGACTGCTTCCATAACACAATAGCTATGTGCCCTATAAGCTTCTCATGAACGTGTGTCCAAGGTTCTTCCCCTCTCCCCCGCTCTCACATATCTCTTTCCGCCCCTAATACTAACTGCTAACATCGTTGTGCGCAGCGAGGCACATTGTCTCAGGCGAGGCATCCTAACAGAGTCAGTCCTAGTTGGTAGATGTGGGGCAGCTAGGCAAGGGTCAGCCAACGATTAATGGACCCCCTCCCCCTTGAGATGTTCTTTTGTTGCTGATGGGTTGTCTGTCGATGTTCCTAAATCGCATGCCAAAAGTTTAAAACATGTTCATAAATCCAGTCAGCAACAACGAAACATCAGAAAAAACCCTTGTTCGGATAACATAATTTACCTATGACAAGTTCACCGGCAGCTATATCATGTTGGAACTAATCGTTCAACCCTGAATCGGTAGATGTGGATTGGGCTTAACGTAATTTGTCCTTGACAAGTTCACCGACAACGATACGATTTGGGAACTAATCGTTCAACCCTGAATCGGTAGATGTGTATTGGGCTTAAGGTAATTTGCCTTTGACAAGTTCACCGACAACTATACAATTTTGGAACTAATCGTTCAACCTTGAATCAGTAGATGTGTATTGGAGTTTAATCCAACTTGCCGTGCGGCAACTGTGCGGCAACTGTGCGGCAGTTGTCTTGCTTTTCCTTCGCAGCTCGCAGCGCCCTCACCCGGCAACAACGAGCAACGACGACGACGCCTCCTGGTGTCGTCGCGGGTCACTCCCGGACTTTGATGTGGATTGCTTTGTGACGGAGAGAGACTGGACAAAGCCCGCCCATTGTTTAGGGTCCGAGACAACTCCTAGACGGGTCGGGGCCCACCATTTCCGCCCGAACAGGTTCCCAAAAACATCGCAGCATCTCGTGATGGAAATTGGCTTGATGGAGGCCACAGCCAATGGAGCTACGGCAAAGAAGCCATCTATACAGGGTGGGGTTCTGTGAGGGGGGGGGGGGGGAGGCTTTTGTGGTCTGTTTTGTTCTGCATCATAATGCCGGGATGGATTTAGAAAGCCTGGCTTCTCAGATAACATTGCAGAGCTCAGGAGACCGTTACTTCCCCCTCCACTCACCCTCTCCAGCATGGACTCTATAGACAAAGGCACTCAATGGCAAGCCCCTAGATATCGATACGGTCTCCACACAAGAGGCTTTGCTTGTTAGAGCACAAAACAATGCGAGTGTGGCCATAAAGCTGTCTTACTGCTCGATTAATTCACTCCGACTGGCAGCTACATTCTGGGCTTCAAAAACGGCGACGAGAGTAATGGAGCTAGACACTGCTCCACTGGAGGCACGAAATCGCTCTGGGGAGGGGGGAGGGGGACGGGGTGGGGCTGTGGTATGTTATTTTATTGCCTGTGGCCTGACATTCCAGGACAAGGCCGGGGGGGTTGGAGGTGGTAGTGGGGTGGTAGTGATGCTATAGTCATCTCTTTGGGGACAGCCGTGGCTGAGATCCATTGAGGTAGGGGTGGGAACTGGGAGCGGTCCCAAACGCATAAGCCCAATCCACATCTACCGATCCAGGGTTGAACGATTGGTTTCTAAATCCTATAAGAGTCAGTGAACTTGTCACAGGCAAATTATGTAACAACTCGGCTCGTGTTGGCCACCCAATCACGGGCCATTTACCAACGTTCCATTGTTGGCGACTGGATTTATCAACATGTTAATTAACTTTTGGTGAGTGATTTAGAAACATCAAACGACAACTCGTTGGCAACGAAAGAACAATTCATGGAGGGGGTTTCACTAATCTTTGGCTGACCCTTGCCTCACTGTTATCTACCGACTGGGGCCAACTCCATTAGGATGCCTCGCCTGAGACAAATTACCGTTCATTTGTTGCCGACATAGGTGCATCAATGTTCCAGAATCGGTAGATGTGCATTGGGCTTAAGTATCCCGACTGACCAACAGGCGCGTCCACATTGCCCGCTCCCACCCCTCCAGGGGGCTACAGGAGGGGGTATAAAGCTTCCTGATGTAGGTCGGGAGTTGGGGGGTTGAGGGTGGGGGGTGACACCGTGATCGATGGACCTGACATCTGGCGACCGTCGGTGTCACCACGACTGTGAATATCAGCCAATCAGGTGGCCACAAAGGGTGCGAGTGCGGAACTGCTGGTCCGGCCGTGGGACGAATATGCTTGGAGAGTGAGTCTCCGGCCATTTGGTCTTTCCTTCGGCGGCGGTGGCGCCCTCGCTCGGTGGGTGTTGATAAGGACGTGCGGGTGGGGTTGGGGGAGAGTGTAGGGTGTGGGGGGAGAGTGTAGTTTGTGGGGGGAGAGTGTAGGGGGCAGGCTGGACTCAGTGTAGGGACAGGGAACCGCCGGGCAAACCGACACGAGCATTTGGAGTTGACATGCAGCTGGGCCACACTCTCCCCCCCCCACACACACACACTCTCTCCCCACACTCTCCCCCCACACTCCCACGACGAGAGTGATTCGTCTTAGTTTAGCGACGGCCGGGACCGTATCAGGGAAAAGGCAGGGTGTGTCAGGGGTGTTGGGGATTGGGTCTTTTTTTACAGAGAACACATCTCCAGCAGCGGCAGTGGCAATGTAGCGCTGTAACCCTCCCACCCCCCTGCAGGCGTGACCAGGGGTATGGCCGCTTCATACCTCAAAGCATCACTGGTACGCGTATATAAAAACAGGACAAAAATGTTTGAATTCCACATAGCCTTTTGTCAAACACAAATGGGGCATATAGGTTTATATTTTAGTCCATTTTTTTTTTAATCATTTATTTAGGCTGTAATCGAGTTCAGTACAATTTGCGTCACTGGTTTACATACTCGACCAGCACAAGGGTTAAGTTTGGCGGTTTCAAGGTATAATACACAATTTGTTAAGCGTGCAGAAACGATACATAAAGAAAACAACAAATACAAATAAAGCTTTGCGAGAGCTACAACAGTGTCACATAGAAACTCTAAATATCAATGAGGTTTGAGGTGCTTGTCATAAGAGTTCCATTGCCTCAAGTACTGTCTATAGTGTGATGCTGTGTCAAAGTAATGGGGCATTTAGGTTTTATATTTTAGTACATAGTAAAGGCATCGTTTACTAAGGTGCAGCATTTTGAAGTTATTCTATAATTCCTGGATTTGAGGTACGTATCGTAGAAGGTCTATCACTTCATGTATTGCGGTGCTATGTCAAGGGAACGGGGCGAGTAGGTTTATATTTTAGTCCATTATAATGGCATTGTTCACTCTGGTACAGTTTTTAAAGTTATTCTGTTGTCGCTGGGTTTGAGGTGCTTGTCATAGGAGTCCCATTGCCTCAGGTATTGCCTGTAATGTGATGCTGTGTTAGAGGAATAGGGCATATAGGTTTACATTTTAGTACATTATAATGGCATTGCTCACTGTGGTACAGTATTTAAAGTTATTATTCTGTTATTCCTCGCTTTGAGGTGTTTGTCATATAGGAGGACCATTGCCTCAGGTATTTCCTGTAGAGTGATGCTGTGTTAGAGGAATAGGGGATATAGGTTTTTGATTTAGTACATTATAATGACATTGTTTACTATGGTACAGTATTTAAAGTTATTCTTCTGTTATTCCTCGCTTTGAGGTGTTTGTCATATAGGAGAACCATTGCCTCAGGTATTTCCTGTAGAGTGATGCTGTGTTAGAGGAATAGGGCATCTAGGTTTATATCTTAGTACATTATAGTGGCATTGTTTAATATAGTACAGTACTTAATGTTATTCTGTTATTGCTGTGCTTGAGATGCTTGTTATAGAAGGTGTACTGCCTGCAGTGTGATGCTGTGTTAGAGGAATAGGGCATGTAGGTTTATATCTTAGTACATTATAATGGCATTGTTTAATATAGTACAGTACTTAATGTTATTCTGTTATTGCTGTGCTTGAGATGCTTGTTATAGAAGGTGTACTGCCTGCAGTGTGATGCTGTGTTAGAGGAATAGGGCATGTAGGTTTATATCTTAGTACATTATAATGGCATTGTTTAATATGGTACAGTATTTAATGTTATTCTGTTATTGCTGTGCTTGTGATGCTTGTTATAGAAGGTGTACTGCCTGCAGTGTGATGCTGTGTTAGAGGAATAGGGCATCTAGGTTTATATCTTAGTACATTATAGTGGCATTGTTTAATATAGTACAGTACTTAATGTTATTCTGTTATTGCTGTGCTTGAGATGCTTGTTATAGAAGGTGTACTGCCTGCAGTGTGATGCTGTGTTAGAGGAATAGGGCATGTAGGTTTATATCTTAGTACATTAAAGTGGCATTGTTTAATATTTTCAAGAGACGTCACGAGTTTGAGTCTGAGTTTATTTATGCCACGCATTTTGTTCGCTCCATAATTTCACCAGTCAAAGACGAGTGACATTACAGAGCCAACAAAATGCGTGACATAAATAAGCTCAAACTCAAGCGAGTGGCGTCTAGATTTTATCCCACCCCGTTTCCATATTTTTTCAGTATCAAAAAGTAGTGGCATAAACAACACTTTATGTCACACCTGTGACATAAACAAATCCCATGCTAAGCCTATGGCGTTTTTTATTAGGGGTAGGATAAAGTACAGTACTTAATGTTATTCTGTTATTGCTGTGTTTGGGATGCTTGTCGTAGAAGGTCCAGGGCTTCATGTTTTGTCTGTAGCGTGATGCTGTGTCAGGGGAATGGGTGGAGATACCTGTGAGGTCAACCACCGTGAAAATGTCGCCAATGTTTGGTTTTAACGTTAAAAACATAGAAAGTCCCACAAATAATGATAAAACACTCTGTACACTTAAATTTTTCCAAATAACTCTGGCACAAATTGAACATCACTTATCGACAAAAAAATAATTAATTGGCATTATTTGGTAGACCGGAAACTTAGGCATTGGGTGCTGCAGTAATTGAAGGATGGGAATTGATGCGTAAACCCGAGGAAAGTCAGTTCAGTTCAGACATTCACTCCTTGCCCTCTTCGTCACGTCTACATCAACCCGGATTATTTCACTGCACGAAAACCATCATTTTACATATGAATGCGCCGGGCGATTATAAGTAGGTATTTTGCGTCTACAAGGTCGTCTTAATCCCCGTGTGTATACACCTCATCTGTGGGCGTATATATAAGCGTCCAGTGAACAGGGCTTCACTGAGAGCGGGCGGGGGGAGGTGGAGGGGGGTGGGGGGGGGGGGGGGTAGGGCTTCCTACTGAGGACACCTGTACTTCTACCAACACAAAGGGGCAGGAGGGGGCGGGGGCAGAGGCTATTTTCTCTCATATACGCCGGGTGTGAAATACAGCCAAGACGCGTTTGTCGTATATAAGGCCTGGGCGTATATAAATGAAAACAAGTCAATATTCAGCCAATGCATGCACTTGCGTGATGGCGTATATATATGAATTAAACGGTGGCTTTCGTGCAGTGTTTCTTATATTTCCCTCATTAATTCACCAATCATCAACCAATATGGCACCGTCTGGCTGAACTAATCACACTTATACTTTTATATACCTAAGGTCGAACTTCTATGAAATACTACCCACTGCTAGCGGGACAGTATAAATAATATTCGGGCACAAATTGCCTGTAGTGAATGATATACCATAGGGTCAAAAGCCTGCTACTTTGTAAGTAAATGATACACCAGTTTTTTTTCTCATGTTATTTAGGTATATGATGGTAAGTAAACGTAGTCACTGAACCTTTAGAAATATCATCCTTAGCCTTTCATAACATAAAAAGGCATCGGGATGTATTTATGTTACAAAAGACCTTGAACGGCTATCCTACATGCTCAGTAATCACGTTTCCTTATGATAATATTCCCCTTCCTCAAACCTCAGACCTTAAATGATAAAATAGATATAAGAATTATTCATTCCTATGCTCTTTGGACGTGAATAACATTTCACATAAAACCCTCTACATTAGATATTAACCTTTATCTCACCACTGGTATATTACATTGGGAATTAGTATCCAACGCCTATTAGATATTTAGGAAAAATATCCAATATGGAATAATGTCACAAATGTTACCCCATTAGTCATTGTGGAGGGTGAGATAAATTCAGAAACCTATTCAAGTTCATGATCAGAGCTCGATCCAATCTCCTTTGAATCACTACATAATTCACGCGGATTCCCCTTGCGAATTACTACACAGTTCAAACTCGATGCGATATGAGCTCTAACCCTAAACCTTCATAGGGTTACTCTATTGAATCCATTGTGTGGATCCCAGATCCATCAAATGGGAAACGAGGTTGGCAGGGGTTCCGCTGATGCATTGTTTGAACAAGGCAAGGAGCCAGTGAAAAATCAATGTTCAAGTTCCCCTGGTGGCCGGGTGCGTTTGTAAACCGTTAAAACTGAGGAGTGCCACCAGTACCGTTCTGTCCTTGTGGGTGGGTCAATCTCTACACGAACACCACCATTTTACATATGAATGCGCCCAGCGTATATATATAAGTTTATCTCACCCTTGGAATAAATGCCCATAGGCCTAACATTGGGAACTCGTTCTCCATACCCCTACGAGTATTGCAGTCCGTTCTCAATGGTCTATATCCTGTGTGTCGTCCATTCTTTTAGTGTGTGCAGGGGTGAGATAGATACAGAAAGCAACTCATTTTGGTCAAAGAAGTCATTCTCCAACTCGTTTGAATGCTACATGATATTCACTCAGCTGTTGCCTCGTTCACACCGCATCAAACTCGTGAAGAACGACGACTTTGACCAAAACTTGTTGGTTTCTTCTTTAATGCTTTTTGCGTATACAAGGTTGTCCTATTCCCTGCGTGTATACGCCTCATCTATAGGCGGATATAATCGTCCAGTGTAGAAGGCTTCACTGAGAGCGGGCGGGAGGTGGCGGGGTTGGGGGGCGGTTTTGGTAGGGTTTCCTACTGAGGACACCTACATTCTACCAACACAAACGGCAGCGGGGGGATAGGATATTCCCTCTCATATACGCCGGGTGTGAAATACAGCCAAGACGCGTCCGTATATAAACCCTGAGCGTATATATATATATATGAAAACAAGTCGAAATTCAGCGAATACATGCACTTCCGCGATGGCGTATATATAAATAAAATGGTGGTTTTCGTGCAGTGAATATATGGTGTTCTAATTACCATAATGGGCAGAGGCAGAAGAATCTTTACAGTATGTAGAGGCGTTATTTTCTTAAAGGTGGAGAGGGGGTGCAAGAGACTACGAAAGAAATAGAAGACCTCCGTGCACTGCCATGTAGATTGACCATATCGTATTGCAGCCTACGATGCATCTTTTTTATCGGGAGGTCATCGTAGTGCCTTACAAACAATGTCGGGAAAATCTGATCCATTATTACCATTTCACCTTTCTTTCTGCCGTGATATAATTTTTCATCAGTAACCTTTACGATTTGCAACTAATGCAAAATTTGTAGTAGATGGACACCTCCTTTTAGGGTAACAGATTCATTTTAAGACCATTTTAAGAGGTGTTTAAGACCAGCATGTTATTAATGCTACCCATGCTAATTTATTGGATGATTTGTGTATCATACTGTAAGACTATGTTTCCATTCACCGATCTGTCACCTGTGGTTCCCAACTGCAGATCGGCCAACCCATTCTGAATAACTAGATTCTGAATCTAGTTATTCAGAATGGGTTGGTTTTTAAAAACAATTTTATCATCGACAATCACTTTCACCTGCTACAGGTGTTTTACAAAAAGATAGTCGTACGACTCTATCCTACCCCTAATAAAAAACGCCATAGGTTTAACATTGACTCAATGTATTTGACAGGGCGTTGAATAAAGTGTTATTTATGCACCGAGGTGAATAAAAAAACGGACCAATCAGGGACGAGATAACGAAAGTAGATCCGGCAGCATTGATAAATGTGGCCATCCTCCGATGAATGTCAACACGCTACTAACATGGATAATTACAAAATTGTCTCTGTATATCGGTGAGATGGGGTAGGATAAATACAAAACCGAACTCGAGTTAGCCTTCTCAATGTTTATACCACTCTGGTCAGGTTTGCTACTCACTACACTCGGCTAAGGCCTCGTGTAGTAATACACAACCTGCCCCTCGTGGCATAAACATTGACAAGGCTAACTCTCGTTTGGTTTCTACTAAATATTATAATTAAATAAACATATATACATCAGCGCTTCTTATTGGTGGTAGACCGCGACATTTGTATAAAACTGACCTAAAAAAAAAAATCAGTGACAAGTGTTTCCATTCACCGATTTTGCGCCGATGTTTCCTGACTGCAGATCGTTTCGGAATAATCGGCCAGTGTAAACGCGGTGTATTTGAGGTGGGCGGGGGATTGAGGAGTATAACTGTGGTGGGTGGAGCGATACAAAGGACTGCTTCGCTGAATACATTGGTGGCAGCAGCACAAACACTTATGATGACAAGTTGTCGATCGATAGACACGGAGAACAGGTAGCATGCCTCCCTCCACCCCACTACACCTGCCCCCCTACACCCCACTACACCTGCCCCCACACAGGTGAGCGGGAGACTCTCTATAGGCCAGGAAACCATATCAGGGATCTGGATTCAAAGAATATTTCCCTAGAAAGTCTTATAGATTGACTTGTGCTACATATCTTATTAGCTTAAGTAAGCTTTTGTTTCTAAATGATAACCAGAGGAAACACATTCTGTGAAAATACAAATATGAAAATATAACTGCATCGTTTCCGAGCAAGCCTCTATTCTCCAATCTCTGCCTACCATGACAGTGCTTTGACATATGGTAGATGTTGCAGAAAGGTTATTTCTGCTACATTTCTATTTGGATAACAAAACAGTCCATTTTTACCTCTACTGTGAGTACAGCAAACATTAAAGTATCAAAATGATTGTAAAGGAAATCTCTACTTGATTGAACTGGATTTTGATTTTGTTCTCATATGGACCTTAATGGAATCTTTACATATATTATTGAAGTCAAACACTTTGCATAACCTTTAACATGATTTCTGAGAAAATATATCAAAGATTAAAACAGATGAATCGTCTCAATGAATTCAAATTAAGTATCAGTATGATAACTTTTGCAAATCTGTATATTCTCTACAGCCTAAGTAATGAGAATCTTAAGGGGGTGTTCCACTGGACCGACGGTAGCCGATTCCGTAGCCTGACAATCGCCGATTATTATCGGATGCCCTAGAATTTCTCAAATCTTTGAAAATGGTAATTTATTAAACTATTTTTATCAGAATTAAATAAATTATAATACGTGAGCTTCCTCTTAAGGGCCCAGGAACAATTGATCGGGTGAGAAATCGGCCTGGTGGATTTCGCCCTTTAGTATATCAAGTTAAAAATAACCAATTTTTAGTCCCCAATATGGTTGTGCGGCCTATAGATACATGCTGAACCATGCACGATACGTGCAGGTAGAAAAAAACCCGCCAAAATGCACGTGCATGTCAACACGTGAATGCTCGTGCGGGAGATGAGTGGAGGCGACGGTCGGCGCAGCTAAATATATGCGCTATCATCTATCCATCCATCAGTATTCTCCCAGCGTAGTCTTTGTGCTGTGCTAACTATAGACGAATGCAGCAGCTGCGCCTAGTATGTGGGCGGAGTGTGTTTTGTCACATTCTGATGCCATTGTAAATACCTTTTCCTATAACTCGCTTCATTTGTAAACATGAGGAAACTCTGTGATTCTGTCATGAGGGACTAAAGAAGAAACCAGCAGGTTTTGGTCGAAGTCATCATTCCCCACGAGTTTAATGCGGAGTGATATGAACGAGGCAAAGCTGAGTGAATATCACGTAGCATTCAAATGAGTTGAAAAACAATGACTTTGACCAAAACGAGTTGCTTTCTGTATTTATCTCACCACTGTACACTAAGTGAATAGACGACACACAGGATATAGACCATACACTGCGCAAAAAAACACCAGTTTATTCATATATACGCCATCACGTAAGTGCATGTATATTGACACGATTCCTCTTCTATACGTCAGCGTAATATGAAGAGAAATTTTGTGTGCGGGACTTATACGCGAGTCAAATACATTTTACACGTCTATAGATGAGGCCTATACACAACGGACAATAACACTATCTTGTATACGCAGAATCAACATAAACTGATGGTTTTCGCGCATTGCTAGAAAATGGGCTACAATAATTGTTGGGTATGGAGAACTAGTTCCCAATGTTAAGCCTATGGGACAAAAATACCAGAGGTGAGATAAATACACAAACTCTGTGAATAGGGGAAGAAGCATACTATGTGCGTGTTAACAATGTCTAAACTCTAACCTCTGGCTATTATTCTGATGGTGATAACCGAGGAAATATTATGCAAAATCTGCGTTCCATCACCGACCATTTTAAAGTGCTTTGAAGACATCAAAAGTCAATCGGTGGTGCTGTTTTTCGCAATTTGGCGGATGAAAATCGTTGACCAAGGTTGAAAGTTTGCTATCTTATTGGGAAAGCGTAATGATCGGTCTATTTTATCCGATTCCATAATTGGTTGTCAAAATCGTTAGGTATAAATTGGGCTTAAACTATACAATATATGGGATAATTGTCTTGGATGTCAGTTTTCTAAAGCAATACACATCTGCTGATTCAGGCTTGAACGATTAGTTCCCAAATCGTATAGGAGTCGTGAACTTGCGTAACCCCTCGGACCGTGTCGGCCACCCAATCAAGGGCCATTTACCAACATTCCGTTGTCAGACATGGGATCATCAACATGTTGACGAGCAATTTAGGAACATCGAATGACAAATCGTCAGCGACAAAAGTACATCTCAAGAAGGGGGTTCACTAATCGTTGGCTGACCCTAGCCTAGCTGTCCTACATCTACCAACCGGGGGCGACTCCATTAGGATGGCTCGCCTGAGACAAATTACCGTTCCTTTGTCACCAACAAAAGTACATCAATGTTCCAGAATCGGTAGATGTGTATTTGGCTTAATGTCGTGCTGCAATCTGCTACAGCATCCCTGAATATTACAGGCAACTTTCCGTCATTTATTCCGCTTATTAGTAACACATTAATATTCTCTCCAGCTCACAGTTTCCTTATTTAAACAGCGTGTAGCATAAATCGACGTGACAGCGCGGAAACGACACGTCAGATAATGTCGAGATAAAACTCTGAGAGTCTAGAATTGCCGGATGGGTTGGGAATCCCTTCCGCGTAAATTTGTTATCACCCTGATAACGCTTCAGACAAGACAACTTGACGTCCCACATTATCAGAGCATTTCCAGGTTTTCTACTGTTGGATAACACTGTACCAGATGTGTCTGCATTAGTGATAGACAATAAGTACCGCTCAACTAACGTTTTATAATCAAATGTCAGTGAATAGGAAAGACCTACACATGTCACTTTAAGTCTATCGCCTCACTTGAGAAGCCCTTTCAGTGACACTTGATACTGGAGGGAAGACCTGCGCTACAAGTTCAAATGTGGCGTCAGGCCGTGTTCCATGTTGAGCAGAAAGAATTATATTTTCTATAGATTGAAGAGAAACTACAACAGAGATATTGCCTGAGCTGTCCTCTGGTACTTGTTGGCATTATGTTACTCTTTAAGTTTCAGATATGAAATGTGATTCTGAGTGGGAAGCATGTAGGAACGCTTATCATAGTGTGTCTGTAGTTCAGTCGGTTCAAGCCTTAAGTTGCATGGCGTTATTCCAAACTGGATTCAGTCTTTCTAGACTGTACAACAGAGCAACTGACGTACAATATAAGTCCTCGCGTCCACCTACTAACATAGAAATTTAGTCCTAGGGGCCATCCATAAAGTACGTACGCAGAATTTCTGAAATTTTTGGACCCCCCACTCCCTCTCCCAATCTTGTACGTAATAGAACAAAGAGGGAGCATACGCAGATTTTCCAAAATTTCTGACCCCCCCCCCCCCCCACCCCCTCTCGGTGCGTACGTACTTTATGGATGGCCCCCGACCGATATGTCACCGATACAAAAGGTAAATATCGGAGGCATATCGGGAAGGTGCAACATCTTCGACATATGTCTAGACATGCCAATCCACCATGCATCTTAATGGGGCTTTTTCGGTGCCTAATCGTAGAAATGTTTTTTTTTTTTTTATTAGTTTTTTATTGTCAACATCTGATGGACATCAGGTCTTCCTGCTGGCAATCGCCTAATGCAGTTTACACATAGTTCCGAGTGAAAATTTGGTGCATGATGTTATGAGATGGGGTGTATTGGGTGAATAGATATGATCTTATCTAACAATTACATTGGTCATTTTACAGTTTCGAACCACCTTATCTCCCTTATAATGAATCAAAGAATCGTAGAATGTTACAATATATGTATATATATATCCTGAGTCCATTCGTTTCTTTTACATAACAAAACATACAGTGTCACGATTTCCCTACCTCACGGCCAGAGAATCACATACTCAAACATGCAGATTGTAGTTCATAGTTATTCAGTTTTCGCTATTTCAGTTTTTGATTTTAGGTTTTTTCGTTTTTTTTTGTTTTCACTAATGTGGTCACCTGCCCAGATGTTAGGTGACCTTCCGATGCGATTTTGATTTTCTATCGGGAGGTGCATCATAGACCATATCGGAGCCATATCGTAGTAGGTGGACGATGGGCCTATTCCTGTTAGTGGGTATCAAAGAAGAAACCAACAAGTTTTGAACAATTTATGAACCAGGCATCAGGTCATGAACGACGTAACAGCCAAGGGAATATCACAGAGCATTTAAACGAATTGGAGAGCAACGACTTCTTTGACCAAAACAAGTTGGTTTCTGTATTTGTCTCACCCCTGTACAAACTAAGAGAATGGATGACACACAGGGTATAGATTATAGAGAACTGAATGCAATACTCGTAGGGGAAAGGAGAACTAGTTCTCAATGTTAAGCCTATGGGACAAAAATACCAGGGGTGAGATAAAATAAGGTCTCTGTGAGCTGCTTAGGGCATTAGGATATCTGCACTACATCAACTGGCCTACAATGTAACCCTGTAAGGTGGTACAATAGCATCTCTGTGAGCTGCTCTATGCATTAAGATAAGATACGTCAACTGGCCGCACTGTAACTCTCTGAGAGCTGCTCAGTGCATTAAGATAAGATACGTCAACTGGCCGCACTGTAACTCTCTGAGAGCTGCTCAGTGAATTAAGTTAAGATACGTCAACTGGCCGCACTGTAACTCTCTGTGAGCTGCTCAGCGCATTAAGATAAGATACGTCAACTGGCCTACAATGTAACCTTTTAAGTTGGTACATTAACATCTATGTGAGCTGATCCATGCATTAAGATATTTGTGATGCGTCAACTGGCCTACAATGTAACTCTGTGAGCTTCTTGGTGAATAAAGATATCTGTGATACTGGTGTAAAATGTAAAACAGTGAGCTGCTTAGTACATTAAGATATTTGTGATATATCAACTGGTGAACAATGTAACCCTCTGAGCTGCTCAGTACATTAAGATACCTGCGATTTATCCTACCCCTAATGAAAAACTCCATAGGCTTAACATTGGGTCACTGTATTCGGTCTGGAGTTCAGAAAAATGAAAAATATTGCTCTAGTGGGATACACTTGACAAATGACGTCATTTGTCAATGTAGAAGTAATTTAGATGGGCGGGGTAGGATAAATTCTAAACCAAACTCGAGTTAGTCGTGTTGTTGTTTATCGCACGATGGCAAGATCGCATATTACTGCGCGAGGCGAAGCCAAGAGCAGTAATACGCAATGTTGCCGGAGTGCGATGAACAATGACACGACTAACTCTTGTTTGGTTTCTCCATAGTATCAACTTGCATACAATGTAACCCTGTAAGGTGGTACAATAACATAGAGTTGCTCAGTGAATTAAGATATCTGTGATTCATCAACTGGCCTACACTGTAACTCTCTGAGCTTGTACAATAACATCTCTGTGAAATATCTGCGATAGGTCAACTGGTCTGCACTGTAACTCTCTGAGCTTGTAGAATAACATATCTGTGAGATATCTGCGATGCATCAACTGGCATACAATGTAACCTTTTAAGTTGGTACAATAAGTCTGTGAGTTGCTCCATTCATTGAGATATTTGTGATTTGTCAACTGGCATACAAGGTAACTTTGTGAGCTGTTCAATGCATTAAGATATCTGCGATACATCAACTGGTGTACAATATAACCCTGTAAGGTGGTACAATAACATAGAGTTGTTCAGTGAATTAAGATATCTGTGATTCATCAACTGGCCTACAATGTAACTCTCTGAGCTTGTACAATAACATCTCTATGAGCTGCTGAGTCCATTGAGATATCTGTGATGCATCAACTGGTGTACAATGTAAGCCTGTGAGCTGCTGAGTCCATTAAGATATCTGCGATACATCAACTGGTGTACAATGTAAGTGTGTGTGCTGTACAGTGCATTAAGATATCTGCGATACATCAACTGGTGTACAATGTAACCCTGTGAGCTGTTCAGTGCATTAAGATATCTGCGATACATCAACTGGTGTACAATGTAACCCTGTGAGCTGTACAGTGCATTAAGATATCTGCGATACGTCAACTGGTGTACAATGTAAGTGTGTGTGCTGTACAGTGCATTAAGATATCCGCGATACATCAACTGGCCTACAATGTAACCCTACAGTCGGGTACAATGAGTCTACGAGCGCCTCTCCTGGTGACTAACAAGGCGTGCAGTCTACAGCTTGCCCCTGGACTCACGACCACGCCAGCGTAAACTGCTCTTTTCACCAGATTTGTGAGCTGCTCCTTGTAAGCAGGCCCTGCCTAGTGTCGCGCAACATCCCCGCCCCGTGCACACTGAGCTGCTCTTTGACCCGCATTGTGCACTGCGCCACTCGCTGCTCGCTGGTCCCTGCAGCTCCTCAATAGGTGCTCAGTGACACGCCGGTGAGCAGCTCAGTGAGCACCTCGCGGAGCGCCCCCTCACGGGTTAATTCTACACTGACACCCAGGATATGAATCACCAGAAAATGGTGTTTTATTTTTTTTACTGATTTAAATAATAAAAAAAATAAAACGGAAACAACAACCGTCTCCGGAATCGTTCAGCGTGGTCGTTTGGATACGGTGTGGGTTTAATGGACATGCTCCGGTTATAGACTCCGGACAAATAAACTCCGGTCTGCGGGTAATAAAACACTGGTAATTCTCATGTTTTTGTTTCTCTGACTGCCTCTGATGGTTTTTGTCACGCTATTGACCGCGATGCACACTCGCCTGCCACGATGTAATCTATGTTCACTGGAGGCTGGCAAACAAGATGGCGGTTCACTGACCGCCTCCTCATTGCTTTTAAATGGTTTTCTGGCAGGGAATGTTAACTAACATCATGTCGAGGTGGTTAAAAAAGGAGACAGTAGTCAGAGATAAACGAGGTTTACTGATAACTAGTAGGGTGCATGTTGCGCAGGTAGGAGTTCATACAAAGTTGAGATAAGGTTTACGGTAAACTCATTACGATAAGGGTAATATTTGTAATAAGATTAACGATAATGTACACCACTAGATTATAAGGATAAAACTTGCGGGAGATAAAGATAGGATAACTAAGCAAAGATAAGTCAGTCCAAGTTCTTTATGGAAACGTTGATGTGCAAGTCACTGACTCCTTAAGTGGGATTCACACGATGGGATACACAGGGTGTTTGTCTGATGCAAATCCTGCTGAGATTAATGTACCTCACAGGGTGTTTGTCTGAGACAGATCCTGCTGAGATTCATATACCTCACAGGGTGTTTGTCTGATGCAAATCCTGCTGAGATTCATGTACCTCACAGGGTGTTTGTCTGAGACAAATCCTGCTGAGATTCATGTACCTCACAGGGTGTTTGTCTGAGATAAATACTGCTGAGATTCATGTACCTCACAGGGTGTTTGTCTGAGACAAATCCTGCTGAGATTCTGTTCTATAACACAATTTCTTCGTTTAAATCATAGACTTTGATTTCACTGAGCCATGTTTTTCCCATGACATTTCCCTATGAAAAAGGAACAGAATCTCATGAGATGTTGAACCCTGTGTGGTACATGAATCCCACCGTGTGAATTCCACTTAACAAGGAACAGAATCTCATGATATTTTGGACCCTGTGAGGTGTGAATTCCACTTTAGAGAGAGGTGAGGTAGGACTCGTGTCTCCCTAAAGAGGAGTCTGTAGGAGAGGAGGGAGGTGGAGCGTCAGAGTAGGGCACGTGTTGACCGGAGACCAGGAGGTGGGTGTCCGAGTCCTGCCCCCTGGTGGCGGTCCACATCCCCTCTCCCGGGTCCAATGTCTCCCATTTATACCTATACAGTCCGGGATATGATCCTCAAAAGAGGCCTTGAAATGCACTGATGTGGCAAACTCTTGTAAACACCCTGGAATGTGATTACTTTGTGGTATGTAGGATACATTTTCTATTTCTGATATTGCTTTTGCTGTTTTACCTATATTGGGTCAAGACAAACTAAACAAAGCTTAAAATCCTGGAGATTTCCTGAAAATGTATTATGATGATTTACAAGTCTTGTAAAACACATATCTAGCTTAAAAATCAGGGGTCGCCGTGCTAGTTTCTCCTCTGTTGATGCTCGTAAATATTTTGATAATTCTATATTAGAATATATAGAAATTCTAAAAACTATTTTGTCACATTTCAGTAAATTTCCTATGAAATCGAGCAAATGTAATTTGGCCTATTTTACATATTAAGATTAGATAAACTGTAAAAATTATAGATTTACTAATGTGGAATAAGAAAGAATCCCAAGGAACCACTTTTGATTAATATTTGACATTATTTAAAAATCACCAGGTGGCGCCACTGCTTATTGCAGGACATGCCTTTAAGATACCTCACGTTGATATAGCGCCTCTGGGCTGAGACGGCCTGGCGGGGGCGGGGGGCCTTTCACCTTCCTCCGGCGGGCGGAGTGACGTCCTCCAGGCGCTGAAGGCTTCTCCGTCTTGGCCGTTAATTTGTCATGGGAGTCTAGGCACGGCCAGGTCCGGCCACCGCCGCCCGATCAGTATGCGAGTGGGACCGAGCAGAGCCGAGCGGGGCCGAGCGGGGCCGAACAGAGCCGAGCAGAGCCGAGCAGTGCCGATCAGGGCTGAGGAGTGCAGAACAGGGCCGATCCGGGCCCGGCCACCGCCGCCCGATCAGTATGCGAGTGGGACCGAGTAGAGCCGAGCAGGGCCGAGCGGGGCCGAACAGAGCCGAGCTAGGCTGAGCCAGGCCGAACAGAGCAGATCCAGGCCGAACAGAGCCAAACAGGGCCTGGCCACTGCCGCCCGATCAGTATGCGAGTGGGACCGAGCAGAGCCGAGCGGGGCCGAACAGGGCCGAGCAGGGCCAAGCCAGGCTGAGCCAGGCCGAACAGGGCCGAACAGAGCAGATCCAGGCCGAACAGAGCCAAACAGGGCCTGGCCACCGCCGCCCGATCAGTATGCGAGTGGGACCGAGCAGAGCCGAGTGGGGCCGAGCGGGGCCGAACAGAGCCGAGCAGAGCCGAGCAGGGCCGAGCAGGGCCGAACAGAGCCGAGCAGTGCCGATCAGGGCTGAGGAGTGCAGAACAGGGCCGATCCGGGCCCGGCCTCCGCCGCCAACAGGGCCAAGCCAGGCCAAACAGAGCTGAAAAGAGCCGAGCCTGACCGAGCAGAGCAGAGCCTGGCCGAGCAGTGCCGAACATGACCGAAAAGGGCTGATCCAGGCCCGTAGACTCCCGCCTGAGTAGTATTTGAGTGAAGAGCTAAGCCGGACCTGAACAGAGCTGAACAGAGCTGAACAGAGCTGAACAGAGCTGAACAGGGCCGAACAGGGCTGAACAGGACACAGCCACCACCACCCGATCAGTATGCGAGCAGGACTGAACGGGGCCGAACAGGGCGAACAGGGCCGAACAGGGCCGAGCAGGACTGAACAGGGCCGAACAGGGCCAATGTGGACGGAACAGGACGGAACAGGACGGAACAGGACAGAACAGGACGGAACAGGACGGAACAGGACGGAACAGGGCCGAACAGGTCCGAACAGGGCCGAGCAGGACCGAACAGGGCTGAACAATGTGGACCGGTCCAGGCCGAATAGAACCAATATGGTCTGATTCAGGCTGATCTGGGCCAAACAGCCGATCTGGGCCGATCCAGACCCCTTCAGGCCTATCAGGTCTGATCAGGGCCAATCAGATTTGGGACAATCGGGGGAGCTTTGGGTCAATCGGGGAGATTCGGGCTGATCCAGGCTGATCTTGGCCAATCCCGGCAAAACAGGGCCAAACAGAACCAATCAGAGACGATCTGGGCCGATCTTGGACGAACAGAGCCGATCTGGGTCGGTCCGGGCCGATCAGTGCCGATCCGGTCCGATCCGGTCCGATCAGGCTCGGAACGTGGCGGGGCTTAGTTAGGCGTGATTGACGTATCAGGCGGACATCATGTCACCTTTGACGGGCGCGAGGTAGCAGCACCAGTGGCGCTGGTGTATTTATACATGTCCAAGTAGACGATGACACCGGGAGATAACGCTGACCTCCTCCCCGCCCCGCCGGCGGCAGTCCCCCGGGGCCGGAGCCGCCCGCCGCCCGGGGGAGGGGCCCGGGGGGGGCGGGGAGGGGGAGGGGGACGTGGAGGGGGGCGGGGAGAGGAGGGGAGGGGCCTGGGGAGGGAGCCTTGGAGGGCAGGAAGGAGGCAGGGAGAAGGCCCAGGAGGGGGTCTGGGAGGGGGCCAGAGAGGGGGCCAGGAACGGGGCCAGGAACGGGGCCAGGGAGGGGGCCAGGGGGGCCAGGAACGGGGCTGGGGGGGGGGGGGGGCAGGTAGGGGGCAGGGGAGGGGAAAGGAGAGGGGGCCTGGGAGGGGGGCTGCTGAGGGGGCCCGTGGAGGATGACAGGCAACTCCCACCACAGATTAATCTACAGGCTTAAACCCTAAAATTTGTACGGTTCTTGATGTATTTCTACATAAGTCCGTCATCTAATGAGGGTTCATGCCTGTAGATTAATCCGTGGTAGTGAATATGGAACAGCTACCTCTATCAGAAGCCAGATACCAATGACATCATTTTAGACTCATGGCCCCGTTGCTCCAGGCTTAGGACAGAGTTGCGGATCGCAGAATAGCGATCTGAGGGCCAAAACCTTGCTCCTGACATTTTGCGGATTGGTTGCAATCGCATAGGCACATCGCCGCATATTTAGAAATACTTTTAACGCGGATCTTTACAGCAGTGTGGATCGTATCGCTGTAGGTTATTTCAAATAACGATCCATGGTGGCACCACTGACCTCTGCCCCTTGTACTTTTACCTATAGGAAATAGCGATCCAAACCACCATGTGTCAGATCAGTTTTAACTGCGATGCCATCTGTATTATTTAAAGAACTAATTAATCTTTCCCTGTCTCATTCAATATGTGCCCCTAAACATAATCGCATCATAAAAATTAGCGATACCACGGAAATATAGAAATACGATCCGATATTACTGGAGCAACGCTTTTTTAGTTGAATCGTTAAAGTAATCGTTAAAATAAAATTGCGATCCGATTATAGCTAGTGATCCCACAAAAACAAGAGCAACGGGCCCTGAGGGGGTTAAATGAGTCGAAAATGATGTCATTGGTATCTGGCTTCTGATAGAGAGAGCTGTTCCATATTCACTACCACAGATTGATCTACAGGCATGAACCCTCATTAGATGACAGAACGGGGCCGGTGAGCCATGGCTTCCCAACACCAGTGGGATGGTGAGCCATGGCGGAAACCAGTGATGGACCCTTAAAAGCAACCGCCACATATAAGCAGCTTTCTGAGTGGCCCTTTTAGGAGATTAGAGGACTTTTTATATTCTTAAAAGCTCCAATACTTTCTGGCCGCCTCTCAGACTGTACACGCTTCTGCTTTTTTATTCATGGTAAAAGATAATTACCTCCTTGAGAAACAACTTTAGCTTCCCTTTGACGTGTATTAAGATAATGCTATACATTAATAAATAATCTACATGGAGATTGATGTTTTTTACCAACCAGTACAGCTCTGCTGCTTACAAGCACCACAGTATGTCATATCTTGGTCCTAATCAAATTACGGGTACATCCCCCCCCCCCCCCCCCCAGGCTCAGAATAGTTCCTTTTATCTGCACTTCTGTTAATGTGGACTTTAACTTGCAGGCACTTTCTGGAAGGTAAAGTCGTACGAGCCCCCGATCCCTCTACGCCATTTTCATCCGATATAGCACATCAACAAGACACTCAAAAACATCGGTCCCTACACGCACAAATGCGCTTCAGGTCCCCGTTGTATATTTTCGCTGCAGTATAAAACCAATTAGAGGCTTCCCTGAGGTGGCCGATGGTGGCGCTCGACGTAAAGGCCATTATGAAAATTGAATGACTCCATACAGGCACTGCAGGCAGACTACTGACGTATTCACACTGGTAAAGCCCAATTCACATCTGCCGATTTGGGAACATTGACTTATCTTTGTTGCCGACAAAGGAAAGGTAATTTGTCTCAGGCGAGCCATCCTAATGGAGTCGGCCCCAGTCGGTAGATGTAGCACAGCTAGGACAGGGTCACCCAACGATTAGTGATGTCTTTTTTGTCGCTGACGAGTTGTTGTTCAATGTTCCTAAAGCGTTCACCGACACGTTTGTCTCCTGACTATATTATCATATCCTTAATGATAATGGCAGAACCAGCAATCACTCTGTGCCCTATACGGTGATATTTGAGTGGTAGCCAAAGTGAAACAGCCAGCAACCGCTACATTTATATATGTACATATATATATATATATATATATATATATATATATATATATATATATATATATATATATACATGATTTATATATGTGGACAATAAGAAGAATTAGTAGAAACCAAACGAGAGTTAGCCTTTTTAATGTTTATGCCACGATGGGCAGGTTGTGCATTACTACACGAGGCGTTCGCCGAGTGTAGTGAGTAGCAGACCTGACCAGAGTGGTATAAACATTGAGAAGGCTAACTCGAGTTTGGTTTCGTATTTATCCTACCCCATCTCACCGATGTACAGAGACAATTTTGTAATCATCCATGTTAGTAGCGTGTTGACACTCATCGGAGGATGACCACAATTATCAATGCTGCCGGATCTACTTTCGTTATCTCGTCCCCGATTGGTCCGTTTTTTTATTCACCTCGGTGCACAAAAAATACTATATTCAACGCTCCGCCAAATACATTGAGTCAATGTTACAGCTATGACTTTTTTATTAGGGGTAGGATAAGGTAGCAGAAGGCGCTTATTGGTATATAGGGAGCACAACAGAGGGGGCTTTGACTGCGAGCACTTTATATATATATAAATGCTCAACCTACATGTGAGTTGACTATAGAAATATGGAGTCGGATTGTCAATTTCGTTACGCCACGTCTACAAACATGACTTCAGAAATATGGTTTTCGAAGCAGTGTTATACATACTCATTCCCAGCTCAATGCTCAGATACGGGCCGAGGGGTGCATGTGTATGCACGGAGAGGTGGCGTATCACCTCAAGGTCACGTTTCTGCTGGATATGGATGCACAAACCACACTCTCAGCCTCTTGCCCGCCTCACAAGGGAAACCCGCCGCACTCGCCGCCCGCCGGGCACGCTTGTTAGGATTTATACCGGCCAGGGACCCGGGCAACCATTTTTCATGGATCGGTCAGGGGCCGAGCGAATTCCCAATTCAACTCCACGGTCTCGCGAGATGTCGGCGCAACAGAATACCAATACGAGGCCAGCGAAGCATGCTCGGCGTGTCTATATGCAATGTGAGGGACCTGGTCATGTGACTATATGCAATGTGAGGGACCCGGTCATGTGACTATATGTAATACTAGGGACCCGGTCATGTGACTATATGCAATGTGAGGGACCCGGTCATGTGACTATATGTAATACTAGGGACCCGGTCATGTGACTATATGCAATGTGAGGGACCCGGTCATGTGACTATATGTAATACTAGGGACCCAGTCATGTGACTATATGCAATGTGAGGGACACGGTCATGTGACTATGTGCAATGTATGTAGAGGAACCAGCCATTTGTCTTTATGCAATGAGAAGGAATATATCCCTTCATCTCGCCTCCTCACCATCTTCTGATACCTGTACCTATCCTCATTCCACTATCCCTCGATCTCCCCTCCTTTCCTTCTATCAAGATTACGACCTCCACTCCCCACCATCTTCTAGATGCCTACCTTTAATTATTTATCTATCCCTCCTTCTCCCCTCCTTACTTTCACCTAGATGCCAACCTTTCACCATTCTCCTTTTCCCACATCTCCCCTCTTTACCATCTTCGAGATGCCTACCTTTCATTATTTCTCTATCCTTCCTTCTCCCCTCCCCACCTTCTCTCAGATATCTATGTTTCATTATTCCGCTTTTCCCATATCTCCCTCCGCACATTCTTCTAGATACCTAACTTTAATTATTCCTCTATCCCTCCTTCTCCTCTCCTTACGTTCATCCAGACACCTAGATTTCCTCATTCCTGTATTTCTCCATCCGCCCTCCCTACCCACCTAGATGCCTACCATTTCGCTATTTCCTCCATCTCCCCTCCTCACCTTCTCCTAGATGCCTACCTTTCATTGTATAATAAATGTTGAATTATTTATAATTTATGAGACTGGTTGCCTGTCTATTCTACTGTTACTGTACACATCACATCACATGACCATCAACTTTTTCCGAGTCTCTGCACGACATGCACACTCCTGATTCTCCTGCCTCGTTTCCTAGATGCCCACCTTTCATTATGTCTCTATCCATCCATCTCCCCTCCTTACCTTCACCTAGACACCTACCTTTCATTATTCTTCTATTCACATATTCCCTCCTCACCTTCTCCTAGATGTCTGTGCCGTTCCTCATTTCTCTATCCCACCATCTCTCTCCTTACCATCTTCTAGATGCCTACCTTTCATCATTCCTCTATTCGTACATCACCCCTCCTCACCTTATATAGATGCTTACCTTTCATTATTACTCTTTCTCTTCTCCTAGATCCATATACCTGTCCTCACTCCTCTATCCCTCCACCCCCCCCCCCCCATTCTCTTAGACCCCTATACCTTTCCTCACTCCTCCATCTGCCAATCTCTACCCCCATCTTGTCCTAGATCCCTGTACATATCCTAACTCCTCCATCCCTCCCTCTATCCCCCCATCTTTACCTAGACCCCCATACCTTTCCTCACTCCTACATCCCTCCCTCTCTCCCCCCATCTTTACCTAGACCCCTATACCTGTCCTCATTCCTCCGTCCCTCCATCTCTCCCCCAATCCTCCTAGACCCCTATACCATTCCTCACTCGTCCATCCCTCTCTCCCCCCTCATTCTCCTAGACCCCTATACCTTTCCTCACTCCTCCGTCCTTCCCTCTCTCCCCCCACCATTCTCCTAGACCCCTATACCTTTCCTCACTCCTCCATCCCTCTCTCCCCCCTCCATTCTCCTAGACCCCTATACCTTTCCTCACTCCTATATCCCTCCCTCTCTCTCCCCACCATTCTCCTAGACCCCTATACCTTTCCTCACTCGTCCCTCCATCTCTCCCCCCCACCATTCTCCTAGACCCCTATACCTTTCTTCACTCGTCCTTCCCTCTCTCCCCCACCATTCTCCTAGACCCCTATACCTTTCTTCACTCGTCCATTCCTCTCTCCCCCCACCATTCTCCTAGACCCCTATACCTTTCCTCACTCCTCCATCCCTCTCTCCCCCCACCATTCTCCTAGACCCCTATACCTTTCCTCACTGGTCCTTCCATCTCTCCCCCCACCATTCTCCTAGACCCCTATACCTTTCCTCACTCCTCCATCCCTCCCTCTCTCCCCCCACCATTCTCCTAGACCCCTATACCTTTCCTCACTGGTCCTTCCAACTCTCCCCCCACCATTCTCCTAGACCCCTATACGTTTCCTCACTCCTCCATCCCTCCCTCTCTCCCCCCACCATTCTCCTAGATCCCTATACCTTTCCTCTCTCCTATATCCCTCCCTCTCTCCCCCCACCATTCTCCTAGATCCCTATACCTTTCCTCTCTCCTACATCCCTCCCTCTCTCCCCCCACCATTCTCCTAGACCCCTATACCTTTCCTCACTCCTCTCTCCCTCTCTCCCCCCACCATTCTCCTAGACCCCCATACCTTTCCTCACTCCTCTCTCCCTCTCTACCCCCACCATTCTCCTAGACCCCTATACCTGTCCTCACTCCTTCATCCCTCCATCTCTCTCCCCCCCCCCATTATCCTAGACCCCTATACCTTTCCACACTCCTCCAGCCCTCCATCTCTCCCCCCCCCCTCATTCTCCTATACCCCTATACCTTTCCTCACCCCACCCCCCTCGCACCGCCTGGCGACCTCCGCTCGCCGTTGGGTTTACCGCTGTATGGTGATGTTCGGAGTCCCCTCTCTGAGACACTCCCCCGGGAGCCGACCCACGAGTTGGTCCTCTTAATGAGACGTCCATGGACAACTCAGAGAGCGCGCATTGTCAATAATGCATCCTAATGCTCCTTAATTATTTACCTCCAAGTCGCTCCGGAGTGGGGTCCTCTATAAGAAGGCCGGCGAGGTGCGGCCATCTTTGCCGGTGTCGCCCTCTGGGGGGCACACCGGTGAAGAGCGGAATCCAAGATGGCGGTCGGCGACCGTGACTCAGCAAGTTTGATGAAGAGGCTGGGGTGTGAATTGGCCGCGAGCGGGGGACCGGGGGGAAGATTCATGGTGCGAGGTGAGGATGATGCATGGCGGATCTAGCGGGGATCGGGCGGGGGCCGGGCGGGGGCCGGGCGGGGGCCGGGCGGGGGCCGGGCGGGGGCCGGGCGGGGGCCGGGCGGGGGCCGGGCGGGGGCCGGGCGGGGGCCGGGCGGGGGCCGGGCGGGGGCCGGGCGGGGGCCGGGCGGGGGCCGGGCGGGGGCCGGGCGGGGGCCGGGCGGGGGCCGGGCGGGGGCCGGGCGGGGGCCGGGCGGGGGCCGGGCGGGGGCCGGGCGGGGGCCGGGCGGGGGCCGGGTGGGGTGTGTGTGCAGTATATCGGGGTTTCTGTACGCCCGGTTGGGGGTCGCTGCACTGGGGATGGTATAATGTCAGACTAGGGAGTCCTGCAGGTACCGCCCATATATTCACCTAAAGCGGGATTCACACTAGAGCCTGATGTACATGAGACGGGTGTACTTCATACCTTTAAGCGGGATTCACACGTAGAGACTAATGTACCTGAGACAGGTGTACTTCATACCTTTCAGCGGGATTCCCTGTAGAGACTAATGTACCTGAGACAGGTGTACTTCATACCTTTAAGCGGGATTCCCTGTAGAGACTAATGTACCTGAGACAGGTGTACTTCATACCTTTAAGCGGGATTCCCTGTAGAGACTAATGTACCTGAGACAGGTGTACTTCATACCTTTAAGCGGGATTCCCTGTAGAGACTAATGTACCTGAGATGGGTGACCTTCACCCAGTCTTAAGGGAATTCATGGTAGAAACGAATGAGACAGTACCTGAGACGGGTGTATTTCACACCTTTAAGCGGGATTCAGACGTAGAGACTAATGTACCTGGGACAAGTGTACTTCAGCCTTTTATCCAGTCTAAAACAGGATTCACACATTGAGATTGATGTACCTGAGACAGGTGCACTTCACACCTTTTACCCGGTCTAGGTGGGATTCACACCTAGAGACTATTGTACCTGAGACAGGTGTACTTCACACCTTTAAGTGGGATTCACACCTAGAGACTAATGTACCTGGTATAATATTAGACTAGGGAGTCCTGCAGGTACCGCTCATAAATACATTGAAAGCGGGATTCACACGTAGAGACTAATGTACCTGAGGCGGGTGTACTTCACACCTTTCCCCTTAGACTAAAGCGGGATTCACACCTAGAGACTAATGTACCTTAGACGGGTGTACTTCACACCTTTAACCAAATCTAAAGCAAGATTCACATGTAGGTACTATTGTACTTCACACCTTTAAGTGGGATTCACACGTAGGGACTGATGTACCTAAGACAGGTGTACTTCACATCTGAGGTGAGAGTTCTTTTACTTCCCACACCACATAGACACCGTCTGAGAAGGACTGGTCTTTGATACAGCAGTAAATCTACCGCTGCTTGGAGGTAAAGGAGAAGGGTGGCTGTTGTGGGACTTGAACCCACAAAGCCTGACAACCTTTAAAGTCCAGTGCTCTTGTGACCACGATGCACCTTTTGCTGAACTATGACTTCACCTTTAGGGAACACACCCCAATGACTTTATGAGTTCAGGGAACCAGCTGAGTTCTTAAAGGTCTATTATTACACGTTACACAAGTAACAGCATGTTACTAGTATCCTCACTCATATGTAATGACACAAACAAAAGGCGGTGGTGTCACTGCTTTCTATCAAGGTAAGGAGATCAGAAAACTATAGTTCTAATATTTTTCCCTCCACGAGATTCTCACTCTCGTGGGCCTTCAGTTTCTACGCCTAAGTCGGGTTCACTCTGTCCCTATGTGCGGGAGAAACTCCAAGGTGATCCGACAGAATTGACACGTTTGATGTGTGGTAGGTAAAAACCGATGGCCTCAAGGCATGGCTTGCTGTGTGACCATCAGGTCAGTGGATACTGAAGAGATAAGCCCAGTGCACATCTACCGATTGCGGAACATTTATGTACCTTTGCCGGCGATTGCTGGAGACTGATGTCGTAATAGGCTTGCTAGGGCTCGTGCATTACTATGCATCAACCCCTAGTAGTTTAAGTCCAATACACAATCACCAAGTTTGGAACATCGGTATATCTTTGTCGGCGACAAACGGATGGTAATTTGTCTCAGGCAAGGCAGCCTAACGTAGTCGCTGTAGTCGGTAGATCTAGCACATCAAGGCAAGGGTTAGGCAATAATTATTGAACCACCTCCTGCAGATGTTATTAAGTGACAGACAAGTTGTGGTTTTTATGTACCAAATTTTGCGCCCAAAAGTTTATCAACATGTTGATAAATCTAGTCGCTGACAATGAAACGTTGGTAAATGGCCCCTGCTTAGGTGGCTGACCAAGCCGAGGTATTACGTAATTCGCCTGTGACAAGTTCACCGACTCCTATACGATTTGGGAACTAATCGTTCAACCCCGAATCGGTAAATGTGTATTGGGCTTTAGGGGGGTATGAGCGGGGAAGGTGGGAGCAGAACGAAGGACCTGTCACCAGGCCACCTGATTGGCACTTCCCATAGATCCCAATTTGGGCGGCCATCTTGGTCTGTGTCGGACTAAATGACCAATCAGAGCTCGCACGTGACTTCCCTACCCACAATGCCATTGTCGGCCGTCCCATGATCCTTTGTTGGTGGCGTACATCACGTGATTTGACATCTGAACCAATGGGAGTGCGGCGCTGGGATTTTCTCCCGTGTCTTATGGGAGTGTGCCTTTGATCCATACTGGAGGCTCTTCGTATTTCTGTACTGGAGAGATTTGCACCTTGTTCACCCTGAAGGGGTCATTAAGGGGGTCAGGTGAGGTCGCTATGGTAACGGGGAGAGGGGGTGAGGTGGGGGTTGGTGCAGAGAGCGATAACTGTAGGCCATTTTACTCGGGTACAGCGGGATTCACACGTAGAGACTCATGTACTTGAGACAGGCGTACTTCACACCTTTAAGCAGGATTCACACGTAGAGACAAATGTATCTGAGACGGGTGTACTTCACACCTTTAAGAGGGATTCTCACGTAGAGACTAATGTACCTGAGACGGGTGTACTTCACACCTTTAAGCGGGATTCAAACATAAAGACTAATGTACCTTAGACAGGCGTACTTCACACCTTTAAGCAGGATTTACACATAGACACTAATGTACCTGAGACGGGTGTACTTCACACCTTTTACCGAGTCTTTCCCGTGATTCAAACATAGAGACTGCTGTACCTGAGACCTATTTACCTCAAAATACACAATGGGAACTGCAAGTCTCCTGTCTGAGACTGGATGTGCCGTGTACGCCCAGTTTTGGTACCACTAGTCTGAGACTGGGCGTACCAAAATACCTTCAGTTGCAATCAGTCTAGTCTCAAGGGGGGTGGTTCACACACATATTTCCACGTACCTTGCAACTGGGTGTACCTCCAGTCTGAGACTGGATTTAACTGCTCGCAATCCCCCGATTCGTACAGTGTGAACTGGCCTTAACTACTATCTAAATATATTCTGACCTGGGAAAAATATAAGATACGCAGTAATACGCCGAGATACACCCTACACTGGAGAGTGAATACGGTTCGTGGCTGGCAAATTCTGCAGAAACAAAATCATCAATATTTTCCTTTTGTATAAATCATCAATATTTTCCTGTTGCTTGGGTTTCATATGCACCAGAGTATGAGCAATGATTATCAACCTCCATTCCACCTCAAGGTTATTCATGTCCCACCTCCTCGCCATCTCCACTGAAGGATTCATGAATATTCATTTGAAGGAGGATAAAGCCCAATGCCCATCTACCGATTTCCGAAAATTCATGTACCATTGTCAGCGACAAACGGACAGTAATTTGTCTCAGCCAAGGCATCCTAACGGAGTCGGCCGTAGTCGGTAGATGTAGGACAGCTAGGCAAGGGTGAGCCACCGATTAGTAGATAAATTTGCTTAGGACTAATATCCACCACCCCATCTCCTCAATGTCCGCAGATCGAGCGAAGAGTTACATAATTTGCCTGCGACAAGTTCACCGACTCTTATACGATTTGCAAACTAATCGCTCAACCCTGAATAGGTAGATGGGCATCAGGCTTAAGGAGTATTAGACCGTAGGTATGGGTCTAGATGAGACACGTTGATGGAATCCTCGTAAAGGTCCTGCCCTACCTTAACCCGGAACGATGCAGAGTGAGGAAGGTTGAGTACTCACCTGAAATATAGGAACAAGATACAAATCAGTCATAAAACACAGGATAAAACAGTTATACAGGCACAGGTAGGTCAGCGAACTGTCGTGGATGTCTTATACAGGGTTTATTCAGATTATTCATAGTTAACCCATTCAAGCCGGGCGATGCCTTGAGGCATCAACCAGGGCTGGCCGAGTGATGCCTCAATGCCTTGAGACATCATTCACAAAATATATGGTTTTTTAAATAAAATTGAAAATAATGACTTAATAAATTTGAAACTTTCGGAGAATGTAGATACAAGATCATATTTGATTTTTCTAAGTGAAATGAAAAATAATAGCTATCACATGTCATGTCACGTGATCCAAAAACGTTATAGCGCTAATGGGATCTAGTTTTAAATCATTAGACATTTGACTGACACTATGACACTATGACACCAAGATCTCTCATTGGCACCATGAAATATGTCTGACACCACACCGCACCCTAGCTCGGTGGCTAAGTGGTAGGAATGTTCTCCTCAAGCATGGGAGCTCAGGGGTTCAAACCCTGCTCGGGTCATACCCAAGACTTACACAAAAATGGTACCCACTGCCCATTCGGCTTAACATCCACCATTAGAATAGGGGGCTAGAGCCCAAGTGGAAGAACTGCTGTATCGCCGAATTCTGTGATTGTGTACACAATATTCCCTTAATAAAAATTGCCAAAAAAAAAAAATGTGTCTGACACAATGACCCCAATTGACCCGGACACCTGGAGAAAAGGTCAGCTCTTTGATCTCCGCCAGGTGCCGTTCTCCCCTCACAGGGGGTGCTGAGCAGGTTTTGTTTTGGCTCCAAGTGTGGTTACTGATAGGCGGGTGTGGCATCAGTGAGAGGCTAGTGTAATGCGTGGTGTCAGTGACAAGCCGCTGCAGGAGGTCATTCCTCCATGGTTTGCGCATCACAGAATAGCGATCCAAGATCAAAATCATAACTCCAGATTTTTTGCAGATCGCATCATAACTATGTCGCCATCTATATCCAATTAAAAATCTAATGAACCTTTCACCTATGTCACTGAAAATGCAAAGGTAGCAGTACAACATGAAATAACGATACTACACGGCACGATCCGACATTACTGGAGCAACGCTTTTCCCACATATCTAGGAGCAACGAACCCCTGCGGGGGTCATTGTGTGTGTGGCGTCTTTTAGAGGCCTCACAGCACGACGACGAGTGACGATGGATGGTCCACGGCTGTGCACTGAGGCTGTGACCCTGTGTAATCAGTGGAAGGTGATTCACAACATGACGGATTGTAGCTGGTATCACAAAGCCTCCTACACCGGTCTGTCACAGGTGATCAGTCTGTATGTCAGAGTGTATATGGTGTTCTCGTGAATCGTGCCCTCCAGCATGAAATATCGCGCTTCATACGTGTATTATGATATACTATATACCTACACTGGGGGATGATTCTAAGTAAATGTTGTTCTTCTTGAGGGATTTCAAAGCGTGCTTGCACGCCCTATATACGTTGCCTTAAAGTAAGATTTGCCACATATAGGGTCCCAACTAGACTTGCCCAAGTCTTTGATTATGAACATTCATTGAATGAATTGAAATCAGAATACAATTCATTATAGCATATGTCCTTCTCTGACTGGCCCATGAATCGAATGTGTCACTCAGAAGGGGTGGAGGGGTAGGATACAGGGACTGAGGCCAGTCTAGGTCCCAACGTACTGCAAATACACTATCCCTTCACTATATGTGTGCTGTTCGCTGTCTCAGTATCTTAGAAGGATTTCCCATTGAGGACACCTATACTTCTACCAACACAAACGGGCGGGAGGCGGCAGGGGGAGAGGATATTTCCTCTTATATACGCCGGGTGTTAATTACAGCCAAGACGCGTCCGTATATAAACACAAGGCGTATATATATGAAAACAAGTCAATATTCTGCCAATAAATGCACTTCCGCGATGGCGTATATATAAATAAAGTGGTAGTTTCCGTGCAGTGTATATAATTACCCAATCTATGAACATGCCAACTTCCTTATATCTAGCCATAGATCTTATCGTAATGCATCCTCATTCTGATAAAAGTACGACAATGATCTATGTAAAATATAAAGGAATAACTTGTTAATATCTATATGCATTACTAGATAGTGTCACATAGTTATGATATGATATTATCTGTGATGAATAACCGCTATAATTATACTCCCTCATACATGATGTAATAGTTCATATGAATATATGGATAATATATATATATATATTTATAGTTGCGATTGATATTTTCTGTATAATGTTACATCATATTATATAATTGAATGAGGATACATGGCCGGTCATGCTTTGATCTCTTTAGTATTCACACTTCCTCAATTGACTCAGGGATGGGGGAGGGCACATGGAAAGGGCCTGTAGAAAATTCCACTCTATTGTTTCTGATAGCACACGTGTATTAACTCTTATGTCTTGGTGTGGTATTTTTGCACCATAAGTTTAACGTTGGGAACTTGTTCTCCATGCCCCTACGAGTATTGCAGTCCGTTCTCCATGGTCCATATTCTCTGTGTCATCAATTCTGTTAGTGTGTACAGGACCCTTTCTCAATTGACTCAGGGACGCAGGTGCACCCCTCTCATAAGATCTCACCCTCTCTAAGTCGTATTCTGTACTCCCACTTTCCTCTATGGGAGAAGAATTCTTAACAAACTAGGATTAGAGCCTTGAGAATCCACTGGCCTGCTTCCCGTGCTAAAGACGTACATCAATGCAACTCAAAGATTCCTATGATCTCAATGATGCCACCTAGCAGGAATACTGTGTGCCAGTGGATTCTCAAGGCTCTAAGCCTAGTTCGTCAAGAATTCTTCTCCCATAGAGCGCAGTGAGAACCTTGTACAGAATACGACATAGAGAGTGTGAGATGTTATGAGAAGGGTGCACCAAGGACACATGGAAGGCCCTGTAGAAAAGTCCACTCTATTGTTTCTGATAGCAGGGGTGGAGGGAGGGGAGGTCTTCTAATAAACAGGGCCCCATATATTCGGTAGGACCCCATGGAGGGGGGGGGGGGAGGAAGGGGAGGGGGTGGAGGAGGGAGGGGGGGGGGGGGGTTATTCACTGTATGCAGTCTCAATTAGTGTCTGCTTGTCCCTCCAGGAGGGGCTAGAGTGCCGTCATATTTAAACTGACATCAAGTTGAGGATCTAGGAAGTAGTAGGGTTAAGGAATATATATCAATCATAATGTATTTAACTAAAACTAATACAAAACCTTTAAATCCCTGATAGAATTGTTTTTTGTGTGTATAACGCAGTAGGCTTTCAATCCGACAGAGATTGGCAGTCTTTGTAAGGCAGTTATAATTGAATGTATATATGAAGGATGATATAATCATAATATTTCCCCTGCAGTGACGCCAATAGAAATAGATAAATACACCGAAGGTCAATCCAATATCTATGTCGATATTTTATGCTTGACGTTTGAGGTAGACATATGGATTCTGTACAAGCAGATCACATGCTTCTATCTTGATTTATTTCCAGTCTTGGGGGCTGTGTGAGGATCTGGTATGCATAGTGTTAAGGCCCGTTTCCATTGGCCGACGAAAAGGGTGGAGATTTTTGGAGTTAAGTGGCATTCACACAATGGGACAAATGGACCTGAGACTAGTGTACTTCACACCTTTGCACAAGTCGGCTACTATTTCCAGCTGGGTACAAAGTTTCACGGATTGGGGTGTTCTACAGTCTCAGGTAAACATGGCCGGTTCAATTCACAAAGGAAGACTTAACAGGTACATAGTGTCACCCCTACACCCCTACACCCCTACACAGGGTACACAGGGTACACAGTCGCCGATTCAGGGTACTTCCCCATGTTAATAGGTGTTATTTGGGACCACTGAGACTCACAGACTGGGGGAGAACATGTGAAATATATTTGTCTCACCAAAATGCCCCTCTAAATTTTAAACCTGTTTAGAGTCAAAATCTCATGAGATTCTGTTCCTTGTCAGGGGTGATTGTCGCTGACAATTGCAAGGGAAAAAAGTTGTCTCAGCAAAATAGAATCCTGTAATTCACACAGAAGATTGTGTTCCAGTACCGAATCTCAACAGGATTTGTCTCAGATAAACGGCCTGTGAGGGACGTGAATCCCACCGTGTGAATCCCACTTCACCAAGAAAGTCTGTCGGTGGTGCTACTGACTGTGCAATCGGGAAAGAAAAATTGGTTGGGGTAGTAGATTTGACTCAGTGACCAAGCTTTCACTCAGTGGTGGGTGGTGCCACATTACATATCATAAACAGAAAAGGTTGTGGGTCATTTCACGAGTTGGGTCGTATCAGTTGGATCAGCAGTGCCAAAAGTCTGTCGGTGGTTCCTGACTCTAGATCAGTGACGTAAAGAAATCAGTGACAACATGAAATCGGCCAATGGAAACGGGCCTATAGGGAAAGACAAGCATCAGGGCCGAGTCTAAACCGACATGTATAACTATCTTTATCTAACCTTTTTATTGTTTGTAAATCTCCTTTACTCAGACCAATCTAATGCCGGGACACACCAAGCGAGTAACGGCGGCGATCTCCAGAATCGCCAACAAAAAATTGCGTGTATGTACGATATTATTTTATAGTAATATCTCCCATCAATAATTTAGCATCTCTGACGCAATAACCAGGTGAAATATGAAATAATAGCCCACAAACACGCCATTTTGTGTTGGCGGTTCCGGAAATCGCCGCGTTACTCGCTTGATGTGTCTCCAGCATACCACAAGTCGTGTATTTTCTAAAAACACATCCACATCCCCGAAGCCGGCCCTCATACTAAAAACAGACAATCAAACTCTATTGAATACCCATATCTAAAATCAAGCCTGGAAGTGAAGGGGCAGAGGTTGAATATATCTCAGGGCCCCTCGGATCGGTGCCAGAAGTGGTGTGAAGCGCAGCGCCCCCTATAGGGACCCAACTCATATATGCAATCGCAGCAGGGTTCAAGGCGCCACTTTCAAACCTGCCAGCAGAGGGGAAGGAGCTCTTGAGAATGGACTGTGTGAGGCTTGTAAGCCATAGCCTATGAGAAATAACGTTGTATTAAACAATACCAAACAGCCATAAAACGTGGAGCTCTATTGAGCTTTATTGTGGTTTGGAGTACATTAGATATCACTATCAATATCTGAAAATATTTTGGATAGAGCTCTAACAGTTTGTATGTAGTAGCTGTTACCAGTTAGCCTATTTTAGCATAGGAATCCGCATTAAGCTGTCATTTGAGACCATGCCAAAACGATAGGGGGCGCTACGCTTCACACCTCCTCTGGGTCGGTGCCTCAGTGCATGCCTCTACCACCCCACCCCTCGTCTCCCATATCCCCCCAGTCAGGGTGCTATTGGTGAAGGGCTCTGAGTCTCTATGGACTCCAGGGCCGGGGTAGTGTCGGTGGTGGTCTCCAGGGGTTGCCTCTGTCTCTCTCCTCCTGCAGGCCTTCGTGCATCCCTCTCATAAGATCTCACAGTCTCTAAGTCGTATTCTGTACAAGGTTCTCACTGGACTCTATGGGAGAAGAATTCTTTAAGAAGTAGGCTTAGAGCTTTGAGAATCCACTGGCACACAGTATTCCCGCGAGGTGGCATCATTGAGATAATAGGAATCTTTGGGTTGCATTGATTACGTCTTTAGCACGGGAGGCAGGCCAGTGGATTCTCAAGGCTCTAAGCCTAGTTCACAAAGAATTCTTAGTGAGAGTACAGAATACGACCTAGAGAGTGTGAGATCTATTACCTGCTATCAAACTAAACCCGTTTTGGAGAAATCGATTGGAGAACTCGACCCGTTTCAGATACTTATGGATGTGATAGTTTCATAAAGAAGGGAAGATCTGACTAGTTATACCAGCAGATATAGAAACCAAATCCGGTTATATCTAAGTGTTGGATTAAGGTTAGGGATAGGGTTAGGGATAGGGACAAGGTCAGGGTTAGGGTTAGGCTTAGGCTTAGGGATAGGGTTAGGAAAGGGATAGGGTTAGGGGAAGGGTTTTCTCCTTTCTTCCAAAGAAAATCAAATTTGAAGCCAAGATAGCATACATACTACGAGATATAGTATCTATAGTGATAAGATACTTTAGTTGGGTAGATTTAAAACGGGTCATGTTTGTAAGAGCCAACTTCTTAAAACGGGCTGAGTTCGTTAGGGTCCAGTTTTTTACGGGTCGAGTTCCTAAAACGGGTCGAGTTGGTTACCAGTCAATTTGTTTATGGGTCGAGTCTTTTACGGGTCGAGTTTGTTACGGGTCGAGTTTTTTACAGGTCGAAATGTTAACGGGTCGAGTTCATTACGGGTCGAGTTTTTTTACAGGTCAAGTTCGTTACGGGTCGAGTTCGTTACGGGTCGAGTTTTTTTACAGGTCGAGTTTTTTTATGGGTCGAGTTTTTTTACAGGTCGAGTCTTTTACGGGTCGAGTTCGTTACGGGTCGAGTTCTCCAGTATTGGGCTGTATTCCCCGGGTGCCTGGTCCCATCTGCCGGCCTCTCACCCCGCCCCCGCCGCTGTTCTCCCCCGGCCCCGGGGGCGCTGTAGGCGGCCAGGAGGTCAGAGCACACAGCTCCATCCCGCCCTCTCTATCCATCTATTATTAGAGCGTGCGTGCACGAGCTATATACGTTGCCTAAAAGGGTAGTATTTATATAGAACGATCGGACTATGCTGTAAATGCTGCAAAACGAGATGGGGAACTGTGGTTATTTACGGAACGAGGCACCAGGCAAAGAGATAGTCCCTATTGTTGTACTCCTTAATATGGTCATTCCTGGGTTGATTTGTCGGAAATGATGGATAATGAATACTACATCATTTGCACTAGAAATTGAACATTACAGTTTGTTTTGTCATTTGATTTGTCCTTTTGATTTTGGGATTAGTTAGGGTTAATTCAAAATGTCAGAAAATGTGAATTGAATATATTTCATGTGCACTGACGTGTTTTGATACCTGGCAGTAAACACAAATTCACCTCATTTAGGAAACCCCATGTGTACAGGTTTATAGAATAGACTCTAAACCTCACCTCACTCCCTAAGATCTTCACAGGTCTTTAGTTTTATCACTCTTATTATTTCAAGTCTCCTAAATTCCCCTCCGTTTCACAGTGGCACTCATTTCTCGCCTTTCCGTAGCTTCCAGGCCTCTGTCTGCTTCACTTCCTGACAAACTCCCAGTGGCCGCCCTCCACTTTTATGGTGCTATCACTAACCCTCGGGCGGTCACTACCCCTCCCCGGCCGCCGTGAGACCGCCCCCCGGACACCCCCCCCCCCCCCCACCGTCCGTCCTCCCCCCTGTCACCCAGACCCCGCCTGCCGCCCATCCCCCGGACCCCGGACACCGCCCGCCCGTTCTCCTGCACCCCTGCCCTTCTCCCTGCCCGTCTCCATGCACGTTCCCCTGCCCGTCTCCATGCACGTCTCCCTGCCCATCCCGCTGCCCATCTTCCTGCCCGTCCCCCTGCCCGTCCCCCTGCCCGTCCCCCTGCCCGTCCCCCTGCCCGTCTCCCTGCACGTCTCCCTGCCCGTCTCCCTGCCCGTCCCCCTGCCCGTCCCCCTGCCCGTCCCCCTGCCCGTCCCCCTGCCCGTCCCCCTGCCCGTCCCCCTGCCCGTCCCCCTGCCCGTCCCCCTGCCCGTCCCCCTGCCCGTCCCCCTGCCCGTCCCCCTGCCCGTCCCCCTGCCCGTCCCCCTGCCCGTCCCCCTGCCCGTCCCCCTGCCCGTCCCCCTGCCCGTCCCCCTGCCCGTCCCCCTGCCTGTCCCCTGGACCCCGCCTGCCCATCCTCCGGCCTGACCGGCTGCTCAGCTCACCAGTTGGTGAACTGACCGGTCGGTGAGCTGACCGGTCTGCTCACCGGGCCATAGATTCGGCGGGCAGTCAGCTCACTGGCCGTAAGCTCACCGGGCAGTCAGCTCACTGGCCGTAAGCTCACTGGGCAGTCAGCTCACCGGTTGGTCAGCTCATCGGTTCTTCAGCTCACCGGTTCCTCAGCTCATGGGTAGGTCAGCTCACCGGGCAGTCAGCTCACCGGTTGGTCAGCTCACCGGGCAGTCAGCTCACCGGTTCCTCAGCTCACCGGTTCCTCAGCTCACCAGGCGGTCAGCTCACCGGTCAGTCAGCTTACCGGTCAGTCAGCTCACCGGGCGGTCAGCTCACCGGTAAGCAGTCAGCGTGCCGGGCGGTCGGGCCGAGCAGCTCCTTTATTAGCCTGTCACCGGGGCCAGGTGAGCAGGAAATGAATGGCTCTTTGTGTCAGCGCGGGCGGGCGCGGCGCGTCGACCCGTTTATGACCACTACCTCATGTCTTGCTCGTCGCCGGCAGGAAATGATAATGGGAGGTGTAGGAGCGGGCGACTTCCCGGGGCGTGTCACTCACGACAGACCCACCCGCCGAGCAGCTCCGAGAGGACTAGAGTAGCGCTGACAAGCCTAGAGCGGCTCCGAGCAGCTCTGACAAGCCTCTGACGAGCAGCTCTGACCAGCTCCGAGCGGACTAGAGCTAATCAGAGCAGCCATGACAAGCCTAGATCAGCTCCGAGCAGCCATAACAAGCCTAGAACAGGTCTGAAGAGCTCTACCAGGCATAAAACAGCTCTGAGCAGCTCCGAGAGAACTAGAGCTAATCAGAGCAGCCATGACAAGCCTGGATCAGCTCCGAGCAGCTCCAACAAGCTTATCAGTTGTGAGTTGCTCCGAGAGGACTAGAATAGCTCAAACAAGGCTAGAGCAACCCAGAGAGGCCAAGGGCAGCTCTGAGCAGCTTTAACAGGCCAAGAGTAGCTCCGAGCAGCTCTGACTAGCCTAGAACAGCTCATATCAGCTCCGAGCAGCTTTAACAGGCATAGAGCCGACCAGAGCAGTCCTGACAAGCATAGAGCAGCTCCAAGTAATATCTATTAGCCTAGAGCTGATATGAGCAGCTTCGAGCAGCTCTAACAAGGCTAGAGCAGCCCAAAGAGGCCTAGAGCAGCTCGGAGAAGCTGTGAGGGGACTTGAGCTGTTAGGAGCTGCCCCAAAATTGCTCAAAGCTGTTGATAGCTGGTCAGAGTTGGTCAGACATGCTTGCAGCTGTCCAAAGCTACTCAGAGCTGTTAAGAGCTGTTCAGAGCTGTTCAGAGCTGTTCAGAGCTGTTCAGAGCTTTTCAGAGCTGGTCAGAGCTGTTTTAAGCTGTCTAGATGTGCTCAGAGTTGCCCAGAATTGCCAAGAACTGGTAACAGCTGTTCACACCTGCTCAGAACTATTAATAGCAGTTCCGAGCTGTTCCGAGCTGGTTAGAGCTGTTCAGTGCTGTTCAAAGCTGCTCAGACATGTAAAATATTGCTTAGAGCTTTTCAGAGACGCTTAGAGCTGTTATGAACTGTTCTCAGAGCTGTTCAGAGCTGTTCAAGGTTGTAAAGAACTGTTCAGAGCTGTTCGGAGCTGCACAGATCTGTTCAGAGTTGTAAAGAGCTGTTCAGAGCAACTCAGAGGTGTTCAGAGCTGTTAATAGCTACTCAGAGCTGTTAAGAGCTGCTCGGAACTGCTCGGACCCGCCCAGTAACGCCCAGACCTACCCTGATCATGCGCGGCCAGTCGCTCATAAAGAACGAGACTTGCACGAGATACGGCAATATCGCTAATAGCGGCGATCAGCCCAACTTAAACGATCCACAATGGTGTTGTGTTTTTACCTGGGACAACATTGCCCAGCCACGTGCGTGGGGCAGGGCATTAGTGTGGCGGGTTGGGAGCGGCTGTCACGGCACCTCTACACGTACGGAGAGTGAGAGTGGAGACTGGGGATTGATAGTCCGCCCGCTGCCGCTGTCAGTGCCGACCGTAATGGTAATGATGATGGTCATTATAACCCATGAATAATTCATAAGGTAATACAACAGCAAACAATGTCCAGACAGATACCTCCTAGCTGGGACTAATCAGACCGTAATATTTATCTTTATGAAATATTCATCTTCTAGTGTTTCTTTGGATCAGCTTTTTAACTGGGGATTAATGCTTTTAAAGAAAATGCCTTGAGATAATATCTGCTGTATCTACAAAAAGTGGAATAAATTGATATTTTGTTTAAAACAGTTCATGATGGCCTATGAGCTCTCTTTATCTGATGTCCATAATTACAGGTGCAGTAGATAACTCTTGTATAAGATCTTATTAAGGGAGTAATAGGTTAAATTCCATATGAAACTACTAAGCCTAGGTATCTTTTACATATATATGTTGTTGTTTTTTTGAGTCAGATATTAGCTCACATATTAGCTCAGGTTCAGTTAGCAATATATCGACATGTATGTCGCTTTAGGAAAAAATCTCACCAGCATAATATGGAAATAGACACATACGTTATACATACAAAAATACATCTAATAAAAGGCATTACACTATACATTACACTCATATCATAGGAATAATGCAGCTATATCAGGCATGTGTGATTAATGGATACAGAAGAAAAGCCCGATACTAGGAACAATCTCTATGCTCTGGAATACCTTTTTCCAGTTTTTAGGTGCTAATATCTCATCTTGAGATGTTTAGACAAAAGGGTTAAAATATAAAATGAGATAAAACTATACGATAATATATATAGTCCTAGACTGGCCACAGTAGACCGAGCTACGCCATACCCCGACACCTCCTCTCCGCCGCCTAACCGCCTTATAGTCCCGTCGGCACACATTAGGCCGACCGGGCCTGGGCAGGCTCGCCTCCAATAGTTTTCTGATTTCTCATTTGTCTGCAGCCAACCGATCTCGTGCCGTCTCGTGAGGTCTCGCGAGAGGCCACGTGACCGGGACGAGAGCCCCCACCCACACCCACCCACACCCACACACCGGCTCTGACTGCAGAGCCAGACTACTGAGGTCTCAGCGTAGGGTCTGTCTAGGTCACTGCCGGGGCATGGGGTCTTTGGTTCAGAAATGTGGGAAAAGCATTGCGCCATTATCACCCGGAGTTTATACTGGAAGACTATAGACAGCGATTCTTGAATTGAGCACCGACTGATGGGTTACCTGGAGTTTACACTAGACGATTATAGTCGGCGATTCTTGAATTTAGCACCACCTGATGACTTACCCTGAATTTACACTAGACGATTATAGTCGGCGATTCTTGAAATTAGCACCACCTGATGACTTACCCGACATTTACAATAGACGATTATAGGCAGCGATTCTTGAATTGAGCACCACCTGACGACTTACCCGGCGTTTACACTAGACGATTGTAAGCTGTGATACTTGAATTTAGCACCACATGATGAATAACCCACCGTTTACACGAGACGATTATAGAAGGCGATTCTTTAATTAAGCACCACCTGATGAATAACCCAGCGTTTACACTTGATGATTATAGGTGCCGATTCTTGAATTTAGAACCACCTGACGACTAACCTGGCGTTTACACTAGACGATTATAGGCAGCGATTCTTGAATTTAACACCATCTGACGACTTACTCGGTGTTTACACAAGACGATTATAGGCAGCAATTCTTGAATTTAGCACCACCTAATGACTTACCCGGCGTTTACACTGGACGATTATAGGCAGCAATTCTTGGATTTAGCACCACCTGATGACTAACCCGGCGTTTACACTAGACGATCATAGGCGGCGATTCTTGAATTGAGCACCAACTGATGACTTACCCAGTGTTTACACTGGACGATTATAGGCAGCGATTCTTGAATTTAGCACCACCTGATGACTTAACCGGCATTAACACTAAACGACTATAGCCGGTGATTCTATAGCCGGTGATTTAGCACCATCTGATGGCTTTCAGCTGTAGAAGGCGAGAAGTCGTCCAGTGTAAACACCAAATGCCTGACAACTGCACATCATCTGATTACACAGTTTGGCACTACCTGAAGATTATTGGACATGCTCTGATGCCAGTGATTAATTTAAGCCGGCTTGAATTAGTCGTCTAGACAGGCGATGATTCTGTGAAAACTTAGTCATCAGTGCAAACGCTTGAGAGTCCATTCTGAGGTAGATGACTTTTGCAGTGGACATTGCCACCACCTGACAACTACTGGCTTGATGATCTACAGTCGCCATGTATTCAGTTGTCTGATGCAAACGCCAGGTCATTGGTTCGAATCTCAAAATATCATCCTTTTCATGTTGTATCGCTACTTTTTACAATATCACATTTTCATTGACACATTAGTTTTTTAATTGACTACAGATGAAGCCATGGTTCTGACACCAGCTGCAAATAACTAGGAGCCAAAAGTATTTTCATCACAGATGAATGAGCGTGCAATTATAAATGAATAACAATTAAAAGGTTTGAGTCAGATTTGGCCTATGGATAGTTTTCTGTAACCCACCTGCACCCAGTCAACTTGTCATTTCTCTATGTGCCTGAGTCGAGGATCAAAACATATCAAGCAACAGTAGGTCAATGAGGTATTTCGGTCTTGAGTGATTGGTCATGGTCAGCTGGGCATGCCTCTAAGACCCTGAGACACTGGCTCCCTGCTCTGTTCTCACTATCACAGTGAACAGCATGCAGATAGCAAAAGGATAGTTTTCTGGAAGCAAACTGAAAGTTCAATTTGATGTATTTAGCGCGTGCAAGCACGCTCTAATAAAGGGCCCGTCTAATAATCTAGGATCATCCATGTATCGATTAAACAGTATCGAGACCTTATATGGATGGCTCATATTGTCTTAACGAACAGACTTCAATACTATTAAACCATAGCCACCGTACAGGTACAATAAAAAGGGTCTTCAAGAAGGATCCTAGATAACAAAACGGGCCCTTAGAGCAAAAGCTTCGGCCTCAGGTTGCTATTCTACGATCCGCAAATTCATCGCAAACATTGACCAACGCCCCCGTGTGGTGGCCAGACTACGAAGCGATCAAGAACTGAGCCTCAGCACAGCCTTATAGGCACTCCAAGGTGGCTAGGCCCTTACCCGCCGTATAGCCATGACCCACGATAACCTATTACGGCAATAAAGGGGTATTTGCCTTGGTAGAAGCTCCCAAGCAGTAAGTTATGTCTACATCCCATGAGCTCAAGCAGTGGCTAAGTCACATCTATATTGCCCTAGATTTGACCTTCAGTGAGTTATCGTTATTGGGTCTCACTACGACTTAGGATTTCCACTTAGTCCCACATCTAGACCCCTGCCGACGGTGTCGCCCCCCAGCGACCACTCAGAGCAGCATCGATTTTCCATCTAGTGAATGGAGCATGTCGACAATAGCCAATGATTGGACGCCTAACGGAGGGCAGTGTGACGTAAACACTACGTCATACATACGTCACGCCTGGCGACTCTGATGCAGCATGTGGCAACAAAATAATCTAGAGTATTCACTTCATGAAGATGAAATGGATATTTATTAATTTATACGTTATTCTACCACTTAGAGATATTGCTTTAATCACGAAGGCTTTTTTCATTTAGATCGACTGTATTTTTTCTATCGCATACACTGGTTTTACATTTTTTTCAGTTCATCCCAGACACTAAATAGTAATTTGATTTCGACGCTATCATTTTTATCTTTATTTTTATTTTTTTTAGCAAAAACTTTATTCATTCATTTGACATCAAATTACATTCAAATTACATTCAAATATCTGAGATGGACTTTTCTCTGTTAAAAACATAATATAAGACCTGTGGTCAGAGTGTTTTGCTCCCTTTTTTATTTTATGATGAAAATAAAACTAATCTTACCTAATGTCTGACTGATAATTTTCTTATTGCCTTGGAGAGGATTGCCACCCTTTTCAGTAGTTCAGGTATAAATTAATCCTTAATCATTAATTTATGTGACAGTCTATTATCTTTAAGTGCCCGATACAGTCATTTCAAGCATCATAAATGAAACGCTATTATTTCTGTCGCAAACTCTAATTTTATATAAATCAGACCATGGAAGACATTAAAGAAAATGCAAGTAGATTGGGTGCAAGTGGGAATCTGAAAATGACTCATGGACTGAGTATGAACCGAACCTTGTACCTGTTATTCATTTAAAATTTCACGCGCATTTATCAGTGATGAACATGACATTTGCTTCCAGTTCTTATATAGAACGTCCTGACCATGCTGTACAAGTCACAGAACGAGATGCTGATTTACAGTTTGTACAGACCGAGGCGTTTACGCCCAGTTCCATACAAACGGTAAATTATCATTGAATTCTGTGACTTGTACAAGCATGGTTGGACGTTATATATTTACTATATACCCGAAATTAAAAAATAAAATCAATTTCATTTTGCTTAACAACTAAAATTTCAAAAAATGTGTCTGGGTAGGTAGTCCGTATTTTAGTGTACGGACCACTGGTCCGTACAGTATTTTTACGTCATATGACAAAACGGTGCGTATTTACAGTATATACAGCATGGGTATATAATAAACGGTACGTATTTACAGAATATACCGCATGGGTATATAGTAAAATACTGAACGGTCCATAATGAGTTCAACCTGATGAATGAGATGTTTTCTGAACATTAATTAGAATATCATTTACGAGGAAAGCACTCGCCTCAGTTCTCGGTTTTGCAAGGAATGATACAATTTTAATTGTTAATGTGGGCACCGTCACACATAAGCGGCATTTATTGAGCATTTCCTTTATCCTACCCCTAATAAAAAAATCGTCATTGATTGGTGTGCCATGACAAGAAGTAAATTTATCTACCAAAAGAAATACAAAAATTGACCTATCAGTGATCAGGAATTATTCACCTGTGTAAATAGTTCCGGCTGCAGAGCAGACATTCTGACAGCTGTCAAACATGGACGGAATCGAGTCGGACTATAGTATACAGAAAATGTCCTCCATGTACGATCCTAGATTATTAAACAGGTCCCAGATTCGCAGTAGTTGCTGCTTATTCCCTATCTGTTCTTCTTCACCCCAGCAGTGGTAGATTTACTGCTATATCAAAGGCTAATCCTTCTCATACCATGTCTATGTGGTGTAGGAAGTAAAAGAACCCTCACCTTGGTAAATGTGCAGGGGTGAGATTTCTACCTGAATTCATCACATAGATTCGATCACCACCCTTGTGGTGTAAAAGAACCTCGAGAGAGTCTGGTAAGAATAATGGTTGACTGGACGTTAAATCAAACCAAAGAAACCAACAAAACTACTCCCTATCTATGCATCAATCAAGGCAATCCGCAATAATACCCTTGTCTAACTTGCCGTCTCGGTCTATATTAGCATACCCATGTGTTCGGGCAGAGCATATTAACCCCTGCTACCACAGAGAAGTAAACATAGTGCCTCCACACCCCTTCCTCCTACCCTCTGCCCTTTCAATACTAATCTATGGAGGCCCGTCTGGTCCCCGCGGGGCAGTCAGTGATGGGCGGTTACAACCAGCCAGCTATCACTTCTCCTCGCAAAAGCAGGCTTAACAACGCTTTCCTTCTCACAGCGCCCTGAAAGCATTTGCTCTAAATGCACTTTGTGTTATTACCCCGAGCTGGGGAGGAGCTGGATTTTACGTGCTGCCTTCGCGGTGGCAGTTCTAGAGACGTGCTTCTTTTATAGATTTCACACATTTTTTTTATGTGTGTGTTAATATTTGGACTTGTAGGCTTCATTGGGAACGTTTCTCGATTTTTCAAATGGGTTTTGGCATACGACAGAAGCACATGTTCATTAAGCATCGTGGATATCTGTTTTTTTTAATTCCATCAAAGCCAGAGACCCTTTTAGGTTTGTAGAAGGAGTGGACGTGTGGGGGGGGGGGGGAGAGTGAAACTGACAGCACCACCTGGTGGACGTGGGGGCTGTGACTACTCTCCAAGCAGAGATCCAGCGCTCTACTTACTGCGGTCGCTCATATCTCTACCCCAACCTGCCTGTTTGGGACAAAATCTTCCCATCTGCCAGTTTTTTAAATATCCTAAATTCTTAGCGGTTTGGGCCGTATTTTGTTGTCTACTATTATATCGAGATACACATATCTATATGGTAAATAATTTACACTCATTTCTGTTATTTGTTATGTGAAGCTCATTTAACAATTCCTATATTTCACAACTCACAATATATGAGTTCTTTGAGTTTCATAACTTTGACAGTGGCCTCGTTTTGAATCTGAAATTTTATCTCGTCCCCACCTTGTCCCTAATAGATTCCGGAGTAACCAGCCTTGCGTTGAGGCTAGAGATTAGCAAGAGCTAGCGCCGCGAAACATCTGGGAGGTGAGTGGACTGTGACCAGTCAAGACGAGGCTGCCGAGTGATGCAGTGACGTAGAGGCACACACTGCACTGCACGTATATTCCATCACGGGATGACAGTTCTCGACCAAGCCCCAGATAACATCTTTCAGAACTCAGGAAGCAATCTGTGCGGCCAGCTGGTCTTTGTAGAACATCTCTTAAAGTGGCGGTCATTCTTGCTAAAGGTTCATCTAAAGCGGGACTAGCAATCTTTTTAACAAGCAGAGTGTACCTTTAATGTTTATCATAAGAGAAGGGGCTCCTCTTAGAATTGTTATACAGGAGAGGACGTACACTGCATTGTCCCTGGCACACATAAAAGGGCTTCCATGTACGATCCAAGATTATTAAACAGGCATCTTAAAATACAGAAAAGGGTCTACATGTAGGATCTTAGAATATCAAACGGGCCCCTGTGTCTTTATGACATACAGAAAAGGGCCTCCAAGTATGATCCCAGATTATTAAACGTGCCCCCGTGATCCTAGATTATCAAACGGGTGCCATGGTCTCTATGACATACCGAAAAGGGCCTTTATGTATGATCCTAGGTCCCATTGAATGATCTAGGGCCCTACATAAAGACGCTTTTTATGTATGCCATAGACAGCTAGGCGCGATGAGGGTCAATTTAATTCAACACTATTGGACGACCTTATGGATGTCTGATACTGTCTCAGCAAACAAACTTAAATATTATCAAACGATAACCCTTGTACAAAGCTACGGACATGTGTCTTTATTTAAGATCCTAGATTATTCAACGGCTCCATGTATTATTAAACGAGCCCCTGCTGACCTCAGACTAAAGCCATATCCACCCACAGAGAATCAAAACTGAAACACATATGGAGCAATCCGGACACATCCAGGGTTGGTGGTGCGGGCCGCCCGCCTCCAGCTAAACAAGGCAAATTGGACGGTATCAATGCCGAATGAAGGCCCAGTGAACATGTTGACATGTGATAGATCACCCGGCCTACAATAGCAGGCCTGTTTGCACAATATCATGTTCTAACGAGACATCGGCCGCAGTCGGAAGCCGCCCGACGCTCGCCGGTATCGCTGGTTGCCCCGCGCACAGCCCATTGCAGAATCAATATGCCGGGGTACCAGCGGCCCACTATGAATTTCTGATAGAATTACTCAACACTGATTCCCATCTCGCCCGCTGCATGGCGCTGCCGATGCTGCCGCTGGTTGCGGTGAGCTGCTGGCTTCATGCTGTGCTCACACGGGAAGGACCAGCGTACTGAGACTGTGTTAGGAGAGCGGTGAATCCCCACTCTCCACTCATAGGATATTATAACGATGTATCTGCTCACCAAGACTGCGTTAGGAGAGTGGTGAATCTTCACTCTCCAATCATAGGATAGGATAACGATTTATATGCTCACCAAGACTGTGTTAGGAGAGGGTGAATCTCCACTCTCCACTCATAGGATATGATAATAATTTATATGCTCACCAATACTGTGCTAGGAGAGCGATGAAGGGAACCTCCACTCTCCACTAATATTCAGTATAAGCTCAGAGACACTAAATATGGATGTGTCTGTGTGAATAAGGCAGCTTTTACACTGTATATATATATATATTTATATATATATATATATATATATATATACACATATATATGTATATGTATAAATCTATTGGATGTATAAATATATATATATATATATATATATATATATATATATATATATATATATATATATGGGTCAGATTTTCCCAAAATGTACAATTCAGACTTTTGGGGCAACACAAAAAAAAATAAAAAAAATTCAAGTAATCAATTAAAAAACCTTTATTTCTTTTAGAGCAACATCTCAGCTGTTTGTGGATACCAATTATACTGACTTTCTCCAAGCGGTTCAGTTTTAACACTTGTTACAGTAAAAGTTGATTTTTCTTATGGAACATATACATATACATTCTGTATATATGTATATTTATATATGAATGATTGTATTCCTGAGTTAGAGATCAGTGTTCAGGTGAAACCTTCCATGGAAGGAGACAATTTCTATAGAGCATGATAGGATGGTGAACAAAGGTACAGGGAGAAACTGATTAGTACCTGAATGGACACAACAGACCACACACAAAGTAAAAAGAGATACCTGTCATGCACAAAGACCCTCTCGACGTCTCATTAAGCCCAATGCACATCTACCGATTTCAGGACATTGATGCACCTTTGTCTGCAACAAAGGAACAGCAATTTGTCTCAGGCGGGGCATCCTAATGGAGTCTGCCCTAGTCCGTAGATGTAGGACAGCTAGGCAAGGGTCAGCCAATGATTAGTGAACCCTTTCATTGAGATGTTCTTTTGTTACCAACAAGTTGTCGTCCAATGTTCCTGAATCATATGCCAAAAGTCTATCAACATGTTGATAAATCCAGTTGCCGACAACGGAACGTTGGTAAATGGACCCTGATTGGGTTGTTGACCCAGGCCGAGAGGTTACGTAATTTGCCTGCGACAAGTTCACCGACTCCTATACGATTTGGGAACTAATCGTTCAACCCCGAATCAGTAGATGTGTATTGGGCTTAAGATCCACCCAGCGGACCTCTATCAGCTCGCACAGATGAGGATTCTCCCATTACTGGGCAACAGACTAATTATACAGCACAAAGAGAGCAAAAAGAAACAAACAGAAACAAAAAAGAAACTTTCCTCAACACGATCCCCGCGTATGCACACCCGCATCCACCGCGGCTCGCCGACTATTTGTTCGCCATGGCACATTTACACAGGCTTCGCGGAGCTGGTTTGCACTCTGTGCGCCTGCGTGAAGGATTCTGTTTGTCTGCATGCGTAACCATGGAGAGACAAGCCGTTTCTAAGGGGCGTGTCAATACTTGTCAATCAACTCCCTAATTTGCATATTGATCGGTGTAAAAATCCATACGCGTATTGAACGTGTAATGAAGAACTATATTAGGAAGGGAAGCTAACTGAAAACATTGAATAATGTATTATGGGGTGCATAGAGATGTGCCATGAGAAACTCTAACATGTAATTTGGACTGTAAGGCCCGGCGTCCACCTACAACGATATGGCTCCGATATGGTCTACGAAGCACCTTCCGATAAAAACTAAAAATCGCGTCGGAAGGTCACCTAATATCGGGGCAGTTGACCACGTTTCTGCGATTAGACACCGATAAAAATCCCATACAATGCGTGGTGGATTGGCATGTCTAGACATTCGTATACGATTTTGCACCTTCCCGATATGTCTCCGATATTTGCTTTTTGTATCGGTGCCAAATCGGTAGGTCAAAATGTCTATGTAGTAGGTGGACGCCAGGCGTAACACGTATATGTATATAACAGTTGTTTGAGACTGTTATGCGGCGTTTCTATCTGCCGATTATGACCACCGATTATGGTATTTTTACCATACCGATTATGCAACTTAGTTCCTGCGATGATTATCAGGTGGGAACAGAAATGGTCTACGATTTTTCTCTTCTGCCTTGTGCAATATGGCACCACCGACAGACTTCTGAACCATCCGACAAAATAAACGTTTGTTGATTTGATTTTGACACAATACTGTCCGTTTTCCCAGAACATGCCAAACAGTTATTGAGTTAATGTCAGGTCATCGTTTATGAGTAACACGAGGCGGACGGTTTACAATGTCACGGGTTTAATTGAATCACGAACCGCGTTCTTACTAAGAGTAATATGAACCACAGGAGCTACTGATAAAACATAACGTAAAAAAGTCTGGACACATTGTCAGAATCTGCGAATAAAAACAGCAGAATCTTTAATGGAAAACGTGAAGAAAACGGAGTATGGCATTCCACGATATGAAAGTTGTACAACATTCACTTTCCAAAGACGATTCTCTTTTTTTTCTCTTTTTTTTAAACAAGTTTATTTTCCGACAACACAATACATTCACTTGTTACCAAGCGATCTTCCATGTAGTTGTCACATAAAGTAACATAACATCATAACTCTTTCAATCCAAATGCAAATATTTCTTATATTTAAAACTGTCTAAAGTTAAGTCGGCAGAAGAATCAATGTTTCTATTATTTCGTTTTTGCTAAATTCAAATTATTAATCTGTACTTGAAATCGTGCCAGTTGCCAAGTCGATAGGAAGTAAATTACAAGGGTTGAGATAAAATTAGGAAACGTCCTTACTGTGGACGAAACGATTCCTGTTCGAGGTCAGTCTTTGATTTCATACTGCCTGACGCCATAGGCGGAAGGCACTATGAAATCAAAGACTGACCAAGAATGAGAAATGTTTCGTCCACAGTGAAGACGTTTACTTATTATTATATACCTTAAATTGATGAAAAAAACGACATTTTGACGACTTATTAAGTCATACTCACAGCGGGCACGAACATTACTATTACTGCACCCCAAGCAGCGGGCAGTATTTCATAGATATTCACACACAGGTATATAATAATACAATTTATCTTAGCTTGGTATGAACGTTCATAGGCTTAACATTAGGAACACATACTCAACAGGCTTGTAAGTGTGGTAACTGATATTCAATGGGCGATAAACAGATAAATATTTGCAGGCTAAAGTAAGATCAGAAACATATTTGTCTTTATCCTACCCCTAATATAAAACCACATTGGCTTAATATTGAGTTTCCGTATGTCACGCTGACTGGCATACAGAGTTTTATATGCCACTAGGGGCATACAGAATTGTTTTCACGTAATATTCCAAAATCGAGGAGACGGGGTAGGATAAAATCAAAACCTGATTCGTTTTAATCGTGGAAGCCGCATTCCACTCCTGAAGTTTGAGCTCCGGACTTGACTCGGCTTCGCCTCATGAAGTCACTTTGCCTCCATCCAGTTTTACGATAGTACTCTTTTGGTTACTGTTATTTATTTAGTCGTCAGTTCCCCTTTCGTTTCATTTCTCTAAAGAGATATAAGTTACATCTAGATCAATTCCAAATGCCATGTTACAAGTGTACCTGTCAAGTTCAAACTAGATCAAGACAAATTACCCAGGATTACAACCGACAAATAAAGTGATGTTAAGAATTATATGGGTTTCACTTCAACGTTATCCAAATAAAAGAAACACATCAAAAGAAATCAGGCCTAATAGAAATAAATCACCGGGAGCATGTTGCAACACTAATTTCCTGAGAAGTAGGGTTTTCTTTTATGACTCTACCAAGGCCAAAGGAATAAAAACAATTATAAAAAAATGACGAGCGGAATAAAGAACTAATCACATGCCCAAGCCGAAGTCGGCCGAGCACACACGAAGTCCATCCGTCTCCGTCCGACCTGTCTACGGCATGTCGTAAATCAATTCGTCGCACTGTGCCGAACACATCCCTCATACTTGACCTAATTAGCGGTGAGCTGCATGCTGGGAAGGTTATCAGTTACACTCATCAGGACCCGGAGGAGACCATATGTCACGTGGTATGTTTTTTTCTGTGTAGTCACGTGATCTGGCTGTTTTTCAGCTGGGTTATTTCGTGGTGGAATGCTGGCGGAGAACATTTCCAGCGACACCGGATATTAAGCGGTCGCCATTGTGCAAACATAGTTCGCCTGGTATTGTGTTGCACGAGCGGGGAAAGTGGCGGGGACTACTTTCTATTGCCTATATGATGTACCGTCTAAGTAGCGTCGCATCCCGGTCGCCGCTTTTTAGCCGCCATTGTCTAAATTAACCACCGCCAGCGTTCGATATCGCCGTTTCTCGTGGCTAGACGAGATTTGGAGTCACGCGGTACTTTGCTGAATGGCACTTCCGGTACTTTGTATTAACGTGGTCGAATAAATGTACGACGCCATGTTGGATCGGCCGAGTTTCCCCGGCGTTTTCCCGAAGTCCGCCGACAGCCCGTGGGTATAAGGCCTGTTTGCAATGACCGATTTCCCATCACCGATTTAGTGTCAGGAATAACTGACAGACTTTTGGCACTGCTGATCTAAAATCGATCAATGGAAACGACCCAGCTCTTGAAATGACCCACGACTTTTTCTGCTTAGATTACACAATGTGGCACCACCTACCACTTAGTGAAAGCTTTGTCACCGAGTAAAATCTACTACCCTCACTGATTTTTCGATACCGATGCACAGTCAGCGGCACCGCCGACAGCCTTCCTGGGTAACTAAAAAAATCTATACCCCTTTCATTGGCCAATGGAAATAAGCCCTTACACTACATCTGGAATAGCGCTGGGTAACTAAAAAAAATCTCCGCTGTTTTCGTCGGCCAATGGAAACGAGCCTATATACACAGTCCCCGCTGGAGCTATGGCAAGCCGCTTGTCGGCCGAGCTCAATATTTAATGTGTTTCACATACCGACATTCTGTTAGGCCATGGTCGTATTACTGAGCAAACTGTCGGGTAAAAACGCCTTGTAAAGATTCACCGATTCTGCCCTGATGTTTGTTTACGATACAGACCTTTCCAATATATCTATACTTTTGGATATTCTGGGGCCCGTTTAATAATCTAGTATCATACATGTAGACCCCCTATTGTATGCCATAGTGACCCATTGCCAATGGAGGTAAACTTTTTTCAACACTTATGGGCGACCTTATGGTCGCCTATACTGTCTTAGCGAACAGACTTAAATATCCTTAAACGATAACCCTTGTACAAGTTATAGAAACGGAGTATTTATATACGATCCTAGATTATTCAAAGGCCCCCTGTATCTTAAGATTTACGTTTCTATCGTTGTAAGCTAGACCCTTGACTTTGGATACCTGATTGGAGCACGTATTTGCTGTCTGACAGAGTACCTACTGGTGTGATAAATGTCTAGAGCGGTACGAGCAGAACTATTTACTCACCCCACTCTAGTACCTAACCGTCTCTTAACAAGATAGTCTCTCCCAGCCATGCATAAATCACGGTGATAATGCCGCCCACGTTCCTATATATATGGACACATATATGGACGTTTCAATTTTTATATTCAACAAACAAGACTATTTATGTTTCTCGCCACTATCTCGGAACACATTTCATTCAGGCTCACTAAGCATGTGTCTATATAAGATTCTGATATATCGTAGGGGGCATCAATGAAGTATGTGCGTAGAATTTTGGGCTTTTGGACACCCCGAAACCATCCCATGATATTTCCACGGCTGTTGCCTTGTTCATATCACTCCGCATCAAACTCGTTGAGAACAGGGACTTTGACCATAACTTGTTGGTTTCTTCTTTAGTCAACCTTCACCACACGTACTGCCGGTGTTGTATGTCCCCACATACCATGAGCTGTTCCTCACATAGCATGAGCTGATCCTCACATATCATGAGCTGCTCCTCACAGACCATGAGCCGCTCATTAAAGACAATGATTAGCTCATTACATACCATAAGTAGCTTATCACAGACCATGATCCGCTCCTTACATATCATGAGTTGCTCCTCACATATCATGAGCTACTCCTCACATATCATGAGTTGATCCTCACATATCATGAGCTGATTCTCACATATCATGAGCTGCTCCTCACATACCATGAGCTGATTCTCACATATCATGAGCGGATCATCACATATCATGAGCTGATCCTCACATACCATGAGCTGCTCCTCACATATCATGAGCTGTTCCTCACATAGCATGAGCTGATCCTCACATATCATGAGCTGCTCCTCACAGACCATGAGCCGCTCATTAAAGACAATGATTAGCTCATTACATACCATAAGTAGCTTATTACAGACCATGATCCGCTCCTTACATATCATGAGTTGCTCCTCACATATCATGAGCTATTCCTCACATATCATGAGTTGATCCTCACATATCATGAGCTGATCCTCACATATCATGAGTTGATCCTCACATATCATGAGCTGATCCTCACATACCATGAGCTGCTCCTCACATATCATGAGCTGATTCTCACATATCATGAGCCGATCATCACATATCATAAGCTGATTCTCACATATCATGAGCTGCTCCTCACTCGAAATATTCATCCCACACATGTAGATATATTCGACTAGCCTCTTTGGATTCGGGCTCATAAATAGATCTGACTTACAGAAACTAACCTCTTTAAGTTGTGGGTGGCTGCACTAGGTTAGAAGCTATAGCTCATGGGGAAGCACCACTAATAGACTACATGAATGTGCTGCTGTTGACTGCTACTAGAACTCAGCCACAAAGATCAATACACTCTCTCAGAACCATGAGGCACGAGATATACATCTGACAACAGACTGAAATAATGACACGAATTTCATCCAAATAACCACTTTCCTCTCTCTGAACTCACTGTGAGGTGAGTTAATCAGGAAAGGGTTCTGCTGGGATCTGAGAAGAAATCTCCTGTCGTGGAGGGAGAAATGGAGTGGGGAGGTTCACTCTCCCAGCAGAGATCCTGCGCTCTGCTCACTGCGGTCTCTTGTATCTCTGCCCCAACCTGCCTGTTTGGGCCCAAAGCCAGTTTTTGAAATATCCTAAATTCTAATAGCTTATGGAGGTATTTTGTGTTCTACTTGTAAATAGAGATGAACATATTTATATGGTAAATAAAATACTCTCATTTCTGTAATTATTTGGGCCCAGACCTGGTCCATATGGCAGTTTTCTTAAATATCCTAAATTCTGAGGGCTGTTGCGGGTATTTTGTGTTCTTCTTGTAAATAGAGATGAATATATTTTTATGGTAAATGAAATACTCTCATTTCTTATATTATTTATGTCAAACCAAACACAGTCTCTGGGATTACTTTCTACAGTGGAAAGCACCTCATGTGTTGCAAGGCTTTGTTTTGTCAACAATGCCCATGTGCTTCTTTGAAGGGGCAGTCTAATCAACTGTGAATTCCTATTATAAAATGGTTTAAATCTGAAGAAAAAAAGCCGGATTGTCTGTGAGACTCTGTTAACAATTCCCATATTTTCATACTCCCGATATGTGAGTTTATTTACTTGTATAACTTTTGACAATACCCTTGTTTTGAATCTGAAATGTTCGCTGGTCTCACCTGTCTTAAGTGGATACCCAGGGAACCAGGGGCCCGTTTAATAAACTAGGATCGTACATAAAGACCCTTCTCTGTATGCCAATGGACGATGTGGGTTAACTTTATTCAACACCTATTTACAACCTTATGGACGGCTAAGCCTGTCTTAGCGAATAGACTTAAATATTAAAAAACAACAACACTTGTAGGAGGTACACAAAAGGGTCTTCCTAACGGTGAAAGAGTTTAAGTCATACTTCTAACTTTATCAGCTTTTTTCATCTCATTCATCAAACCACTTCGCCAATATTGTATAAATACACTGTTGTGTTGTTATAATGTACTGTATATGTATGATTGGTGTCGGAAAGATTGTAACTGAAAAACTTACTATTGTGAGAGTTTACAATAAAGAAATAAAAAAAGATTAAAAAAAAAATACGATCCTAGATTACTCAACGGGCCCCTGCTTTGGGTTGGGGCAGAGACTAAGCCAGCGCTAGCGCCGCGAAAGATCTGGGGGGAGAGTGGGGGAGTTTATCCGGACTGCAACCCTTATCAGTACGCGGAGTTCTGAGGGCCCTGCTTCAGGGCGTTAGGACGTGGTTTTTATCAGGGAAATATCACAGACTCTGAGGCGCTTTATCTAAAAGGAAATGATGTCTTGGCCTGAACACTACCAAATCAACTCAAACCCACCCCCGGTAATCTACTCACAAGCTCCCCAGCTCTCCCTGCCAATCAAAACCATCAAAGCTCCACCCAAACATGCCCTGAGGTGTATGTGTGGGTGTGGGTGTGAGTGTGTGGGGTGGGGGGATGGGGTGGGAGGGGGTTTCCGCCATTGAATGCTGATCAGGGTACTACTTAGGAAACACCCCCACCCTGTTAGTGATGCAGGGGATCGTTGAATAAACTACGAACGACATAAAAAGTAACCTGAATGTCTTGTAAAGTGTTACATACAAATATTTTCATTTATGAAGTACACCAGTCTTAGGTACATGAGTCTCTACGTATAAATCCCGCTAAAGGTGTGAAGTACACCAGTCTCAGGTACATGAGTCTCTACATGTGAATCCGGCTTGAAGGTGTGAAGTACACCAGTCTTAGGTACATGAGTCTCTATGTGTGAATCCCACTTAAAGGTGTGAAGTACACCAGACTCTGGTACATGAGTCTCTATGTGTGAATCCCGCTTAAAGGTGTGAAGTACACCAGTCTCAGGTACATGAGTCTGTACGTGTGAATCCTGCTTAAAAGTGTGAAGTACACCAGTCTCAGGTATGTAAATCTCTACGTAAGAATCCCACTTAAAGGTGTGAAGTACACCGGTCTCGGGTACATTAGTCTCTACGTGTGAATCCCACTTAAAGGTGTGAAGTACACCTGTCTCGGGTACATTAGTCTCTACGTGTGAATCCCACTTAAAGGTGTGAAGTACACCCGTCTCGGGTACATTAGTCTCTATGTGTGAATCCAACTTAAAGGTGTGAAATACACCCGTCTCGGGTACATTAGTCTCAACGTGTGAATCCCACTTAAAGGTGTGAAGTACACCCGTCTCGGGTACATTAGTCTCAACATGAGAATCTCACTTAAAGGTGTGAAGTACACCAGTCTCGGGTACATTAGTCTCTACGTGTGAATCCCACTTAAAGGTGTGAAGTACACCCGTCTCGGGTACATTAGTCTCTATGTGTGAATCCCGCTTAAAGGTGTGAAGTACACCAGTCTCGGGTACATTAGTCTCAACGTGTGAATCCCACATAACACAGATACTCATCAGTGACACGAAGTCACGCTCTCGTCCCACCTTCCACGTTGACTATGCATTATGGAACAGCCCCCAGTTATCATCCAGCCATCCAATCTAGCACCCCGCTTTTTCCAACCGCCCTGTCCCCATTTTTCTTCTTTTTTTTCGGTTATCACTTTTTTTTTATCTCACGAAAGATAGCGGCGAGCTTCCGTTTTTGACATTTTTGCTTTATGCATCTGACGCGCTAGCTGCTGGGTTTTTATGCGACGTCTATCAAGAAGAATCATCGGCGGCAAATCCAGGGGGAAATTGTCTAGAAGAATAGAGATGCTAATCTCTATTGGTGGGGACGAGTGAGAGGAGCGGCGTCAGATCTGAGAGTTTAATGCATGGATTGGAAAAGAGGACAGGTTTAAACTCTGATAAAGGAGTGATGGTTTGAGTACCACGACAGGGAAATCTAATTTGGAGAATAGTCAGGAATAGGCTGGTAGTTGGGAGGCTTCAGGCCAGAGGTGTATGTGTATTCATATTTGTATAGAAATGGACATGTATCTGTATACTAGGACAGAAATGGAAAGGAAAAAAATACCCCTGTGATATGAAAAAGCATCATAATAAACAATAACGATTTAGAAATTGAGGGATACATATATGAAGAAAGACAAACATAGAGAGACAGAGACAGAGACAGAGAGAGAGAGAGAGAGACAGGGAGAGAGAGAGAGAGAGAGAGAGAGAGAGAGAGACAGAGAGACACAAAGACAGAGACAAGGAGAGAGACCTGAATAGATACAGAGATAAAGAGATCGAGAGAGAGGGAGAGAAAGAGACACAGAGAGAGACAGAGAGACACGGAGAGACAGAGAGAGATTGAATGAGACAGAAACACAAAGAGAGGGACAGAGAGAGACATAGAGAAAGACAGAGTGAGAGAGAGGGGGAGAGAGAGAGAAAGAGAAACGGAGAGAGAGGGAAGGAGGGATAGAGAGAGAGTGAGACAGAGAGACAGAGGCAGAGTGAGACAGAGAGACAGAGAGAGACAGAGTGAGGGAGAGTGAGACAGAGAGACAGAGAGAGAGAGAGAGAGAGAGAGTGAGGGAGAGGCAGAGAGACAGAGACAGAGACAGAAACAATAGGGACTGAGACTAAGACAGAGGGAGGCATACAGATAGACAAGGGAAACAATGAACTTAGTATATTTGTTAATGAAGTAGAATGGAAGTATGCAGGATGTGACAGGTCGGACACCAATGATATAAACTTACAGAGACAGCTACTGTGAAACTAATAACGTGATCGGCGATCCCACTACAAAATGATTCATAGAATCTGCGGCTTGGTCTGCAGAAGATAAACGAGACTGAGTGCAGACCGTCATAGATCGTAAAGTCTATTGTGTTTTTACACCAGGGTATGATTGCTATAGAGTACAGATATTTGTAAACTGTACAACACTCAGCGGTAGATGTGTGATTATATTAAGGCGTACCCTGCCAACCATTCACACCACATCAGCAGTGCATTTCACTCTCCAGTCGTAATCTGCGACATTGGCAGGTAACATGGAGATCCAATCTCAAGGTAAGGATATAAAAATCCCCTCGTGGCGACAGATTTAGCGGATTTAGCGCCAAAACGGCAGCGCCATCACTCAATAGGAAAGTTTAGAATTGGTTTAATGGAATACGACTCACTCAATCTCGTGAGAGCTAGCGGAAATGGCGCTATTATTAGTCTCCACTCTCCGAGCAGAGTCTCTGTGACTGTAGGCGAAGGCGGAGGCATTCGGATCAATATTTCAGGGGCTTCCATAAAGGAAACTAGACTTTTAGTATGCTCTCTTCTTATGGTGAGTGTCAAGATGCATTTTAGTTTTTTTACGGGCGTGTTCCAATCTTGTAAAGACCCACTCTAGAAGCTGGGAGAAGGGTGTGGCTTCAGTAGATTATGGACCCAAGTACGGCAGAATTTGAGACAGATTAACAATGGCAATGTGCATTAACGTATTACGGTTGGAGTGCCACACACTCACTGGAATATTGTCTGATTAAATAGAACTGAACGAGAGTTAGCCTGACTAGTTTTTATGCCACGACGGACAGGTTGTGTATTACTACACAAGGCGATAGCCGAGTGTAGTGAGTAGCAGACCTGACCGGAGTGGCTTGAAAACTAGTCAGGCTAACTCGAGTTCTGTATTTATCCTACCCCGTCTCTACACTTCAGGTGTGAGTTCTATTTTTCGATTATTCTGTATCATGCTAGCAACATCTGAATGGGCATTTTGAGTGTAACTGGAACTTTTTTCGTAGTAGCTGACATCCTGGTCTCTGATTGGTCAATTTCTTTTATTACTCTAGTGGCATAAAAAACACTTGTCACAGCATACCACATAAAATTTGCCTATTTTAAGTCTATGACGGCTTTTTATTAGAGGTAGGATAATACTATTTGACGTCTTCTTTCTTTTTCTTTGGTATATATCCGCACTTGAGGTGAATGAATAACTACTAAGAACTGGAGTTGCCGGAAGATAGGCGCAACAGCACCTAGGCACTGTCTCCAGTATAAATAAAAACCTTAAAAAAAACAAAAAAAGAGTTTCTAAGAGGGTGCTCGCACGCGCTCTATTCGTTGCCTATAAAAGGTTATAGTTGTCATATACACTTTCAGCGTAATTGGAGAAATCTATCCCTTCACTATCTGCGTGTTATTTGCTGTGGTATTGGATATGGAACAGGGGGCCAGTGTATTATGGTCTTTGAGGTGTGCCCAGCTGACCATGGCCAATCACTCAAAGCCAAAATACCTCATTGACCCACTGTTGCTTGAAATGTTTTGCTCCTAAACCCAGAGAGAGAAAGAAATGGCAATTTTACTGGGTGCAAGTGGGTTACAGAAAGCTATCCATAGACTGAATGTAACCCAAACCTTTTAGTTGTTAGTCATCTGAAATTGCACGCTCATTCATCTATGATGAACGTACTATTTGTTCCTAGTTTGTCTTGGAGTTGGCAAACGAATAATAGAGTTACACTGTGTTGGTTAATGTCACGGTTTGTTAATAAATCATAGGCTCAATCGATACGTTTAGAGTTTAGTTAAAGTGAATCTGCTTAAAAGTGGCAAGCTTTTAGAATTGGGAGTGTTTGAAGACTTAAATGTATGCATCCTTGAGATTATGATATATAAAAGGTAGATATGAAATTCACTCTTTGGAAGTGTATGATTTCCTTTCTGAATCATCATAAATATCTTGCTTTTTGTCCCCTGATATTTCTCACACTATTATTGCCTGTAAGTGACATGGTAACTGACTGCTGTATCACCCTGTCTTCAACTTTCAATTAAAATTTCAATTTCAATTGAAAAATGAATTTCGATATTTATTGGAAAACGTAGGGCACTTTCCTCTGACCAGGTCTTCAGCCACAGTCAAGCATTTCATTTTCTTTCAGGAATGAAAAACTCCCGCGTGTAATGTGTGTGCCGGGTGTCTTTTTCAGGGATTTCAGGCTAATTTTAGTAATGGCTTGCCAGAGTCATCATTTCTTGGACTCGAGCGAAGACATCCTATTCAGAATCCAGGATTGGCAGGTTTTATGTCCTGAGGTCAATTTTCACTGCCCTCACGTCACTGAGGGCCTCTGGGCGTGTGGGGAGGGGGAGGGGGAGGGGGAGGGGGCAGGGGTATGGGAGGGGGTGCTTGGACGGGGCAGGGGGAGGGGAGGGGAGGCGAGGGGAAGGGGACAGAGAGGGGTAGAGGGAGGGGACATGGAGAGGGGTACAGGGAGGGGTCAGGGGTGGGGAGGGGGCAGGGGTATGGGAGGGGGTGCTTGGACGGGGCAGGGGGAGGGGAAGGGGGCAGGGGGAGGGGAAGGGGGCAGTGGTAGGGAGGGGAAGGGGTGCAGGGTAGAGACAGCGAGAGGGGGGAGACGAGGGGGAGGGGTCATGGAGAGAGGTAGATGGAGGGGTCAGCGGTGCGGAGGGGGCAGGGGTGCTGTGAGGGGAGGGGAGGAGAACTGAAAGGGGGCAGGGAGGGGTACAGGGAGGGTGAGGGGGTGCTGGGAGAGAGGGGTGTATGGAAGGGGCAGTGGAAGAAGAGGGGTGAAGGGAGGTGAAAGGTCGGGGGCAGGTGGAGGGAAGGGGTGCTGGGTTGGAGCCGGGTGAGGGGTGCTGGCAGGGGCGGTGAGGGTAGGGTGCAGGAAGGGGGCAGGGGGATGGGAGGGGTGCTGTGAGGGGACAGGGTGCTGGGAGGGGTGCTGTGAGGGGACAGGGGGCTGGGAGGGGTGCTGTGAGGGGGCAGGGGGATGGGAGAGGTGTTGTGAGGGGGCAGGGGGCTGGGAGAGGTGTTGTGAGGGGACAGGGGGATGGGAGGGATGTTGTGAGGGGACAGGGGGGTGGGAGAGGTGTTGCGAGGGGGCAGGGGGATGGGAGGGGTGTTGTGAGGGGACAGGGGGATGGGAGAGGTGTTGTGATGGGACAGGGGGATGGGAGAGGTGTTGCGAGGGGACAGGGGGATGGGATGGGTGTTGTGAGGGGACAGGGGGATGGGAGAGGTGTTGCGAGGGGACAGGGGGATGGGAGGGGTGTTGTGAGGGGACAGGGGGATGGGAGAGGTGCTGTGAGGGGACAGGGGGATGGGAGAGGTGTTGTGAGGGGACAGGGGGATGGGAGAGGTGTTGTGAGGGGACAGGGGGATGGGAGAGGTGCTGTGAGGGGACAGGGGGATGGGAGAGGTGTTGTGAGGGAACAGGGGGATGGGAGAGGTGTTGTGAGGGGACAGGGGGATGGGAGGGGTGTTGTGAGGGGACAGGGGGCTGGGAGAGGTGCTTGAAGGGGACAGGGGGATGGGAGGTGTCTTGTGAGGGAACAGGGGGATGGGAGAGGTGTTGTGAGGGGACAGGGGGATGGGAGAGGTGCTGGTAGGGGGCAGAGGGCTGGGAGTGGTGCTGGAAGGGGCAGTTGGAATGGAGGGGGCAGAGTGCAGGGAAGGGAGGGGATGGGGCAGGCAGGGGGCAGGCAGGTTGAGGGGTGTGGGGATGGGTACTTGGAGGGAGCTGGGAGAAGTGTGGGTGTAGGGGGAGGGAGTCTATGAGGGGGCAGGAAAATGGGAAGGGAGGGGTGCATGGGGGACAGGGGGAGAGAGGGTGTCCACCGCCAGGGGACAGACTAAGAGTGCGCATGCGTAGAGCGGACACACGTAAATCAGCCAGTGGTGCCAGGTAAGACGACGACGTCGCCGCCCGCACCCACACCTGGGCCCTGTTTACTAAACAACCCGGCCACCTGCCGAGAGGGGGGGGGGGGAACTAGTCTCGGCTACTTGTACGATTCTACATTATTAAACCGGCCCCTGGGTCTCTATGACATACAGAAAAAGGCCTCCATGTACGATCCTAGTTTATCAAATGGGCCCCTGGGTCTCTAAGACATACTATCATGAAACATCACGAAATTTCATACGATTGTTTATATGGCATGAGTTGTCTTCGCCGAATGATATCACGAAGCTGAGCCGAGTGACATCTGTAGCAGAAGATAACGAATGGCATGTAAACAATAATATATAGAATTGAGTGATGTATAGTTTTTATCCTACCCTGTCACATGTTTTAACTTCATATGTCACCAGTGGCATATAAATATTTCATGGCATAACCGTGGCATACATGCCCACCATGTTAAGTCTATGGAGATTTATATGAGGGGTAGGATAAAGAAAAGGGTCTTTATGTACGATCCTAGATTATCAAACAGGCTACTGGGTCTCTATGACATACAGAAAAGGCCCTACATGGACGATCCTAGATTATCGATCATTTGAATGCTATGTGATATTCACTCGGCAGTTGCCTTGTTAATATCACTCCGCATCAAACTCGTGGAGAACGACAACTTTGACCTAAAATTGTTTGTTTCTTCTTTAATATTTCCAAAAGAGCTGACATATCAACATTCAGTCCGTTATTTCTATTTCGTATATTCTCGTTATCAATAACTGGAAACTTCTAAATAAACTTTCCTCTCAGTATATACATATTTGTGGGAATTAGACATGGCGTGCAATGAGTAAGCTAGAAATGAAGAAGTCAGTTCAGACATCATTGATTGCAGTATACAGTCAACCAAACTGAAATTCTCTCTTTTACCCAGAGGAAAACACAAAAACAGGAAAGAACACACAGCTCCGCTTGTGAGGAGATCTTCTCAGGACACGGCTCACTGCGCCGCTCGGGGGTGTGCTTCATGCGCCGCATAACCCCACTAAGCGGGCGTCGTAAAAAGCGCGGGAAACCCGACGCAGAATCCATCTTCTCGGCGGGCAGACGACATTTGGCGGGCGGCGGGCGGCGGGCGGCGGGCGGCGGGCAGTGTACGGCGGGCGGCGGGCGGTGTACGGAGGGCGGCGGGCGGCGGGCGGCGGGCGGTGTACGCAGGGCGGAGGGCGGCGGGCGGCGGGCGGCGGGCGGCGGGCGGCGGGCGGCGGGCGGCGGGCGGCGGGCGGTGTACGGCGGGCGGCGGGCGGCGGGCGGCGGGCGGCGGGCGGCGGGCGGCGGGCGGCGGGCGGGGAGACAATGGCGGGCGTGTCGCGCGGGCGGCTGAACACTGCGCTGACAGGCCGCGTAATGGAGATGGGAATTTGTCGTGCGATCTGTTTGAAAACATTCGCGGGGGTTGGTAAATATTTTAGACAGACTCGTCGCTCTGCCAGTCTCTATCATACGCCTGATGCCTACAGGGAGGCCGGGGAGCGAGCACGCGATGACGGAGTTATTGCTTCTGTTTGTTCGGCTTTTATCAGGCTTGTATGTTGGGAGACTTAATAATGCAGTCTCCAGTCTGACAATGTTTATGTAAGGGAAGAGTGACTCCTATATATCGCTATTGTTACATTACAAATCATCTGTATATGAAACATACAATCACTGTCCCTTGTCCTAACTGACCATGCTGGCTCTACGTAATAGGCCACTGGAGGCGACCCTTGGTTACCGTCAACACAGTCGCCCCCATGCGGTAAACACGGAGCCAGCATATTACCTGGGTCTTGATATACAATCCGTGGTCCAGTCAGTCTAGTGAATTGCAGTAACATCAGCAATAAAGCTTGTAACAGGACAAAGTCTCAGAGTCATTCATTTAGTTGACTATTCATATACAATAGTAACGTTATATACCTATGGCCGAACGTCTATGAAATGCTGCATGTTGCTAGGGGCCCAGTATAATTAATGTTTGTGCGCATTGAGCCCTTAGTGAATAACCAACACTATTCAGTCAACAACCTGTGGGGCTTTTGTTGTGAAGTAATCTCACTCGGGAAAGTCGAGTGAGATTACGTAGCAAACCAAAATGAATTCTCATAATTTTTCAAAGATTGCTATACCTTTCCCTCAATACTGTATGTGTGCCTGAATGAAATCTGTTCAGAGATATTTTGGTCGGAAATATTCACTGAGATCAAAGAATGAGGTTAATATAACCGATCAAAATATCGAGGAACAGATGGAATTCAGACACACTCACTAGGTCTCCTTTTTGTTATACATACCTAGAAATCATGAAAAAATGCCATCTTACAACTCACTTTTATAAGACAGAAAGTGGTCACTTGCTACAGATAGACGTATGAATATTCTTTCGTCACTCAGTAACGAACGGAATATGTACCCTTGGTCAGTAAAGTGAGACATTCGCACACAGGTATATAATAATAGACAGATAAACAACAGCTGCTCCTTGTCTCATCAAATTCCATAGGACACGTGATGTGATATCGTAAAACTGGATGAGTTTTAATCTTGGCTACCGCATGCCACAACTGGAATTTGGCATAGTGATTTCATGAGGCAAAGCCAAGTGAAGTCCGGAGCCAGAATTCCAGGAGTGGAATGCGGTGACCACGATTAAAACAAATCAGGTTTTGATTTTATCCTACCCAGTCTCCTCGATTTTGGAATACTACATGATAACAATTCTGTATGCCACTAGTGGCATATAAAACTCTGTATGCCAGTCAACGTGGCATACAGCAACTCAATATTAAGCCTATGGGATTTTATATTAGGGGTAGGATAAAAACGCCTATACCCGGTGTCACACAAACCAGTAGCCATAGTATATACCCTAGTAGAGAGACCTGCTGACAAGCTGTGGCTAGGCTGTAGTCAGGCTGTGGTCAGGCTGGGGCAGGTACTTGGGCCTGGCCGGGTTAGGGCTCCACATTAGTATTCCGGCCCCACACTCGACCCGTCCCCTAATGACATTATACCGTATGTACACGGGCCAAGCACCGAGTGGGACCACCTCCAAATTGAATAACGCTCGCCGCAAAATGGAAGCCACTGCCAATGTGGCTTCTCTGGGCGAATGGCACCGTCCGCGCCGACTGTAAACCAAATGCTTAACTTTCACCCCAAAGCGTCCCTTCCCAGAGATTAGAAAAGAGAAGGAAGTGAACATGAATAAAAAAAAAAAAGTGACACCGCGGCGGAAGGCCTCCGTTCCACTGACGTCTTCGGCCCTGCGGTCGTCCGGTCCCATTTGGAGTCACCCTCGTGGAGTTGGCACGTCAGGCAGTGACCGGAATATAGAGCCGTGAGGCAGGGCGGCGGGTAGGGGTGGTGGTCGGGGTTAGGTGGGGGACGGCCGGTCGAGGTTGGGCAGGGGATGGCCAGATGGGGATGGGTATGGGATGGGTGGTTGGAGATGTGTTGGGAAAGGCTAGTTGGGAATGGGCGGGGGATGGGGGGTATAGATGGTCGGGGATGGATGGGGGATGGTTGGTCAGGGTGGGCAGGGGATGGGTGGGGGATGGGTGGTCGGGGAAAGGCGGGGGATGGCTGGTGGATGGCTGGTCAGGGGTGGGCAGTTAGTCAGGTGGGGGGCATGTGATGGCCCGTCGGGGCTTGGCGGGGGATGGCCAGTCAGGGATGGGCAGCGGACGGCCAGTCGGGGGCGGGCAGCAGACGGCCAGTAGGGGATGGGTGGGAGACAGCCAATCTAGGATGGGCGGGGGACAGCTGGTGAATGGCTGGTTGGAGGTGGGCAGGGAATGGTCAGTCCGGGATGGCTAGGATGGCTGGCCTGGGGCAGGTATAGATGGCCTGTGTAGGGTGGGTGGGGGATGGCCAGTTGGGGATGGTTGGAGTAAGGCCAAACAGGGATAGGCGGGGGATGGCCGGTTAAAGGTGGGCAGAGGATTGGTAGTCAGGGGTGGGAGGGACTGTCAAAGGCTGCCAGGGACAGCCGGTTGGGGGCTGGCAGGAATGGATGCTCAGGGGCTGCTGGGGAACAGCCATTGGTGATGGGCAGGGGGCGGCCAAATAAGAAATGGGTGGGGGATAGATGGTTGCGGGCTAGAAGCGACAGATGTTCAGGGGCTGGCGGGGACGGACAGTCTAGTACTGGTAGGGATGGCCAATCGGGGCCTGGCAGGGATGGCTGGTCGGGGGTGGGCAGGGGGCGGCAGCAGCGGCCGGTCAGGGGATCGGGGTAACGCGGCACCGGGCAGTGGTGGGTGCAGACGGGTGAGAATTACGGCCGTTTTACGGCGCCTTCTAAGACGGCGTCCTGAATACAGGACCAGCCTTATTTTCATTGATGGATGCGGCCCTCCTCATGTATCACCTCCTGAGGAAGTTTCCTCCAGGTGAGTTAGGGTAAAGGGGGTAAGGGTGGCTAACTGACACCGACGTATGTGTGTAGGGGGGCGGGGAGGGGTGTTAGTGTGTGGTTAGAGAGGCTGTTATGGCCACAGGGTCTAGGGTCGGGTATCGAGAGGAAATGAGAAAAGCCAGGACTGGATTTGGACATTCTCCCAAGGACAAATATGCTGTGGTTCAGAACTATAAGAAGTGGGTGATTGCAATGGAGTAGGCGTTCTCCACTGCTAGAGGTGTAAAACAGAGTCAGTGATACAAGGCTACTGCCATTAAGAAAGACTTTCACACATATAATATATACATTTGTATAGAACCTTTCATGTGAGAATAATTATGTCCTGGGGGCCGTTGAATAATCTAGGTTAATCTCACCCCTGGTACAAGCTTAGACATAGAAATACCATTAGAAAAAAAATACTCAACGATCACCCAAATAAAGCAACTATACTACGCCACGGCCGTGGCGTAGTGAATGTGAGATGACGTCATATGGATTTGCTAAGTATATTTTAACTATTTTGATGTTGTGGTGCTATTTAATGGTAGAGAAAGGGGTGAGATAAATCCAGAACCACACTCGAATCGTAAAATACACAATACTCCACTCGTTTGGTTGTACCGTAATCGTCACTCGGCTTCGCCTCGATGCAATTGCGGCACATCCAAACGAGTGGAGTATTGTGTATTTATAGGATTCTCGATGCAGTTCTATATAAGTCTTACAAAAATACCTTTGTACAAGGGTTATCGTTTGAAAATATTTAAGTTTGATAAAGAGCCCCAAAGCTCGAAACGTCGGTTCGTTATTAAACACGCCTACAATTTAACTCGCCTGCCTTCTGGTTCTACTGTCTACTCAACTATAATTACATTTAAGTTTGTTTGCTAAGACAGTATCAGACATCCATAAGGTCGTCCAATAGTGTTGAATAGAATTTAACCACATCGTCTCTGGCTGTGTATGTCATACAAAAAGGGTCTTTATGTAGGACCCTTGCTTGTTTAACGGGGTTCAGGTTTGCATCTTCAAATCATCCTACTCCGGGTGAGTGTTGTGAGCCCGAACATTATTTATTCTGCACCTCTAGCAGTAGGTAGTATAACATAGATGTCAGTCATAGGTGTACAATAACAACCAATAACGCAGAAAATAACCGGAATATCAGTTGATGATATCAGTTGATGATATGAAATAATAGTCTTTATATTGACACCATTTTTTCAAATTTTAGTTAAACTGAATCAAATGATCTGCTTCGGGGTGGCATTTAGGCCCGGCGTCCACCTACTACGATATGGCTCTGCTATAGTCTACGTTGCACCTCCCGATAAAAAATCAAAATCGCGTCGGAAGGTCACTTAATATCGGTGCAGTTGACCACGTTTCTGCGATTAGACACTGGCATGGGTATATAGTAAACGGTGCGTATTTACAGTATATACGGCATGGGTATATAGTAAACGGTGCGTATTTACAGTATATACGGCATGGTTATATAGTAAACAGTGCGTATCTACAGTATATACGGCATGGGTATATAGTATACAGTGCGTATTTACAGTATATACAGCGTGGGTATATATATATAGTAAACAGTGCGTATTTACAGTATATATATATATATATATATATATATATATATATATATACGGCATGGGTATATAGTAAACGGTGCGTATTTACAGTATATACGGCGTGGGTATATAGTAAACGGTGCGTATTTACAGTATATACGGCGTGGGTATATAGTAGACGGTGCGTATTTACAGTATATACGGCATGAGTATATAGCAAAGCTGAGTATTACATCTCTAACACGGCGTACATATCTGCATGAATTCTGTCTCTGAGAGAGATTTCTCCTCGCATTAAGTAGGTCATGTAAATCAAGTCGCTCGCTATTCCTGTCATCGCACTGCGAGTCTCACCTGAAAACATGGGTAATTCTTTCATGAGAGCACTCGGGGCTCGAGCCTGGATTGAAGGGCTTAAATATGGAATGAGATGGAGATGAAACGACTCAGCCACCCCCTGCTGCCGTGCCTGTTATTACATCAGACGTAGATCAGGCCGGGATCCCTGCCAGCGCCGCCATCAAGCATGCCTCGCATTACGCTTTATTTGTGATGAATGGTGATGTAATATGGTGCGTTATATGGTATAAGAATCATACATTATCTTAGCCTGGTATAAGCGTCCATAGGCTTAACATTGTGGTGGATGGTCATGTAGCCTGGTAGATGTAATATGGTGCGTTATATGGTATAAGAATCATACATTATCTTAGCCTGGTATGAACGTCCATAGGCTAACATTGTGGTGGATCGTAGATGTAATATGGTGCGTTATATGGTATAAGAATCATACATTATCTTAGCCTGATATAAACGTCCATAGGCTTAACATTATGGTGGATGGTAGATGTAATATGGTGCGTTATATGGTATAAGAATCATACATTATCTTAGCCTGGTATAAACGTCCATAGGCTTAACATTGTGGTGGATGGTAGATGTAATATGGTGCGTTATATGGTATAAGAATCATACATTATCTTAGCCTCGTATAAACGTCCATAGGCGTAACATTGTGGTGCCATGGATGTAATATGGTGCGTTATATGGTATAAGGATCATACATTATCTTTGCCTGGTGTAAACGTCCATAGGCTTAACATTGTGGTGGATCGTAGATGTAATATGATGCGTTATGTGGTATAAGGATCATACATTATTTTAGCCTGGTATAAGCGTCCATAGGCTTAACATTGTTGTGGATCGTAGATGTAATATGGTGCGTTATATGGTATAAGAATCATACATTATCTTAGCCTGGTATAAACGTCCATAGGCTTAACATTGTGGTGGATGGTAGATGCAATATGGTGCGTTATGTGGTATGAGAATCATACATTATCTTAGCCTGGTATAAACGTCCATAGGCTTAACATTGTGGTGGATGGTAGATGTAATATGGTGCGTTATATGGTATAAGAATCATACATTATCTTAGCCTGGTATAAACGTCCATAGGCGTAACATTGTGGTGGATGGTAGATGTAATATGGTGCGTTATGTGGTATAAGAATCATACATCATCTTGAGTGGGGCGTCCACCAACCACGACAAGGCTACGAGAATGGGTTCCCAACAAGGTCCACGATTGGCCTATGATTGGAGGCCTTGTCGTGGTTGGTGCACCCCAGTTCCCAACAAGAGTCTACGACAAAGCCACGACAAGGCCACAAATGGAAGCTTGTTCGGAGCCTTCCGACAAGGCTACGACAATATCGAGCATATTCGATATTTCCAATGACTGGACCCTTGTCGTGGGTGTCATGGTGTGTTGGGAAGGTGTCGCAGAGGTCTATGATAGATCAGGCCGGGATCCCTGCCAGCGCCGCCATCAAGCATGCCTCGCATTACGCTTTATTTGTGATGAATGGTGATGTAATATGGTGCGTTATATGGTATAAGAATCATACATTATCTTAGCCTGGTATAAACGTCCATAGGCTTAACATTGTGGTGGATGGTAGATGTAATATGGTGCGTTATATGGTATAAGAATCATACATTATCTTAGCCTGGTATAAACGTCCATAGGCGTAACATTGTGGTGGACGTACACATGTACCTATAAGTACACATGTACCTATAGTGAGCATTTATCGGGACATATAAAGTTCCTTACGATAGGGAATCGAGTCCATAATTTTAATTCTAGCGCCCTCATTTCTTTAGTCTTCTGAGTAACTCATGAAGTAGCCTGAGTTGGACCAGCACTGAAATTCTCCTAATGGCATTTCCAATTTGTTTGTGTGCAAATTAAGGTGAGCTCGGGAAGAAGGATTAAAACGTTGTGAATGTCAGGTAACATGGGCCTCAGGCTCTGAGCCATGTAGGACTAATCAATAACGATCACAGTTCTGGTCTTTGCATCCCTATATTGGAAAATTATATTAGATGCAAAGAGATAAGTCATCAGAATTGCGCATATCTATTAGTAAACAAAATAACTGAATTGGATCAGTCACTATTTTGTTACAGCTCCCACCTGTCCTGATGTTTACGCTATGGCAGCCATTTAGTGAATGGCATGTTTACCCTCATTATCGCTCTCTCTAGTTCCTGACCTGCCCACATGCTGGCAGAGTGCTCTGAGTTGTTAGTGTCAGGAGCGGTCTCACTGCCATGTGCAGCAGACCGTAACGAGACTGGTCATCCCTCATTGGCTCTCGGTTAAACAGCCACTCATAGCACAGAGCCACAAATATCAGTAAAAATATTTACCATGACTATGGGAAGTTTACAAGAAATACTTTGCATGATATACTTTGTTATAGTCATAGGTCTTATCTATATTTTATGCAAATTTCACGATTCTCAACTTGATATTCCTTGTTTATTAAATAAAAAAAATATTCTGTAAACCTCAGAAAATGATGGCTTTTGGCACCAGCCACCCCAAAATGGTCGTTGCCATTTGGCTTTACCCGCTGCGATCGGGTTAGAGGAAAGCGATCGCTGTTTTTATTGATCTTTTTTCCTGGCTCAGAAATCAACACCTGATCACCATACCCCACGGCGTCCCTACTCCCAGCATCCACCGCGCCAGCCCCCAGCTTCTCCCGAAATGCAGCGCGCCAGCCCCGAGCGTCTCCCGAAATGCAACGCGCCAGAGGCTATATTGTTTTGCCAGTGTCCCCCTTTGAACATTTATCAGCCTTTTAAACCATTTTCGGGGTGCTGCCAATTAAAACTATCGATCTGTTGTTAATTAGCCTTCAGTGGGCACTGAGGCTGGGCCGGCCGCGGGTGCCAAAGAGGAAATGGGCGAGCGTTTTCTTTGTCTCGTTCTGCAGGGCGAACTTTATCGGACTTTGGACAAGTTCCTTACCGTATTTATGTCCACAAATCTCCTGAATGGAACAAGAAACTATTTCGGAGGGGATCTGTTTTCATCCCTGGCTGTAGCATTAGATTTCTGAGGAAGTCCAACGCGTCAAAAAAAAATGACGCGATGATGACGTCAGAGAAAGGAACGCCACAAACTGGCTTCCTGCTTTACTTCCGGTTGTTTTCAGCAAGTCCCAAAGTCAAACGTTTCATTCCTACAAAGAGCCTTTTGTTATTTCCAACGGAGGAATTTTAATTAGCAAAAACACAGGAAGGGGTGCAATTAGTTAAGAGCAATGCGGGCGGGACTTAATAACGGCGGGATTTATGCAGCAGGAAATACGATTATCCTAGACATGCTTCATTGACAAGAGCTCCAAAAGTGGATTATAACTTTCAGAATTCAGGGTTCTACAAATACATGGATTGCACGAACAGTTCATGATATTGTTATTTCATTAGAAGCTTGCCGGTAGTCTTTATGTAGCTCGAATTAAAGTACAATTTGTAAGAAATCCATAATGGATATGTGATTGAGTGCACCCCTTCAGAGGTGACAATGGTTCAGTCATGATGTATTCAGGTCTTTTAGGACGAGCAATAATAGAATCCCCGATGAATAGAATCTAATCGCGGATAAAATGTAGCGAATCTTAAAACATTGCAGTGAGAGTCTATAGAAACTGCAATTCAATTTTGCAACGCACTTAAAAATCACGAATTATTACAAACCCAAAATATGCATAATAATTTGAATCGGACGCTGCATAGAAGATTATACTATGAGTCCAGGGGCCCGTTTAATAATCTAGGATTGTACATGAAGACCTAGATTGGCCCCAGTCCAGGTATCCCTCATCCTACCCTGCCCCTCCTCTCCTCGATACAGGAGAATTCCTGGACCAGTCACACTGCAACGTACTTCATCTTATTTCTTTTTAAATCAATGTTCTTAATCAAAGACCTGAGAAATTCTAATGAAGACCCTTTACTGTATGCCATAGAGGCCCAGGGACGATGTGGTTCAACTTTATTCAACGCTTATAGACGACTTTATGGACGTCAAAGACTGTCTTATGGAATAAATTTAAATATTAATAAACGATAACTCTTATACGAGATACAGAGAAGGGTCTTCTTGTACGATCCTAGATTACTAAACGGGCCCCTGTATTGTAGGATTTGGTACCACTTTGCACGGCATAACGATCCTAAAAATACCCTCGGCAGGACATACATGGTAAGGGCGGGGGAGTCGGGGCGTGGCTGGGGGGGTATGGGTGAGGGACTGTCGGTACCAGCTGGGTCCCGAGTCCGAATACTCAGACGAATACGTGCAGAGGAAGGCATGGACCTGTGTGTGTGTGGGGGGGGGGGGGGGGGGGAGGGAGGAGGTAGGAATGGCTCTGTGTGTGTGTCTTTGTGTTTGTGTGTGGGGGAGGGCGTGTAGAGGTAGGGATGGAAGTATGTCTGTGTCTGCGTGTTGAGGGGGGGGGGGAGGAGGGTGTAGGCATGGCTTTGTGTGTGAGGGTCTAGCTCGGTAGGCATGGACATGCGGAGGGTAAGGGTGTGTAGAGGAACTGCTTTGTTTATCCATCTCCGAACATATCCAAGCCTGCCTTACAGAACAGAACAATGTGGCTGCTCTCGCTCTCTCTCTCTCTCTCTCGCTCTCTCTCTCTCTCTCTCTCTTTCTCTCTCTCTTATTCCCAAAATGAAGAAAATAGTAAGAGTCTGTCGGTAGAAATGTATTAAGAAAGAAGAGTTACCAGGATGGTGAAAGAAAGAAAGCATGTATATATCTTAAATTCCACAATTACAGTACAATACAATTACAACGCAGTGTAGTTTCAAAGAACAGATGTTGGATCCTTGATCAATGATCATAGACTTACAACCCCCAGTTCCTGACCATCTCCCGCCAGTCAACTAACTGGCCCTCGCTCCTTACACCTCCTCCTTTTCTTGGACTCACAATTATTTCTCATTGCTCAAGACATGGTTTTATATTGATAGTAGGACCAAGTAATTCTCTCAGAAGGGTATTCAAAGTATATAAAATATCACCTACAGTAACGACGGGATATACTTTGATTCTGTGCAAAGCCTTGATCGAATGTTACTTTTACTTTTTACTCTTAACATTTCAGTCGGTTCGATTTCACTACTTGAGTGTCATTTCCGGTTATTTTCTGACAGTTTTCACCAGCACCGGAAGTCACATCTGACGCGGCCTGTGCGCATGTCGATACGCCTGCGCAGTGAGGGCTCCTTCAATCGGTGACCTCCAATGACCCCGGGGTGATATTGACCTGACCTTGGCCTGACCTTGACCCTGCCTTCCCACGACCAATCACCAATAGTGGACAGCCATCCGGTTACCGACATCCGGGTCAGGAGCTGTCTGTTAGCGGCGGGCACTGCGCAGGCGCAAAGACGCCTCGTGGAGGTTACGACGCAGCGTGACAGTGATAAGGCAATTTCAGATGGAATAAAGGGGGTGCCCAACTACTACGATAGAATTGTTCAGTGTCCACTTTAACAAATCATGCTATTTCAACTGTATCTGGTAAGTGAGATTCATTTTGTACTTATATAGAACGTCCTAACCATGCTGTACAAGTCACACAACGAGATGACAATTTACGGTTTGTACGGAACGAGGCATGCTTGGACGTTATATATTTACCATATACCCGAAATAAAAAAGAAATCATTAATTTCGTTTGTCTTAACAACAAATATCTAATAAAAGTGTATGACAAGGTGGTCTGTATTTTAGTGTACGGACCAGTGGTCCGTGCAGTACATTTACGTTATATGTCAAAACGGTACGTATTTACAGTAAATACGGCATGGGTATATAGTAATGTGAGAAAACGTGGTTACTGAGCCCGTACGGATGGTTGTTTGAAGTTAGTTGATGAAGAAATACGGCCCAACACCACAGGTGAGAGGGCCAATTTTCTAATCAGAATTGATAATATAACATTGGATATTCCATATACCAAGGACTTAATGACAAATGGCATATGGAATATGACACAGTAGTGTCTCCAAGTGGAAGAGATCGGAACTATTGGATAGTGGTGTAAATACAACAGAATCAGGCGTATATATGAATCAGGCGTATATGTGAATTAGGCGCTTACAGATAAGGCATATACACACGGGGAATAGGACGACCTTGTATACGCAAAATCATACCTATATACGCCGGGCGTATACATATATAAAGTGGTTAGTTTCGTGCAGTGTTAAACGGGCCCCAGACCTCCCATACCATTGTGCAGCCTACGCAGCAATTTTTTTATCGGGAGGTTATCATAGTGCATTGTAGACCGCGTCAGGAAAACCGGATCCATTACAAATTTCACATTTCACATTTCTTTCTGACACGACGGCAGTACCCATTGACGAAGTAGGTTGACACTCCCCTTAACACCTTTGTCTGCTGAGTATCTTACAATGAAAGAAGTCGTATTCCTTTAGATCACTTGACGATCAATGGTGGAATAGAATGAATACCACACAAAGAATTTCCGTGTAAGGCTAAAAGCAACAGATCAATCAAACCATGCCAGAAACTGCCGTTCTTCTTTCGAAACCCAAACTAGATTTTCGGAATCTCTTAAGGAATAATGTGTCCTTTTGGCGCATCATTTTCTAAGCTGAATATCACTTTGAAATGCTGATACTCTATTTGGAAATCAAGCCATATTCAGTAATGTAGGGAGAGCGAAAATAAATTAGCAGTTGGTCTTTTCACCTGATGTCTCGCCTTCAAGTTTTGCGTCGTTTGTTTTGCTTATCATCATTCAAACCTTCAATTAAAGGACAAAATTAAAACAAAGCATATAATATTACTTTGTGAATATTTGGTGAATGATGAGCTAAGATCCTCCGAAACGATTGCCTGAAACTCTTGTATCTTCAGAGAAATGTTAGATTTGATATCCCATCCACATTGGCCGACCTCGGCCCTAAGAGCCCATCATATCCAATTTTCTAAAAGCTTCAGCTCCGACCTAACACTATTAGAGGTGCACTCAACCTCAACTCAAATCTAAAAGCTAATGTTGTACTTGAGATCATCTATACATTGAACACAACGCTTTCAGTATACCTTTTCTAATATCTTAAAGGTCTCTCATCCTCCCTAATCTTATTACAGAGAAGAATTATTTCATAGACAAGCTAGATACAGGAATTCCTGATTCAGATTACAACCTAAATGTCCAATAGGCTTAACACTGGAATCCTATTCTCCATTCCTGTACAAGTACAACAGTTTGTTCACATCGTCATACATCCATTGTGTCATCTGTATTTTTCAAAGTGAAAAGTGAAAAGGGGTGAGATAAATACTAGATAGCGACTCGTTTTGGTCAAAGTCACCTCCAACTCGTTTGAATGCTACGCAATATTCACTCGGCTTCGCCTTGTTCATATTGGTCCGCATCAAACTGATGGAGAACGGTGACTTTGACCAAAACCTGCTGGTTTCTTTTTTCGATACACGGGTCTAGCATGGCAGAAGATGAGAGTGGTGGGTGGCCGTAGAGTGAGCCGCTCCTCTGGTGATGAATCTGCAGATACCGATACACGACCCGCAGATTAACGATACTCACAGCCCCTAAATCATTACGTCAACATCGCCTGTGCACATTAATACATTCAACCGCCATCTTGTCTTAATGCCGGGACTGATGGTGTGTGTGTGTGTTTGTGTGTGTTAGACTGGCTCCAGTCCCTGCATCATATGGCTACCCTCCTAACTGGGATACAGGGACTGGTACAATCGGCAGAAGTGTTGGATTTCTGGCGCTGTTTAGCTCCAGTATTCCAAACACCCTCCATACAGACATCCTGGCTACTGGTCAGGATATCTGCTGGGAGATTGATAACCTCTCACTTTGATCTCAATCAGGTCACAGTCAGAAACAGCAAAGTTTAATGCTATGACAACACAGGTGGCCAGGGAACTGGAGGGGGGAGGGGGAGGGGTAGAAGGAGGTGTAGGGTTACAGGGAGCGACTGGGGGACATATACAGGAGGTTCTGTTTCTACTGGACAAGTCTTTGATTCATGGGCGAGTCAGAGAACATACTATAACGAGCTTTATTTTGATTGCGTTTAATCATTTAAACCTTTGAGGACGGGTGCCTGCGACTGAGCTACCCCCTTAAGGATGGGTGTTGGTGGCACTTTATTCTACCAGGGGACGAGCACATTGTTGTGAAAACCCATGATTTGAGTGTTTGATCACGTGGTATAATTATTATCTTATTGTGTGTAAATCTTCTCTGTCAGGTTGGGCTTTCCTCCGTCAACCAAACGTTGGTGTTTTGGGGAGGAATTCAATCCGTCTAGAAAAAATAATTATTATCTTATGTTTTCGGAATAGAAAAACTAATTCTGGTGCTAGACCTACATTATGTGAAAATTTGAACGGTATTGCTCCATTATTTCCTTGTTAAAAACAACTTTTTACATTTTTGAGAAACGATGCCTCAAGGCATCATTAGCCCTTAAAGGGTTGATGTTCATAATCAAAGACTAGAGCTTTTTTTTTTTATTCATATTCTTTTATTGGTTCACTTAGTTACATTCGTTTTCGTTTCTTGAGTTTTTCGTTAATAACACTCCAATAAAAACGAGATGTCATCAGCCCTTTTTGGCTGGTTTTCTTTGACATCACGTATATAAACACAATAATAATAGGATTTTTGCGTCATATGCATAGATCTGTCGTTTTTGTATCTCTTTACAATTGAGTTTCTTGAGTACTCTCGGAACATCATATTTCAAGGGTTCAGGAGTTTTAGCATCGTCTCTGTGTTATAACACTTTACAGCAGTATATCAACCATAACAATAATAAGGATTTTTATAGTTTACACAATCGTACAGATAGTAGATCATTTAACATTTAACATGTGATCTGTTCAAGTAAGTTAAGAAGGGATTTTTTCTATCAGGCTACGTTTGGCATGTCTATGTGTGTGTGTGGATGTGTGTTGTGACGGGAGGTAGAAAGAAGATCACAACAGGAGGGGCCTACTCCTCCATCATGCCACCAGGCGGCGCTAGTCTACATGTCACGAGACAGATGGACATGTGAGCAGACGACATTTGGTAATGGCGGGAAACATTGGAGGAGTCTAAAGCACAGTTCAGGGGGGTCAGAGAGATTTATCTCAACATTTTCTTTTTTTCTTTCCATAGACTCATAGGGAAAGTCATACTCAACGCCCATGGAGTATTTTAATCAAATATGCTGAATGTGCGATCATGGCACAAACGTTAGCCAATTTTTTTTTGCAGGATAAAAAACGAAAAAAAAAATAATTTAAATTAAAAAAAAAAAAATTAGTCAGTGATAGGGGTGAGATATAATTTGGATCGCACTCGATCCATAGTCAATGAAAATACGCCATCGAATTTGCTTTTTGATAAGTCCTTATCCCTTTCATCACATCATGAAGCCTCCACTTTATCTCACCCCTGGTAGAAATTTAGGAATAACGTTTGTATCTCGTGTCATTGCTCACAAAGGTTGTAGGGAGTGGGCTAAAGTGCTCTATCCACCAACATGATGGATTTGCAGTGTTATATCTTGGTATGTCTTGTTACATCTTACATTTTTGCGATGTGTCTTTCCTCCTTTGCCCGCGACACATAGCACGCAATCATATGTATACTTTTTCGTGATGTCGTGTGTATAATTTGGTGCTCCACCACAGCAATGCCTCAAGATCTATTGCTGACATATCGCAACATACCGCAGCATATTGTGACATGAACGAAGTGAGGATGCTTAGCCAGACGGATGCATCACAGCAAATATGCATGTGTACGATCATTCAAAACCTAGCAAGATTTAGCGAGACAACCAAATTGTGAAAAATCTTGCTATATAATGTGTGTTGGTGGAACAAGCCCTTAAGTCAGTCAAAGATTAGTGCCTAGAATGGCAGGATTTCTATGAAAACAATTTCTAGAGGGATTGAATTCCACCGAAAAACACCATCACTTGGTTGACGGAGGAAAGCCCAGCTCGAAAGAGAAAATCCACACCATTTCTATGAACAAGCCTCTGAAATGGTCAGTGTTCTTTCAATTGGTCAATAACCCGTCACTGATAAGGAACCACCGACAGATTTTTGGCACTACTGAGGCAAAATCGGTCAATGGAAACGACCCAGCTTGTGAAATGACCCATGACTTTTTCTGCTTAGATTATGCAATATGGCACCACCCACCACTGATTTAAAGCTTGGTTACTGACTGAAACCTACAACCCTCACCAATATTTCGATACCGTGTACAGTTGGTGGCACCAGCGACAGACTTTCTGGGTGACTCAAAAAATCTCAGCCGTTTTCGTCAGCCAATGGAAACGGGCCTTAAGTCTGCAAGTAGACGAGACAGTGAGAGTGGGAGCTACACAAATAAAGGCCACCGTCTCCAGCCTGTCATCTGAGAGTCTGAGAGAAAAAAGATCCTTAGTGGTGGGAGTAGAGATACACGGGCGGATTATCGATAATCCGATTACTCATCCCCACTCTTTTGCTTCTCCTGCGCAAATCGTACTGCCGTAATCTACGTTTACTCTCAAAGGCATATCAGACAATTTATCTTCAAAAATTAAAGCCTATGTCCAATTCCTGGAGTTTAATTTGATGATCTGCAAGGAATATAAAACTCGTATTTAACTTAAAATTGGGGGTCACCGTGCTAGTTTTGGATTTAAAAATGAAAATAATGACTACTTTCTAAGTGAATATATGGAAATTCTAAAAAAAATATTTTTCATATAGTAAAATATATGAAATTGTTTTCGTTCTCATGTCGAATTATATATACATATATATATATATATATATATATATATATATATATATATATATATATATATATATATATATAAATATAAATAAATCCTGAAAAGTGAGACATTTGCACACAGGTATATAATAATCCTGCAACTTGATATCCCAAGTGAAATTAGCATAAGTTTCATCATAAATCTTTTTATCAATTCCACATACCTTAATTATTTTAATATATATCTATCCGTACGATGTGTAAAAACGAATACAAATAAAAAGAGTCTGTCCATAAGAATTCACACCGTTGTTGCTCTATACGAGTTCCAGTAACGGGCGGAACGTGCTGTGACCACACTCCAACCTGTCCAATCCACTCAGTCGCCCCCCCGCCCCTCCGCCCCCCTCCCCCTCCACACACACCCACCCGGACCCTTTCATCTGTCCCCTTGTTTGCCGACACTCTGAGCGCCGTCTGATCTCTGTGGCCGAGTCCTGGGTCGGCGTAATGGTTATTTGTAGAGAGCGCTTCTCAGTGCTGTGTGTGTGTGTGTGGGGAGATGGGGTGTGTGGGGGTTGTAAGTTGTGTGGGTGTCTTTAGGGCTGGTTCTAAACTTGCTCAAGTCTTTGATTATGAACATTCATTAAATAATTAAAGAAAATCGGAATACAATTCATTATAGCATGTGTCCTTCTCTGACTGGCCCATGAATCAAAGACTTGTCCACTCTGACCAGAATCTCCTGTTTATGACCCCAAGCCACTCACTGTAACCCTATACCTCCCTCAACCCTGCCCCCTTCCCTCCTCCAGTGCCCTGCCTGCCTGTGTTGTCATAGCAATATATTTCGCCTACTTCTAACTATGTCTCGAATGAGATCAAAGTGAGAGGGTATCAATCTCTTAAGTCTTAAGGGCTGGTTCCACCAACACATGGATTTGCTGTGGTATATCTTGTTTTATCCCACCCCTAATAAAAAACTCCATAGGCTTAACATTGGGGCACTGTATTCGGTCTGAAGTTCAGAAAAATGAAAAATATCGCTCTAGTGGGATAAACTTGATAAATGACGTCATTTGTTAATGTAAAAGTAATTTAGATGGGCGGGCTATGATAAATTCTAAACCAAACTCGAGTTAGTCATGTTATTGTTCATCGCACTCCGGCAAGACCGGTATTACCGCTCTCGGCTTCACCTCGCGTAGTAATATGTGATCTTGACATGTGCAATAAACAACAACCAACTACCTCTTATTTGGTTTCTCCATATTATCCTAATATATAATCCCATATGCTTAACATTTTGTTTCCGTATGCCACGCTGACTGGCATACATAGTTTTATATGACACTAGTGGCCTACAGAATTGTTATCACGTAATATTCCAAAACCGAGGAGACAGGGTAGGATGAAATCAAAACCTGATTCATTTTAATCGTGGCCACCAGATTCCACTACTGAAGTTTTGGCTCCGGACTTCACTCGGCTTTGCCACATGAATTCACTATGCCAAATTTCAGTTGTGGCATGCGGTGGCTAAGATTAAAACTCATCCAGTTTTACAATAATATCTTACAGTGTCGTACCTCCATTGTTGCGAAACGTAGCGCGCGATGTCGTGTGTATATTTTGGTGCTCCACCACCGTGACACCTCAAGACACATTGCAGCAAATAGGCACACGATTATTCAAAACCTAGCCCGATTCAGACAAACAAATCATGACTAATCTTGCTAAATATTGTCTGTGGAATCACCACTTTACCTGGTATTTACACTATACGATTCTGGCCAGCGATTCTGGTATTTTGCACCTCCTGGGACCTGTTTCACTAGTTTTGTGACATGTCTGTGACACCATACAGACATTGGGGTTGTCTAGTTTCGTGACAACACAAGTAGCTACCCTTTGGAGAAGACAGACCCCAAACATAAGAAATAGACAAATCTACACATCATGGACCTGTTTCACTAATTTCGTGGCAAAAGCGTTAGACAGACATGGGAAGCCGCACTAACAGTGCAAGCAAGAACGGACAAAACGAAGTCTAATGTCTATTTCTTATGAAACTGGACACACCATCTAGACGCCATCTAGACATATCACAGAACTAGTGAAACAGGTCCCTGATGACTTTCAGCAGTAAAAAGTTAGAAATTATCTAGGGTATACGCCTCACAATCGCTCACAGGTTTATAATAATAATAACTTCTCTGATCTCCTAGATCGCTCTCTTCTCTTTAGTCACATTCCAAATAGCTTCGATTATGAGCAGCCAATAGAAACCCATTTAAGCGACTTAAACTTTCTCCCAGGACGTTTAAAGTGCGATTCCTGCTCCCCCTATCGGCCCCCCGGAAACTCAATACCGCTCCAATGCTAATTACAGGCCGCCGGCCCTCTGCGCATGCGTGAGTGGTTTCAGCCAATCAGGCGGCTTGAAAGGGAGTCACGGTTCACGCGGTACGGCTCACTGAAGTCAGTCAAGTGTGACGCTGAACTGGGCACACAGCAAAGATGAGTGCTGCCAGTAGTTAATCAAAGATGAGGTTTTTACAACTCCATGAAGCGATCGGGGAAACTCTCCAAGACGTACACAAGTCGTTATAGATTTAGTTCAGCTGCAGATTCGTACTGCGTATTACATGACGTATCCTATAGGGGACAGAGCCATTGTTAGTTCATGAAGCAGTCACTAGGTGGTCGGGGGACAAAACCTGTATTTTGGCTCTTTGTTCTTACGAAATTCAGCTGCCTTTCGATGTTTTACCAAGATTCCTTTGACTCTCTATACCGATCCCAGAGCAGGAAGATATAATGCTAAAACCCAGGACATGATGTTTTGTACATGGAACACTTTATTTACATATGTGAGCAAGGCAAGAAAAGTGACATTTCCCAATTATCACTCACTTCTTTTGCACCTCAATTAGTGAAGAATAGCTACTTTTTCACATCCTTTAGTGAAGAACACCTACTAGGGGGGCGTCATGGCGGCGCCCATGGATCATAGGCTATATGCCGTATAGAATCTGATGAAACAAAGGGCTGGTCTTTATTTATCCTACCCATAATATCAAATCCCATAGGCTCAACATTGAGTTTCCGTATGCCACGCTGACTGAAATACGGGGTTTTATATGCCACTAGTGGCATACAGAATTGTTATCAAGTAATGTGACAAAATCGAGGAGACGGGGTAGGATAATTCAAAACCTGATTCGTTTTAATCTTGGTCACCGCATGCCACTCCTGGAGTTTTGGCCACACTCCAGTTGTGGCATACGGTGTCCAAGATAATACGTTTAGTATCAAATTAGAAAACGAACTGTAATCAAGAAAATAAAGAAAAACACAAACAAAAAATCACACAAAAACCCCTTTCACATAGTCTAAGTTCCTTCTGATGAGTTATCTCTAATATGCTTTTATCTCAACCCTGGTATTTTGTCCCCATAGACCTAACATTGGGAACGCATAGTCAACGCCCATGGAGTTGAATAACATACTCAATGGAGGAGGATGTCACAAATGTTAGCCAATTAATCAGTGACAGGGGTGAGATAAGATTTGAATCGCACTCTATTCATAACCACTGAAAATATTCTATTCATTGTGGTTTGCTACGTAATCTCACTCGGTTTTGCCTAGTGAGATCACTCCGCAACCAACACCCATGACATATTTTCAGTATCTATGGGTCTCGATGCAGATCCTTCTTATTACTATATACCCATGCCGTATATACTGTAAATACGCACCGTTTCGGCATGTGACGTAAAAATACTGTACGGACCGCTGGTCCGTACACTAAAATACGGACTATCTTGCCATACACGTTTATCAAAAAATTGGTTGTTAAGCCAAATGAAATTGATTTTTCTTTTTTTTAATTTCGGGTATATAGTTAATATATAACGTCCAACCATGCTTGTACAAGTCACAGAACTCGATGATAATTTACCGTTTGTACAGAACTCGGCGTAAACGCCTCGGTCCGTACAAACCGTAAATTAGCATCTCGTTCTGTGACTTGTACAGCATGATCAGGACGTTCTATATAAGTATTCCATATTATCTATATCATACTGCATTACAACAGTGATTGTCCCAGGTGTGCAGTACTTCTCAATACGGCACAGTAAGCCGTATGCCGAGGACACTGTGCCTGTCTCAAGGACTGGTTAAGAGCACAATAGAGCAATCCCTCATCCAATTACCATACTCCTCGCTGCTCCTTGGCAAACCAGCCTGAGATGGATTACCCCTTAGTGGCATTACCATGGAGACGCTTCTCTACCGTCGTAACCATAGATGGAGTGGTAGAAAACGCGGGAAAAATAAATCAGGGAATATTCTAATAATATCCGTTTTCTACAAATGAGGAAATCAACGGATGGAATTCAGGGCATGCTGTTGTTCAGGCCTGCATTTCCGGGTTTGAGTACGACAACCGGAAAGCGGTTAGTACGACAACCGGAAAGAGGTGAGTACGACAACCGGTTCAAAGTGGTTAGTACGATAACCGGAAAGCGGTCAGTACGACAACCGGAAAGTGGTCCGTACAACAACTGGAAAGCGGTCAGTACGACAACCGGAAAGAGGTCCGTACGACATCCGGGAAGGGGTCCGTACGACAACCGGAAAGCGGTCCGTACGACAACTGGAAGGCGGTCAGTAAGACAACCGGAAAGCGGTGCGTACGACTACCGGAAAGAGGTCCATACGACAACCGGAAATCGGTCCGTACGACAACCGGAAAGCGGTCAGTACGACAACCGGAAAGCAGCCCGTACGACAACCGGAAAGCGGTCCGTGTGGCGGGAAACTTTGCAGGAAATGTCGTCTGCCTTTCTTGATTAATATCATTGGCAGACTGGATGCGAGACCTAATTATTTCGCGGAAATGGGCGGGGAAAAGAGAATGCTATCATAGTCCCTCTCACGGAGACGGTCGGAGCGAAGAATAACGACCTCTGGTTCGTGTTTTACCCGGGGAGTTGATTTGAAGGTCATCCATAACACTCAACATTACTTGTGTCTAAAGAAGAAACCAACAAAGTCGTCGCTCTCCACGAGTTTGATGCGGTATAATATGAACGAGGCGACAGCCGAGTGAATATCACTTGGCAGTCAAACGAGCTGGAGAATGACTTCTTTGACCAAAATGAGTTGCTTTCTGTATTTATTTCACCCTTGTACACAGTAAAAGAACGGACAACACATAGGATATAAACCATGGAGAACGGACTGCAATACTTGTAGGGGCATGGAGAACGAGCTCCCAATGTTAAGCCTATGGACATTTATTCCAGGGGTGAGATAAAAGAGAGAAGTCCATAGTTCTGTATTACTTTAACACCAGTTAAAGTCGGTTATTCCTATTATGTGTTATGGCAAACACTCTATGGTTACACCACGCTGAGGGGGTGGAATAACTTATGTTTGCTACCCAAGGCTGACGTTTACTACCCAAGGTTGACGTTTAGACCAATCAGATTGTCTCTTACAAAATTTATATGTAAAGCGCAGTGGGGTAAAAACATAGAGTGTCAAGTTACTCAATAAGATTGGATATGGCTTCGCGTTTGATGGCGGGTAAGTGAATAACGCTATTTTTTGTTATCAAACTACATTTGAAGGTCTATAGGAATAGGGAAACCAAGATTCTGGATAGAGAAAGTCAAAGTTACTTGTTAAGGCCTTCAGCCAAGACCAAGGACATTTTTCCAAGCCTTACCTTGTGACTTTGACTTTTCTCACCAGAATATAGTTTCCCTCTATTCCTCACCTTGACATCCTTGTATGAGCAACCTTATTCAAACCATTCCCTGGCCCTAGGTTATTGCCAAGCCTCTTTCCTCACCAATCTATATAATTCCTTATATTTTCCGTTAAAAACAAACCTGTCCTTATAAACGTATTTATTCTTGATATCGCTACTGAGAAGAATATAACATCCGTATTCTCCTGGTAGAATACGAAAAAAAAGTCGCTGAAGCATCAACAAATATCGTGAGAAAACGGCCATTTTGTCTTTTTTTAAATAAAATAAATGAGCTATTCTGGATGATGAATACAATATTAGCCAGTTTCTGATACTACACACATGTGTATACTCTTCACGGTCGACTCTATGCAATATACTCGCTTGGATTTTCGCCGCCGTACATGCCCCATATATACGCCACATACATACCCCGTACGTCACCTAGTTGGCGTACGGATATAAATACGACATGGGTAGGAGTGGGGCGTATGTGTAGGATATACTACTACAGGTATATAATAATATCTGAAACAGGTAAATATTGTGTACTTTTATGTACCCTTGAAGGCTTCTTTTATAGGCTTACTTTTTCAGTCCTTCTCTCCTGGCCTCCCCCGCACTCGCCTCAACTTTTACAACTTCAGCTAAATATTTTCACAATCAATATAGAACTAAAGGACAGTGATTTATACCTTTTTTGTATGAATAAAATGTCCTACCTCAGACGAAATATAATCTGGTAAATCGGTCAAAGAACACTCACCTGAAAAGAACAGAAGAGAATCATTAGTAAGAGTAAAGAAGTTACATCAACAGTATAAAGAATGTATCTTCAACGTGTAACGAAGTGTACAACTTTAGATTCATATACAGGTAGCATATATAGGGAAATATAGTGCATACGGAAAAATAGTGCATAACTAAAGCAAACTACTATGGGCATGCCATATATTAGATTCTTTTCGATTGCGACCCATCCAAACTCGCGGAGTATTGTCTATCCACATGATTTGATGGAGTTCTTTGAAGGAAACTCACGAGATGAGAATAACTTGGTCCGTACTCTACCGAGTTTGACTGCGGAGTAATTCTCGAAGCTGAGTGAATTACATGGCAGTCTATCGAGATGGAGTGCCAACCAAGTTATTTTCATTGAGTGGGTTTCTGATTTTATCTCCCCCTGTATAACATCCTTTATTGATGAAATAACTCAGCCAACTAGCCATTAATTACTGGGTAAAATACGTTCATGGCCATGGAGTATGAGTTCCTATTGTTAAGCCTACGGAGAAAAATACCGGGGTGAGATAATATATAAATACTCAACCTCCAAGATATAACAGCAACTACACTCATTTTACATCTTGGAATGGTTTGAGGCTACAGCTCTTAACAGTCGAACCAAGGGAAATCGTTGATATCAGAACAACTAGAAGAGAAAAGCGGCCTTTTTTTTCATTAGACACTCACTTTGAAAATTACCGTCTGCTCGCACATTAAAACCATCAGACGTCATTCAGAATCAAAGAACGCAGCTGCGCTGACGTCACACCCACGGCCCCTGCCGGCGCAAAAGAAGAAATGGCGGAAACCGGAACCGGAACGACATTCAGCTTATCTACCGACCGAGAACTAGCAGTCCAATTGGAGAAATTAGCAAACGACATTTTACAATTTGTTTCCCGCGCTTTAAAAGTCGTTAATCGGCGACGTTTCACATCGATTGACCGACATTCATGGAAGCGGAATTTAGAGGGAGTAAACGGAATGGGTTTGTAAGAAAGAGTCGGCAATATTTGAATTATTGTTTTCAATACAAGCTACGGACGCCTATCAGTGCAGATTCTTCATCAGTGAACGTTAAGGGGGGTACCCACTGCTCCCGACACACTCCGACAAGGCTTACGACACACTACTACAAAGAAAATCCCTGTCGGATGGGCTCTGTCGTAGTGTTTCGGAGTATGTCGGGAGCGCAGTGGACACCCCCCTCCCCCCTTCAAGGCAGGCGTCCACCAACCACCACAAGGCTACGACAAGCGCCGACAAGAAAGTTCCAATCGGTGCTTGTCGCAGCCTTGTCGTAAGAAGGGGGGGTTTACAACAGCATTGTCGGGGCGTGTCGGGAAGTGCACGCTCCACCAAAATTAACTATTGTAGACCTCTGCGACACGCTCCCGACATGCCATGACTCTCCATGACAACGGTCCAGTCGTAGGAAAAAATTGAACATGCTCGATTTTGTCGTAACCTTGTCGGAAGGCTCCCGACAAGCTTCCCAGTCGCAGCCTGTCGTGACCTTGTCATAGACTCTTGTCGGGAACTAGGGTCCACCAACCAAGACAAGGCTACCACAGGCTTTCCAATCGTAGGCCTGTTGTGGACCTTGTCGGAATACCATTGTCGTAGCCTTGTCGTGGTTAGTTAACGCCGGTCTTTATGCATTACCCAGTGTTGTGGTTTTCGTTAGGAATGCCATTTCCAATCGTAGCCTATTGCGAAGTGTATAGGCTTTTTTCCATTGGCCGACAAACACGGTGTAGGTTTTCTTTGTTCTCCTAATAGCCTATTTCCATTTCTGGTCAGCAGTGCTTAAGTCCGTCAGTGGTCCCTGACTGTATATCGTCAATATAAACTAAACGGAAGACTATAGGGAAAACCTGATGAAAGCAGATGTGTGAACATAGCAGAATCAATGCGTTTCCATTCGCAACAAAGATGAATAATTTTGCAAAGCTGCCACTCACAATGTTTTTATAATAGATCGAATAAATATGAACTGATGCAATTTGAATATTGAATGACAAATGTTACAAACATTTTTTTTCTTTATTGAAAAGGAAAAAAACTACCAAAACAGCAGCAGATTTGATTTAAAGTTGTTAAGTCTTTAATGCTACTTAGTAATAGATATCGAGTCCCATTGTTTTCATAAAAGGTCAAATAAAAATGAATTGATGCAATTTAAATAGGGACTGACAGATGTAAAAAACAGGTTTTATATGGAAGATTTCATAAAACTAACCGACAACAGCAGATTTGATTTAATGTTGCTAGGGTTTTAATGTTACGTAGTAATAGATACAATATGGTGATCTGATATGATATACATTTATATATATATATATAATATATATATATATATATATACTTTTCACAAAAGTGTCATTTGATGAGGTTACAATGTACAGAGAAAGAGAAATCTGAAGAAAATCAGGGCTCTGTTTTTCAGTCAAGACAGAAGAGTACACTGGCCACCAGAGCTGACGAAATTCAAACGCGAATAACGGCAGAACAGTGCGGCCGATCTTCTTCATATTTGGTACGATTATAGGTTATATGTATTCCTTACTCATGTTAAAGGTCTAAGACAGTTTGTAAGACATTTTGAACCACGTGGCCCTAAGATCGGAGTGTCTATAGCACGACTGGCTGCAGTCTAATCGTCGTTGAGGGACAATTGTTGGCCGATCCCCTAAGATGTCTTCTCTATAGTACACTGACAGCTGTAAGATGTCTTACATATCGGTTGTCTCGACTGAACAACAGGGCCCAGGCCCGCATCCAGCACCACTGACAGGTCTCCTCCTATTGGCTCAAAGCTTAAACGGATCTAAAATTTTTCGAACAGCGAAAGCTGGCGGAAAGATTCTAAATAAAACGGATATTTATATCCGTTTTATTTAGAATCTATTCCATTTCGTTATAAGTATATGGGAAGACTTTGTTCAACATCGATGACGATCAGAGAAGTATCTATCCCAAATACACTTCAAAACCTTGCCTATGCTCCTGTTCTTTGAACTGTATTCCCCAACAATATAAAAACATTTACATCCGATACGATTCAGTCGTTGAAGAAGCAAAATCAAGCAAGAGTTCATTTTTTTTAATTGTATTTTATTCTTTGATCCCTTGTTTGTGCAGAAGGCTTAGGGAAGTAATCTGATAAGGTAAAACCGAACTTCCGATGCAGTTAGACACAAATCCAGTGGATACTGATGGGATTAGGCTACGTTTGCACGGTTAGTTTATTTGTTAAACAACTGCGACATGTCCCAGGGGGAGAAGTACCACAAAGTGTTTAATTGTGGTATTACATAGGCTTAGGCTCAACTGTGGAGTTCTTCATTAAGCCCAGCCACTCCCTTTAAAGGCATATCCTGTGATTTAGAGTGGCGCCACCTGGTGATTTTTAGATACAATTGGTATTTACTATATACCCATGCTGCATATACAGTAAATATGCACCGTTTCGCCATATAATACGGACTACCTTCCCATACACGTTTATTAAAATATTGTTTGTTAAGCCAAATGAAATTGATGATATTTTGTTAAATTTCTCTCTGATTTTTGTACAAGTCACAGAACTCGATGATAATTTACGGTTTGTACGCCATCGAGGCGAAGCTGATTAATAATCATGGCAGAACAAGTGGAGTTTTGGGCATTCTACGATTCGAGTGCGGTTCTGGATTTATCTCCATATGACGTCACCTCAAATTCACTACGCCACAGCCGTAGCGTCGTATTGTCACTTTACCAGGGTGATCGTTGAGTATTTTTTCCAATGTTATTCCCATGGCTAAACTTGTACTAGGGTAGAGATACCTAACAGGGGGCTGTTTTATAAGACACACACCCTCCCCCTGACCCCTGTAGAGATACCTAACAGGGGGCTGTTCTATAAGACACACACCCTCCCCCTGACCCCTGTAGAGATACCTAACAGGGGGCTGTTTTATAAGACACACACCCTCCCCTCTGACACCTGTAGAGATACCTAACAGGGGGCTGTTTTATAAGACACACACCCTCCCTCCTGACCCCTGTAGAGATACCTAACAGGGGGCTGTTCTATAAGACACACACCCTCCCCCTGACCCCTGTAGAGATACCTAACAGGGGGCTATTCTATAAAACACACACCATCCCCCTGACCCCTGTAGAGATACCTAACAGGGGGCTGTTCTATAAGACACCCACCCTCCCCCTAACCCCTGTAGAGATACCTAACAGGGGGCTGTTCTATAAGACAAAAATCCTCCCCCCGACCCCTCCATCGAGAATCGTATAAATAGACAATACTCCACAAATTTGGATGGGCCGCAATCGGCATCGAGGCGAAGCTGATTGATGATCATGGCCCATCAAAAGGAGTGGAGTTTTGTGTTTTCTACGATTATAGTGCGGGTCTGGATTTATCTCACCCCTTTCTATGACATTGAATATCATCATAATTTCATAATTATCACAACAATACTAAGCAAATCCATATGACATCATCTCAAATTCACTACGCCACAGCCATAGCGTAGTACTGTCTTTTTAAGGGGGTGATCGTTGAGTATTTTTTTCCAATGTTTTTCCCATGGCTAAACTTGTACCGGGGGTGAGATACCTAACAGGGGGCTGTTTTATAAGGAGGAGCGGGCGGTGATCCGTCACGCCGGTAGAGAGCAGCTCAGGAGCAGCTCGACAGGCCCCAGGCCGGGCACCTGCTCAATTAACTGGTGAGGCTTTACGGAGGAGAGCGTGGTGATTTAACGCTAAGCTACACCGTCTCAACTACCGGCCCGCCCCAAGCCACTAGTCACCTAGACCCACCCAGCCTGCCGTGTTATGTATCTGAACCCACCCACTCTCAACCATGCATCTAGAGCCACCCACCCTGCCGTGTTATGTATCTAAACCCACCCACTCTCAACCATGCATCTAGACCCACCCACCCTGCCGTGTTATGTATCTGAACCCACCCACTCTCAACCATGCATCTAAACCCACCCTACGGCATGCATCTAGATTGACCCACCCTGCCGTTATATGTATCTGAACCCACCCACTCTCAACCATGCATCTAGACCCACCCACCCTGCCGTGTTATGTATCTGAACCCACCCACCCTCAACCATGCATCTAGAGCCACCCACCCTGCATTGTTATGTATATCTAAGCCAACTACTCTCAACCATGCATCTAGAGCCACCCACTCTCAACCATGTATCTAGACCCACCCACCCTGCCGTGTTATGTATCTGAGCCACCTACTCTCAACCATGCATCTAGACCCACCCACCCTGCCGTGTTATGTATCTGAACCCACCCACTCTCAACCATGTATCTAGAGCCACCCACCCTGCCGTTTTATGTATCTGAACCCACCCAATCTCAACCATGCATCTAGAGCCACCCACCCTGCCGTGTTATGTATCTGAACCCACCCACTCTCAACCATGCATCTAGAGCCACCCACCCTGCTGTGTTATGTATCTAAGCCCACCTACTCTCAACCATGCATCTAGAGCCACCCACCCTGCTGTGTTATGTATCTGAACCCACCCACTCTCAACCATGCATCTAGAGCCACCCACCCTGCCGTGTTATGTATCTGAACCCACTCACTCTCAACCATGCATCTAGAGCCACCCACCCTCCCGTGTTATGTATCTGAACCCACCCACTCTCAACCATGCATCTAGAGCCACCCACCCTGCCGTGTTATGTATCTGAACCCACCCACTCTCAACCATGTACCTAGAGCCACCCACCCTCAACCATGCATCTAGAGCACCACCCACCCTGCCGTGTTATGTATCTGAACCCACCCACTCTCAACCATGCATCTAGAGCCACCCACCCTGCCGTGATATGTATCTGAACCACCCACTCTCAACCATGTACCTAGAGCCACCCACCCTCAACCATGCATCTAGAGCACCACCCATCCTGCCGTGTTATGTATCTGAACCCACCCACTCTCAACCATGCATCTAGAGCCACCCACCCTCCCGTGTTTTGTATCTGAACCCACCTACTCTCAACCATGCATCTAGACCCACCCACCCTCCTGTGATATGTATCTGAACCCACCTACTCTCAACCATGCATCTAGAGCCACCCACCCTGCCGTGTTATGTATCTAAGCCCACACATTCTCAACCATGCATCTAGAGCCACCCACCCTGCCGTTTTATGTATCTGAACCCACCTACTCTCAACCATGCATCTAGACCCACCCACCCTCCCGTGTTATGTATCTGAACCCACCTACTCTCAACCATGCATCTAGACCCACCCACCCTCCCGTGTTATGTATCTGAACCCACCCACTCTCAACCATGCATCTAGACCCACCCACCCTGCCGTGTTATGTATCTGAACCCACCCACTCTCAACCATTCATCTAGAGCCACCCACCCTGCCGTGTTATGTATCTGAACCCACCCACTCTCAACCATGTAACTAGAGCAACCCACTCTCAACCATGCATCTAGACCCACCCACTCTCAACCATGCATCTAGAGCCACCCACTCTCAACCATGTATCTAGAGCCACCCACCCTCCCGTGTTATGTATCTGAACCCACCCACTCTCAACCATGCATCTAGAGCCTCTCACTCTCAACCATGCATCATAACCCACCCACCCTACGTCATGCATCTAGACCCAACCACCCTCCCGTGTTATGTATCTTAACCCACCCACTCTCAACCATGCATCTAGACCCACCCACCCTGCCGTGTTATGTATCTGAACCCACCCACACTCAACCATGCATCTAGAGCCACCCACCCTGCTGTGTTATGTATCTAAGCCACCCACTCTCAACCATGCATCTAGAGCCACCCACCCTGCCGTGTTATGTATGTGAACCCACCTACTCTCAACCATGCATCTAGACCCACCCACCCTGCCGTGTTATGTATCTGAACCCACCCACTCTCAACCGTGCATCTAGAGCCACCCACCCTGCCGTGTTATGTATCTGAACCCACCCACTCTCAACCATGCATCTAGAGCCACCCACTCTCAACCATGTATCTAGAGCCACCCACCCTCCCGTGTTATGTATCTGAACCCACCCACTCTCAACCATGCATCTAGAGCCTCTCACTCTCAACCATGCATCATAACCCACCCACCCTACATCATGCATCTAGACCCACCCACCCTCCCGTGTTATGTATCTTAACCCACCCACTCTCAACTATGCATCTAGACCCACCCACCCTGCCGTGTTATGTATCTGAACCCACCCACTCTCAACCATGCATCTATAGCCACCCACCCTGCCGTGTTATGTATCTAAGCCCACCCACTCTCAACCATGCATCTAGAGCCACCCACCCTGCCGTGTTATGTATCTGAACCCACCTACTCTCAACCATGCATCTAGACCCACCCACCCTTAACCATGCATCTAGAGCATCACCCACCCTGCCGTGTTATGTATCTGAACCCACCCACTCTCAACCATGCATCTAGAGCCACCCACCCTGCCGTGTTATGTATCTGAACCCACCTACTCTCAACCATGCATCTAGACCCACCCACTCTCAACCATGCATCTAGAGCCTCCCACTCTCAACCATGTATCTAGAGCCACCCACTCTCAACCATGCTTCTAGAGCCTCCCACTCTCAACCATGCATCTTAACCCACCCGCCCTACGCCATGCATCTAGACCCACCCACCCTCCCGGGCTATACATCTGAACCCACCCACTCTCAACCATACATTTATATCCACCCACCCTTCCGGGCCTTGTATCCCAACCCACCCTCCCGCCACCATGCATCTTAACCCACCCTCCACCCAAACTATAGGAATACATGTAATTTGCAATTCATCACTACAAATCCAGTAATAACTTTAAAACCCCGCATAAGCGACCACCCCACGTAAGCGGTCACTTTGGCTTTGAGGCCGTATACAATGGATTGGAATCTGTATACAAAGGTCGTAGTATTTGATAGTAGTTTTAACAATGGGTAGCTAATGAGTCCCCATATATTATATAGATAATAATCGATGGTTTTGTGGACAAGCGGCCCTAAACCACGAGAGATGGACGTGTAGTAATATACGAGCGTGTGTCTTACGACGTTAACCTCGTGTGGTTTACAGAGCCGCCTGTCAACATAACCATCGTTTGTTGCATTTATTATCCATCTTTTCTATCAAATTAAACCCAATAATTGCCATATAAAAGGGTATAACAATAGGGACTATTTCTTTGCTCTATAGAATAAAGGGACTATTTTTCCCGGATACCACAGTTTTGAGACCGTACACCACAGTTATGGTATCTGACAGGTTTTATATAATGGTCGTGGTTTACTGAGTCCCCATAAATTTTCAATGGCGTCTTTGTATGATATTTTTACCATACATACAGCTTAGTAGTGTTTTATTGGTCTTTTAAATGATGCTAGACTGTGATCACTTTGTACTTCTTCGTATAAAATGTCCAAAATAAATGTTTCTTCTTAACGTTTTTACTACCGCTGACACAACCATAAACACCAAATGTCATCTTAGCCAGTAATAGAATAATTTAAAGGGATCCACGGTGTCTGTGCTTTGTGAGTTTTCCTCCACTGCAATTTGAAAAAAATTGACCCATATATGGATTTCGTATTGAATTTACGTTCGAGAAATCGATAAACTTTAGAATATTATTTGTGCATCCTAAAAAGGAGCTGTTATCGCGCTTGACCTTTTGATTACAAATCTTGCAGAAACTAAATTAACGAGAATAACATTATGTTTTGTTCCTGCAAAAGGGACTAATTCAAAAAAAACTTTAACCCACAAGCTTTCATTCACTGCCAAACAAAAGATAACCTTTTCGCCACATATTGTAAGAAATGCTGTACGGAACAGTGTTCCGTACGAGAAAATACGGAACACTTCCGTAATCGTTTTATCTTTTTTTTTTTTTTTTAAATAGCAGTTGAGCCAATTGAAATTAATGATTTTTCTTAGCATACTATCAAAGAACAACCCTCGTATGAGGTTTTCTTGTACCCTGTACTTTCGTAAGCGTTTAGTTATTCAACAGGCCCTCCAATGCTGAACAGTCCATCTTATTGACCTAATGATTACAATACATCACAGTGACAGGGAGAAGGTAGCATGAGGTAAACACTCACATCCAAATATCAAAAGTCCTTCAGTTGACCTTAATACATCACTAAATCCATGTGACCTTCACTTGCCATTAGAAAGAAGAACATATTCATCAGATAGATCAATTCGCTTTTTTTCTGAAGCCCATGTACTGAAGATACATATCACAAGCTTATTCAGAAATTATTATCTGACTGTTGTTATTACTAACAGAAACATTGTTCTGGAGACCATGCATTCAGCTGGTACACTATAAAACCAAAGCTATCATTTTCCTCTTTCCCATCTACCTGAATCCCCCGTATCAGTGCCTATTTTTAAAATGGAAACCCTTTTTAAATTTAATTGGAACATAACTATTTTGTTTACTAACCACTTTGCCAAGTAGTGGACAGATAGTTAATAAATAGTGGTCTGTGAAATAAACACTGATTTTTAACCCACAACGATAATCAATCTAAAGTATATTCAACTTCAATAATTTCATCTGCCAAAGAAGCGATATTCGGAACCATTTGGCAACAGAAACATGCTGAGTCAATGTGAGATGACGTCATACGCTATTAACCAACTGGGTTTGCGAAGAAATCTGAATTATTCTAATATTGTGATGCTATTTAGTGTCATTGAAAAGGGTGAGATAAATCCAAACCCCACTCAAATTGTAAAATACACAATACTCTACTCATTTGGATTCGTTGGATTCGTCACTCGGGTTCACCTCAATGATGATTGCAGCACATCCAAATCATGGAGTATTGTCTATTTATACGATTCTCCATCCAGTTCTATATAACTATCATTCTCCTAACAACCCACACCCATCAGTCCAACACAATACTGTTAGCATTGCATTGTCAGGGCATCCACTGACATTGTGTATATCTATATACAGAACCATAGGCGTAGACACTGTTGATGTTTTGTTGCCTGGTGTCCAACAACACCTCGGTCTACTGGGAGCCTAACACCTCCCCATCTGCCCCTCTCACTCCCCCTCCCTCCTCTCCCCACACCAGCACAGCCCCATCATGCATCATCCCGTGAATATTCGGCTAAGCAGGGAAGGACCACCCCGGTCGGATTACCATATATATGGACCTAGCCTGTATTCCTGTGGTGGTGATGGTGGTGGTGGTGGTAGGAGGGTGTGGGATGGGGGAGAGAGGTAGACTGGCTCCAGTCCCTGCATCCTATGGCTACCCTCCTCATCGGGAAACAGGACTGGCTCCAGTCCCTGCATCCTATCGCTACCCTCCTCACTAGGATACTGGACTCCAGTCCCTGCATACTGTGGCTATCCTCCTAACTGGGATACTGGCTCCAGTCCCTGCATCCTATGGCTATCCTCCTCGTTGGGAAACAGGGACTGGCTCCAGTCCCTGCATCCTATGGCTATCCTCCTCATCGGGATACTGGCTCCAGCCCCTGCATCCTATGGCTATCCTCCTCATCGGGAAACAGGACTGGCTCCAGTCCCTGCATCCTATGGCTATCCTCCTCATCGGGAAACAAGACTGGCTCCAGTCCCTACATCCTATGGCTATCCTCCTCATCGGGAAACAGGACTGGCTCCAGTCCCTGCATCCTATGGCTACCCTCCTCACTGGGATACTGGCTCCAGTCCCTGCATCCTATGGCTACCCTCCTCACTGGGATACTGGCTCCAGTCCCTGCATCCTATGGCTACCCTCCTCGTTGGGAAACAAGACTGGCTCCAGTCCCTGCAACCTATGGCTACCCTCCTCGTTGGGAAACAGGAATGGCTCCAGCCCCTGCATCCTATGGCTATCCTCCTCATCGGGAAACAGGACTGGCTCCAGTCCCTGCATCCTATGGCTATCCTCCTCATCGGGAAACAAGACTGGCTCCAGTCCCTACATCCTATGGCTATCCTCCTCATCGGGAAACAGGACTGGCTCCAGTCCCTGCATCCTATGGCTACCCTCCTCACTGGGATACTGGCTCCAGTCCCTGCATCCTATGGCTACCCTCCTCACTGGGATACTGGCTCCAGTCCCTGCATCCTATGGCTACCCTCCTCGTTGGGAAACAGGAATGGCTCCAGCCCCTGCATCCTATGGCTATCCTAATAACTGGGATACTGGCTCCAGTCCCTGCATCCTATGGCTACCCTCCTCACTGAGATACTGGCTCCAGTCCCTGCATCCTATGGCTACCCTCCTCACTGGGATACAGGCTCCAGTCCCTGCATACTCTGGCTACCCTCCTCACTGGGATACTGGCTCCAGTCCCTGCATACTGTGGCTATCCTCCTCACTGGGATACTGGCTCCAGTCCCTGCATCCTATGGCTACCCTCCACGCTGGGATACTGGCTCCAGTCCCTGCATCCTATGACTACCCTCCTCACTGGGATACAGGCTCCAGTCCCTGCATACTCTGGCTACCCTCCTCGCTAGGATACTGGCTCCAGTCCCTGCATACTCTGGCTATCCTCCTCACTGGGATACTGGCTCCAGTCCCTGCATCCTACGGCTACCCTCCTTGCTGGGATACAGGCTCCAGTCCCTGCATCCTATGGCTACCCTCCTCACTGGGATACTGGCTCCAGTCCCTGCATACTGTGGCTACCCTCCTCACTGGGATACTGGCTCCATTCCCTGCATACTGTGGCTACTCTCCTCGTTGGGAAACAGGAACTGGTTCCAGTCCCTGCATCCTATGGCTACCCTCCTCGTTGGGAAACAGGGACTGGTACAATCGATAATGGTGTTGGATTTCTGGCGCTGTTTAGCTCCAGTATTCCCAAACACTCTCCATATAGATATCCTGGCTACTGGTCAGGATATCTGCTGGGAGATTGATACACTCTCTGTTTGATCTCACAGTCAGGAGCAAGCGAAATCTATGGCTATGACAACACAGGCGGTCAGGGACCTTGAGGAGGGGAGGGGGAGGGTTAGGAGGAAGTATAGAGTTACAGGGAGTGGCTTGGGGCCATAAACAGGAGATTTGGTTCACAGTGGACAAGTCTTTGATTCATACAACAGTCAGAGAAGGATACATACTTTAATAAACTTTATTCTTAATGTGTTTCATCATTTAATGAATGTTCATAATCAAAGACTTGAGCAAGTCTAGATCATAGACCAATCAGAGAAGGATACATACTATAATGAACTTTATTCTTAATGTGTTTAATCATTTAATGAATGTTCGTATTCAAATACTTGAGCAAGTCTAGATCATGGTCCAGTCAGAGAAGGATACTTTAATGAACGTTATTCTTAATGTGTTTAATCATTTAATGAATGTTTATTATCAAAGACTTGAGCAAGTCTTTGATTCATGGACCAGTCAGAGAAGAACTGATACTGTATCAGATGTTGTGATGTCAATAAAAAAAATTAAAAAAAAGAATGTACATACAATAATGAACCTTATTCTTAATGTGTTTAATCATTTAATGAATGTTCATAATCAAAGACTTGAGCAAGTCTAGGGGAGAGGCAGTAGGGGACAGGCAGGGATAGGGACACACCATCAGTGTGGCTGACACCAACCACCGTCAGCCCAATCATAACCAGCACTGAGCAAACAAAGCATACGTCGAGCCACCCCGAGCAGCTCGCTCCACTCTCCCCCCACATTGTTCCTCCATACTGATGAGCTTTCTAGATGGGTATTTTATACCACACGTTATGACACCACACACAAACACACACTCGGTGTATAGATGTATGGTAATAAAAAAGGAGCAGCTCGGTTGAGAACCAGAGCAGTTCTTTTGTAGATATATGCAGGGAGTTAGAGGGGATTATAGATGGAGGTATTATGCAACACTTTGTGTCAGGGCGTGGCAGTGATTTCGTGCGGCAGGTCTGGGCCTGATGGTTCATTTAGGGCCAGGATAATTCTGTCACTGAAGCCATCATAGGCCTAGACGTCTGTCATATCATGCCCGGTTCACATAGGGCATCCGTATTATGACGTGATGCAGCGATGTAAGCGCTTACACAGCCTTATTACAGCGTGGTTACACGCCTATATAAACGTGCCTATATCACCTAAAGGTTAGAGTGGTTACATATATGATCCAAGTATACTGCAAAACATTATCCGTTCACTATCTGCGTGCTACTCACTGTGGTACTGGCAAAGGAGCAGGGTGCCAGAGTCTCAGTGTACTAGAAGCGTGTAGAAAATTCTGTTTACATTCTAATAATATTATATGAACCGTAATATCATTTACTTTCAAATAATTTAACCATACAAACTCCAAGGTTTGGTGACAATAATGCATGTGTCTATGTTGATATTACTAGTTTCACAATCGATGCTCTAGTAAAGGAAACAAAGCGATTGCTAGTTTTGCAATAATCTACCCGGACATTGTGAGCTAGTGCCATTGTAGTCTGGAGACAACCACTATTTTCTGTTGTTTGAATATGTAGATACTCATGAGATAAGGGTTAACCCATCTCTGGCAAGCTCAAATTTAAAAAAAGTTTTTTTTATGAAATCCATGGATGACTGGATCAGCCATCTATTGTTTTCTTCTTCTTTTTTTGCGTCGGGGGCAAGATGTCCGCTTCCATTACACAATAGCTATGTCTCCTATATAAAGACAATGAGTTATGACACAGTGCGCCCTCGTTCTTACTCATCAAGTAAATCAAAGTGTTATGAGGCCCTTCATATGATAAACCTTTTGAATAACACAAGTGATTCTAGAAACAATTGATAAATACATTCCATTGAATTATGACATTCATTTCCCATCTTATAGTATCTCCTGCAATAAAATGTGATTTGTGTCTGCTGATTTAATATGAAGCTACCCCCTTGATATCATTCCAATACAAACCAATATTTCCTTTATAGCTGCCGATGATATAAATCAGGGGAGTCGGCCCTCAAGCCATAATCCTTCGGGATCTAAACAAATAACACTGACCAAGATTTCCACTGTACTTGCGATCCCATACATCTAACCTACCCCTTCTCCCCTCGGTCCCCCATCCCACTACGTTGTATAAACACAACCCAAACCTTCCCCATTTAGAGGCTTCCCTGTCCCATTTCCAGAATGAGTAAATCAATGCAGGCACAGAAGGAGAGATGTACATCAGGAAGTATGGTGCCTAAAGCCAAGGTCCCTGGTACCAGGAGAGCTGCCTGGTACCAGGCGGGGTGAGGGGAGTACTATCTGTATTGCCTCATGACGCCATGTTGGTGCCGTAAACATGTCACCTCCCACAAGGCCTGTTTCCACTGGCCGACAAAAGGCGGAGATTTTTTTAGTTACCCAGAAAGTCTGTCTGTTGTGCCATTGACTGTGCGTTGGCAACAAAAAATCTGTGCGGGTAGTAGATTTCACTCAGTGACCAAGTGGTAGGTAGTGTACATTGCATAATCTAAGCAGAAAAAGTTGTGGGTCATTTCATGACCTGGGCCGTTTCCATTGACCAATTTTGGGTCAGCTCTGCCTAATAGGCCGATGGAAATGGGCCTACACATGTACAAATTAAGGCACCTTTCCATTTCCCGTCACCGATCTACAGTCAGGAACCACTGACGGACCTTCAGCACAGTTGATGAAAAAAGGGAAATAGGCTATTAGGAGAACATAAATAAAGTACACCCTTACTGTCAGCCAATGGAAAAGGGCCTTATAGGCGTGTTTCCATTGGCCGATTTACTGTCTCCGATCTAAAGTCAGGAACCATTGACAAACTTTTGGCACTGCTGACCCAAAATCGGTCAATGGAAACAACCCAGCTCGTGAAATGACCCACAACTCTTTCTGCCTATATTATGCAATATGAGTGAAAGCTTGGTCACTTAGTGAAATCTATTACCCTCACCGATCTTTCGATACCGACACACAGTCAGTGGCACCACCAACAGACGTTCTGGGTAACTCAAAAAATCTCTCCCATTTTCATCAGCCAATGGAAACAGGCCTTTACCCTAACCTTGCTGAGTGCAACTCCCCTCCCCCTTTCACAGGGGATTTCCCGCCTGGATTACACAAAGTGTACTCAATCATGTCATCGGGAAACTATGACAGGCACGAGGGAGCGACTAAAACGACGTTTCCCCAATGTCGCACTCCACAAAGCCACTCTCCTCTATATGTGCATGATTTTATTGATGTCCGATGTATAAGCGCGGAACAATAGAAAGAGGAAGCTGAGTGCAACGAGAGCATTTGTAACTGGCGACTAAATACCGCCTTCAGCTCACATTGTAGACACACACAGAGGTCGGGACTCAGAGGTGTAGGGCTGCAACAGGAGGGACTGAACCCAAATGGGAAAGAAATAGCATCGGGAAGAACATATTAAGGGCAAATCCACCAGGCCGATTTCTCACCCGATCAATTGTTCCCGGGCCCTTAAGAGGAAGCTCACGTATTGTAATTTATTTAATTCTGATAATAATAGTTTAATAAATGACCATTTTCAAAGATTTGAGAAATTCTAGAGCATCCGATAATAATCGGCGATTGTCTGGCTACGGAATCGGCTACCGTCGGTCCAGTGGAACACCCCCTTTATGATACGTGAAAATGAAAGAGGGCAGTGTTTATATAGAACGTCCTGAATATGCTGTACAAGGTACAAAACAAGGAGAAAATTGATGGTAAATACGGAAAGAGACGTTTACGTCTGGTTCCATATTTATCATATACCTGAAAATGAAATTTAAACAAGATTTACCTGAATAATCATAATGCAGTCGATATTGATTCTCTGCTGATAAAATAAAAGCATCATTTCACTGTGATACTGGTATTCCAACGTGTTCAGTATATATAGCAACATGTGGTCAACGTGTTTTGGACACAAAACAACGTTTGGCAACATGTGCACTACCCATATCAACGTGAGGGCAACATGTTCTGTGTTACATTATATGGCGAAACGGGGTGTATTTACTATATATATATATGTCATGGGTATATAATAAAATACACATATAAATTCACGGAATAAGGATGAGGAAACAGGACTTGATGGCGGCTGACAAGGACATGTTAGATAGACGGAAACGGAGAAGGACACAGAATAAGGATGAGGGAACAGGACTTGATGGTGGCTGACAAGGACATGTTAGATAGACGGAAACGGAGAAGGACACAGAATAAGGATGAGGGAACAGGACTTGATGGTGGCTGACAAGGACATGTTAGATAGACGGAAACGGAGAAGGACACAGAATAAGGATGAGGGAACGGGACTTGATGGCGGCTGACAAGGACATGTTAGATAGACGGAAACAGAGAAGGACACAGAATAAGGATGAGGGAACGGGACTTGATGGCGGCTGACAAGGACATGTTAGATAGACGGAGACGGACACGGAATAAGGATGAGGGAACGGGACTTGATGGCGGCTGACAAGGACATGTTAGATAGATGGAGACAGACACAGAATAAGGATGAGGGAACAGGACTTGATGGTGGCTGACAAGGACATGTTAGATAGACGGAGTCGGACACGGAATAAGGATGAGGGAACGGGACTTGATGGCCGCTGACAGGGACATGTTAGATAGACGGAGACGGAGTCGGACATGGAATAAGGATGAGAGAACGGGACTTGATGGCTGCTGACAGGGACATGTTAGATAGACGGAGACGGAATAAGGATGAGGGAACGGGACTTGATGGCCGCTGACAAGGACATGTTAGATAGATGGAGACGGAGATGGACACAGAATAAGGATGAGGGAACAGGACTTGATGGTGGCTGACAAGGACATGTTAGATAGACGGAAACGGAGAAGGACACAGAATAAGGATGAGGGAACAGGACTTGATGGTGGCTGACAAGGACATGTTAGATAGACGGAAACGGAGAAGGACACAGAATAAGGATGAGGGAACGGGACTTGATGGCCGCTGACAAGGACATGTTAGATAGATGGAGACGGAGATGGACACAGAATAAGGATGAGGGAACAGGACTTGATGGTGGCTGACAAGGACATGTTAGATAGACGGAAACGGAGAAGGACACAGAATAAGGATGAGGGAACAGGACTTGATGGTGGCTGACAAGGACATGTTAGATAGACGGAAACGGAGAAGGACACAGAATAAGGATGAGGGAACAGGACTTGATGGTGGCTGACAAGGACATGTTAGATAGACGGAAACGGAGAAGGACACAGAATAAGGATGAGGGAACGGGACTTGATGGCCGCTGACAAGGACATGTAACCATCTCGCGTCTCTAACCCGCGTAACTCAATCAGGGAACGGGGACCGCGCCACCGCCGCCACCACTTTGTGGTACCGCCGGCGAGGACGGCTAGTAATGGAGGGTGGTGGGTGATGGTGGGTGTTGGTGGGTGTTCGGTATTGGGTGGTGGGTGGTGGGGTGTGGGTGGTGGGTGGTGGGCGGTGGGGTTGTGGGGTGGTTGGGTGGTGGGGTGTTGGTGGTGTGTGGTGGGTGGTGGGCGGTGGGTGGTGGGGTGTTGGTGGTGAGTGGTGGGTTGTGGGCGATAGGGTTGTGGGGTGGTGGGGTGGTGGGGTGGTCGGGTGGTGGGGTGGTGGGTGGTGGGTGGTAGGTGGTGTATGGTGGGGTGGTGTGGTGGTGGGTGGTGGGCGGCGGGGTTCTGGGGTGGTGTGGTGGTGGGTGGTGGGTGGTGGGTGATGGGTGGTGAGTGGTTAGTGGTGGGTGGTGACTTGCATTGGAGGGTGGTGGTTGGTGGCTGGTGGATGGTGTCATACAGGGTCTTATTCACTGTCTACAATGGATAATAAGGGTCCAGTCTTAACTCTGTGACTTGCTCTTCTTTTTAGAGCGTGCTTGCAGGCGTTATATACATTATCTAGCGGTTAGAGTGATCACACTTATACACTTTCAGCGTGCTGCCAGAAAACTATTGTGCTGCTCACTGTGCTACTGGCAAAGGAGCAGGGTGCCAGTGTCTCAGTGTATTAGAAGCGTGCCCAACTGACCATGACCAATCACCCAAGGCCGAAATACCTCATTGACCAACTGGTGCTTGATATATCTGGATCCTAGACTCAGGCAATTGATGGCAAGTTGAATGAGTGCAAGTGGGTTACAGAAAACGGTCCATATATATACTGAATGTGACCCAAAATTTCAATTGTTTTTCATTTATAATTGCACGCTCATTCATCTATGATGAACATACCATTCATTCCTAGTCTACTACTACCACATCCAGCCACGACCCGTCCACACCCCAACCACACACAGGAAGCCTCTGACAGCACTGCCTCGGCACGAGGCCAAGTTCGATAAGCAGGCACTACAGGCCAGGAGGGCATATTACAGACTCACCCCTCTCATAAGATCTCACTGTCTCTAAGTGGTATTTTGTACAAGGTTCGCACTACGCACCCCTCTCATAAGATCTCACTGTCTCTAAGTGGTATTCTGTACAAGGTTCTCACTGTGCACCCCTCTCATAAGATCTCACTGTCTCTAAGTGGTATTCTCTACAAGGTTCTCACTACACACCCCTCTCATAAGATCTCACTGTCTCTAAGTCGTATTCTCTACAAGGTTCTCACTACGCACCCCTCTCATAAGATCTCACTGTCTCTAAGTCGTATTCTGTACAAGGTTCTCACTACGCTCTATGGGAGAAGAATTCTTAACGAACTAGGCTTAGAGCCTTTAGAATCTACTGGCACACAGTATTCCCGCTAGGTGGCATCATTGAGATTATAGGAATCTATGGGTTGCATTGATGTATGTCTTTAGCATTGGAGACAGGCCAGTGGATTCTCAAAGCTCTAAGCCTAGTTCATTAAGAATTATTCTCCTATAGAGCGAAATGAAAGTACAGAATACCATTTAGAGAGTGTGACATCTTATGAGAGGGGTGCACAGTGAGAACCTTGTACAGAATACCACTTAGAGAGTGTGAGATCTTATGAGAGGGGTGTACAGACTATGGTGGGATCCAGATTCAAATAGTGTTTCCCTGAATAATCTTATAGATTGACTTGTGCTGCATATCTATTTAGTTTAAGTAAGCATTTGTTCGTGAATGATAACCAAAGGAAAAAACATTCTCTGAAATTACAATATAAAAATATTGCATTATTTCCAAGCCTTATTCCTCCATTTTCTTCCTACCATGACAGTGCTTTGACATATGGTAGATATCACAAAAATGGCCTTTTGCTACTTTTCTATATTGATAACAAAACAGTCCATCTTGAGTTTTATTGTGAGTGCAACAAAAGTTAAGGTATCAAAATGATTGTAAAATAAATCTCTACTTGATTAAACTTGGTTTTGATTTTGCTTACATATGGAATTCTATGGAATCGTCACTCATATTCTAGATGTCAAACATTTTGCCCAACTTTTACCATGATTTCTGAGAAAATGTGTCCGAAACTAAAACAGATATATCATCTCAATAAATTGAAAATATATATCTGCAAGTAAATCCCATAATCTCTGCTTCTCTGCTTTAATATGGTACCTTTTGCATACCTATATGTTTTCACAGCCTAAATTATAAATGTTTTGTATATCAAGTCAAAAATGACTAGTTTTCAGTCCCCAATATGGTTGCACGGCCTATAGTTCCCACCGCCCGCTGCACCGCTACATACCCCACACTGCATCGCTAGACCCCCACCCTCACCCCTACCCGTGTCAGAAATACGCCGCCAATGCTAGAGACCGCATATAACGAGCGACAACAGGCAGATAGGGGTCCCGGACCGCACAGATATAGATGTGGTAGATCCAGGGATACATCCCCTGGCTTATAGGGGGGGGGGGGATGGGATTCCAGGTTTTGTAGAGGTTTTATAACGTAACGGTGGATCTGATTATACAACATGCTCCACATTGCAGTTTACCAACCACCTATCACCTACTATATTACTGCGGCCCATGTGCCAGCCCACTGCGGTAGCGCTGAAGCATACCCGGTGTTTACAATAGACGATTCTTGCCGGCGATTCTAACATTTTGCACCTCCTGACGACTTTCAGCAGTAAAATGATAGAAATTGTCTAATGTAAACGCCAAGCTGTAGCGACTGCAGGTCATCTGGTTACATACTCAACCCTGATGACTATTGGTTGCACTCTGATTCTCACGACTAATTAAAGTGGGCTTGAATTAGTCGTCTAGATAGACAGCGATTCTGTAAAAAAACTAATAAGTCGTCATTGTAAACACTCGAGTATATTCTGTTTTTGACAACTTTTGTGGTGGACATTGCCACCACCTGACGACTATTGGCTTGATGATCTGCAGTCGTCACGTTTTTAGTCTTCCAATGTAAACGCTGGCTAAAAGCACACAAAATGAAATTGGTAATTGGAGCAAAATTGAACTAACACAGCATTTAGGATATATCAGACACCGGCTAGGTCATCTAGGTATCTTTAGGTGGGAGGATAAGTTGTTGGACAGTGGATTGGTAAAACAGCTTTGATTATTCATGGTATACAAAGTCCCCGTTGAAAGTGTATGTAGACTAACCATTGTTTAAGAGCTGTCAGATACCATGACCCTGGTCTCAAAGGCAATGTATACGGGAAAATAGTCCTGTTGTGTACTAGAGCAAAGTTATGGTCCTTATAGATATACCCTTCTAATTGCCAATTGATGGGTTAAATATATTTGAGAAGATGGATAATGAATATAACAAATAGAGAGATTATGAAACATCACTGAATAGACACTGTAACTCTAAATTAATCTTATTTGTCTTATCTCATTTCAGAATGATTCTTAGATGTCTGGGGAGCACGTCATGTTAAATACACAATATTGACTGGTTTCAAATACAAGCGGTCGATGCTCCAAGGAGTTGACGTGTAATATTATCCAAGCGCACGTGAGGATATTGTGAGGAGACAATTACAAGGAGCAAAGAACCGTTTATTTGGAACCAGTCTATACTGTATTTACTATCCCACTGATAAGTGGGGTACCTATATTAGTTGTATTTAGGTATGCACTATTTTATCATATGCACTATTTTTCCGTTTGCGCCGGTTTTTGCAGCCCGGACCATTCAATATATCTGCATGCTCCGGGTATGTAGAATAACGCTGCCTATGTGTTTTGTATGGACACTATGTATCAGGTGGATAAAAAAGGTATTTTAGGTATCGTATTTCAGCCCACAGTTACAAGTATGGAACACCAGCTGATATGTTCTAGGTGTATTTACGAGGCGTAGCAAAAACACGTCCAATCCCGACGCTATTACCAGGTGATATGATCAACATAATGCCTTTTTCCACTGGCCAATTTCCCGTCACCGATCTACAGTCAGGAACCATGGACGGACTTTTGGCACTGCTGAAACAAAATCCGTCAATGGAAACGACCCAGCTCGTGAAATGACCCACAACTTTTTCTGCTTAGATTATGCAACATGGCACCACCGACCACTGAGTAAAAGCTTGGTCACTGACTGCGCAAAATCTACTACCCTCACCAATTTTTCGATAGCAGTGCACAGTTGGTGGCACCACCGACAGACTTTCTGGGTGACTCAAAAATTCTCCACCATTTTTGTCGGCCAATGGAAACAGGCCTATAGAGTAAGAGTTGAGTTCACAGGGCAACAAGCTTGTAGCACTGTTGATGTAGAAGAACTGATTGGTATGATTTCAGGCTGATGGGTCCATACATGTCAAGAGCAGGTGAATCAATGAAGTATTACTACCCGTTCGGTCATGGTCAACTGCACTGCACGAAAACCACCGTTTTATTTATATATACGCCATCACGGAAGTGCATGTATTGGCTGAATATTGACTTGTTTTCATTTATATACGCCCAGGCCTTATATACGCCAGACACGTCTAGGCTGTATTTCACACTCGGCGTATATGAGAGAAAATACCCTCTGCCCCCGCCCCCTCCCGCCCCTTTGTGTTGGTAGAAGTACAGGTGTCCTCAGTAGGAAGCCCTCCCCCCCCCCCCCACCCCGCCACCTCCCCCCGCCCACTCTCAGTGAAGCCCTGTTCACAGGACGCTTATATATACGCCCACAGATGAGGTGTATACATATGGGGATTAAGACGACCTTGTAGACGCAAAATACCTACTCATATACGCCCGGCGCATTCATATGTAAAATGATGGTTTTCGTGCAGTGCTGGGCACTCCTCTATAACACTAAGACACTGGCCATCTGCACCTTTGTACATTCTACAAGCCTGGGGGCTGTTTAATAATCTAGCACATGAAGACCTCATACAAGGATTATCGTTTGACAATATTTAGGTCTATTCCCTAAGACAGTCCTTGCCATTTATAGAGTCCATAAGTGTTGAATAATGTTACCCCTGGGTCTCTATGGCATACAGAAAACAGCCTACATGTACGATCCTAGATCATTTAACGGGTCCCTGGGTCTCTATGACAAACATAAATGGGACTACATGTACGATCCTAGATCATTTAACGAGTCCCTGGGTGTCTATGGCATACAGAAAAGGGTATATATGTAAGATCCTAGATTATTAAACGGGCCCCTGGGTCTCTATAACATACAGAAAAGAGTCTTCATGTACGATCCTAGATTATTAAACAGGCCCCTGGGTCTCTATGGCATACAGAAAACAGCCTACATGTTCAAATCTAGATCATTTAACGGGTCCCTGGGTCTCTATGGCATACAGAAAAGGGACTTCATGTACGATCCTAGATTATTTAACGGGCCCCTGGGTCTCTATAACATACAGAAAAGGGACTTCATGTACGATCCTAGATCATTTAACGGGTCCCTGTGTCTCTATGACATACAGAAAAGGGACTACATGTACGATCTTAGATCATTTAACGGGTCCCTGGGTCTCTATAACATACAGAAAAGGGACTTCATGTACGATCCTAGATCCCTGGCATACAGATGGTGAAGGGTTAGTGTGTGCAGCAACTGAAAGTCTGACTCAGCTGTCCCTACTCTATGCTCAACACGGTTATAGGATGGATTGTGGCGTGGCAGTGTGCACAGTCAGCGCTACAGACCCCTGTTAATGTTACAGCACTAATAACAAGTTATTCTCTGTATAATACAGGCTGACAGTCCCTGCTTCCCTAACCCTCGTGTGAGCCTTGTTAGCATTACAGCACTGAAAATAGGATAGTCTCAATACTGGCAGCCAGTCCCTGAATCTATGAACCTTAGCCAATGCCGTGTTAACATTACAGCACTGAAAATGGGATATACTCAATACTTGCAGCCAGTCCAGGAATCCATGAACCTTAGCCAATGCCATGTTAACATTACAACACTGTCAATAATATATTCTCGATACAAGGAGGATATATTATAGTGCCTCCATGAACCCTCGTGTGAGCCTTGTTATTATCTCACCCCTGGTACAAGTTTAGCCATAGGAATAACATTAGAAAAAATACTCAACGATCACCCTGGTAAAGTGACAATACTACGTCACAGCCTTGACATAGTGAATTTGCTAAGTATATTCTGATTATTCTGAAGTTGTGATGATATTTAATGTCATAGAAAGGGCTAAGATAAATCCAGAACCGCACTCGAATCGTTAAATAGACAATACTCCACTCGCTTGGCTGTGCCATAATTGTCACTCGGCTTCGCCCCAATGACGATTGCGGCCCATCCAAACTCGTGGAGTATTGTCTATTTCTATGATTCTCGATGCAGTTCTATATAAATATTAAAGCACAAAATGAAACATATTCTCGAGCTGCCAGCCCCTGACTCCCAAACCCTTGTGTGAGCCTTATGAACAATACAGCACTGATAATAACATATTCTCAAAACAAGCCTCCAGTCCCTGAATCCCGAAACCCCTTGTTAACATTAAAGCACTAACAATAACATATTCTCAATAAGAGCCACCAGTGCCTGATTCCCAAACCCTTGCATGAGGGTTGATATTAAAGTACTAATAATAACGTTGTCTCAATATGAGCTCCCAGCTGCTGACTCTCAATCCCTCACCTGAGCCTTGTTTAAGATTACAGCACTGACAATAACATATTCTTAATACAAGCCGATTCTTACCTAAAGATATCAATAAGGGCTTGCTCTTCTAATGTAACAAGCTTAACGCATGCACAGAAAGGCGTGATTACTCATCGATGGTCTGTCAGAATATGCCCTTCATGGAGCGGCAAAGTGCTGCGGGCATTTTTAAGTGATCACTCCCGAACCATCAAGAGGATGTTGTTAAATATTACAGCACTGATAATTATGCGTTCTTAGTACGAGCCGCCAGTCCCTCCCTTCCTGAACCCTAACTTGAGCCTTGTGAACATTTAAGCACTGACAATAACATATTTTCAATATATGCTGCTAGTCCCTGACTCCCAAACCCATGCGTGAACCTTGTTAACATAAAAGCACTGAAAATAACATATTCCCAAAACCAGCCGCCAGTCACTGCCTCCCAGGATCCTCATGTGAGCTTTGTTAACATAACAGCACTGACAATAACATATTTTCAATACAAGCTACTGGTACCTGAATCCCGAACCCCCTTGTTTACATTAAAGCACTGACAACAGAATATTCTCCATACAGGCCGCCAGTCCCTACTTCCCTGAACCCTTGCGTGAGGGTTGTGAACATTACAGCACTGACAATAGCATAGTCTCAATACAAGCTACCGGTCTGTTAAACCTGAACCCCCTTGTTAGCATTAAAGCACTGACAGTAACATAATATCAATACCAGCTGTCGGTCCCTGAATCCCGAACCCACTTGTTAACATTAAAGCACTGAAAATAACATATTCACAAATCAAGTCACCAGTCCCTGCCTTCACTGAACCCTTGTGTGAGCCTTGTTAACATTACAGCACTGACAATAGTATAGTCTCAATACAAGCTACCGGTCCGTTAATCCCGAACCCCCTTGTTAACATTAAAGCATTGACAATAGAATACATGCCGCCAGTCCCTGTCTCCATGAACCCTTGCGTGACGGTTGTGAATATTACAGCACTGATAATAATGTATTCTCAATACAAGCTACCGGTCCGTTAATCCCGAACCCCCTTTGTTAACATTAAAGCACTGACACTAGAATACATGCCGCCAGTCCCGGCCTCCCTGAACCCTCGCGTGAGCCTTGCTCCGCCGATTCCATCGCTGTGTGCATAGATAATCGGATCTTATCTCTTGTTTGTAAAGATAAGCTGATTCTTATCTAAACATCAATACAGACCTGCTCTACCAATGTAACACGCTTAACGCATGCGCAGAAAGAAGTGATTCCTCATCGAGGGTCCGTCTAAATACGTCCCGCCATGGAGCGGCAAAGTGCTCCGGGCATTTCTAAGTGATCATATTTCCATTATTCCTCCTCCTCCGCCGACGACGCGGGTTATATTTACGATCGTGCACACGCAGTGTTTTGAATATCAGATCTCGTTTGATCTCTCGTGGGGTTCTATAAATAGCTGTTCATCATATTGCCCAGTGCGGAATCGACTTCCCGCAGTCACGTTGACAAAAGACCAATAGCTAATATCGGCAATAAGCCGATAGTCGTCTGCTTTGAGAATGTAAATCAATGACTCAGGACTTCCTTGACAATCTGATGGCATTCAGACAGAATACTTCAGATTTTTCTTTTAAAGGCGTATCCTACAATACACTCTGGGGCCACCTGGTAATTTTTTAATTTTGTCATTTATCAGTCAAATGTGGTTTTGGGGATGTATTCTATTTCTAAATGAATAAATTAAGTGTTTCATATAGTTTATTCAATCCATATTGCGAAATTAGGCCAATTTACTTATACTTGATTTATATAGGAAATGTACTGAAAAATAAGGTTTTCCTCAATTCTTTCAAAAACAAGGACGTTGACCTATGGTTTTCAAAACTTAAATGTAAAGTATTATAAATCTACTATATTCTGTGAATGCTTGAGGAGAATGAAATGGGATTTGCTATGTGAAAAACAACCTTTTGGAATTTCGATTTATTCATTTAAAAAAACGATCATTATTTTGATCTCTGAATAAAAAACTAGCACGGTGACCCCCGATTTTTAAGCTAGATATTTGTTCCACAACACTAGGAGATCATCATATTCAATTTGCAGGAAAATGACATGAGTTTTAATTTTCAAGCCAAATTGTCCGAAGGCTGGTTTCCAAATATCTACAAATTAGAATTTAATTCTGATCCTTTGAGTTATTCAGATACCGAATGAGTGTAGTACAACATATTATTGTAGGTAAATTAAGCCTATCTATATTTGAGTGATTTACATAGGAAATCTGCTGGAAAATAGTTTTCTTCAATTTGATCAAATACAAGGATGGTGACCTATGATTTCATAAATCAGTAATAGGCCACATTTGCTCTAGATATTCTGTGAAAGGTTAAAGAAACCACATGGGTTTTACTATGTGAATAAGAATGTTTAAGAATTAATGTATAGTCTATTATAATGTCATCATCCTTTTAATCTCCAAATCAAAAATTAGCACGTTGCCCCAATTCCTTTTTAAGTTAATTATGTGTTTCACAACAGTTTAAGGTTATCATATTCAACCTTCAGGAAAATGACATGGTTTTTAAATCTCAAGGCAAATTGTCCTATATAACTTAAAGTAAAACATAAATACCGTGATTATTGATACGATTCCAAATAAGCATGATATCGTTCGCCAATAAAAAAGGCAACCGCTGTATTAATAACTTATATAGAAATAAAAGCTGCTTTTATATATATATATAGATAAATAATATATATATATATATATATATATATATATATATATATATATATAAACTAGGCTACTACTAATATCAATGTCTAAGCATTCCTAATTCCTAATTCCTACTAAGCATTCATATTCATAATATGTATTTAGAGAGTGGGGATAATATAGACTCGAACTCGAGCAACACGGACGCAAATGTAAAATAAAACATTCTGATATAATATTTGTCCCTTTATGGCTTCACCACAGGATCATTAGTGATATAATTACAAGACTGATTAAGTATTATAACACTGTTCGGCAGGCAGGCAATAAACTGTGATACTAAACCATAGACGAACCTAGCGGGGAAAGATAATGTATTCCCTGAGGGAAGATGTTGGCGGAACCTTGATGGAACTGACAACACACAACTATGCGGTCATGATTATGATCTGTGGACCCTGCCCGACCGACGCGTTCCATCCCTGCTCCCGATTTATGTGTTTTACTGGGACATCAAGCTGCCTCGACTTATACCAGACTGCAAATTAACATGCTAATTAACATGCTAATTGACATGCTAATTTACATGCTAAAGAGGCTGTGATCTAATAAAGGGTGGCTCCCCTGGTGGCAGACAGGCAGACTAGTAGGTCACATAGCCTCGAAGCTGTTTTTACTCTGCATGTTTTAATGTCTTATATTTTAAATTTATATATTAGAAATATTTTATTAGTGGTTTGGGAATTCGTCTATAAACATAGGGTACTATAGATGGAGAAATAGAATTTATCAAGTAGTGTCAATTTCATTTGTTTTCAAAAATTATTCAAACGAACTAAACGTTTCGATCAAATGTGATATTAGCTTAAGTAAAATTTCAGAATAATATGGTAACAATGGAAAATTTAAGAATATGAAGCAAAATCCTAATTCTCTTCAGAAAACAGCATATTTGCTGGCTTCCACGGATTATAGACACCGATGATTCCTCATATTGAACCACCGGTCGACTTTTGTACATGGTGCATATAATCAATGGCAGCTGGAAACACCACATAACAAGGTACTGACTGTGAGGGTTTTGTGTGTAACCTGCAACTAAGGCCCTTCTCTAAAGATAATACTACTATCACTATTTCAATAGGATTGCAATGTCTAAAAGTTGACACAAAATTTGGTAACGAGCGCCTATCATGTAAGTGATACACTTTTTCCGGTTTTAAACTGATATTTTAAACTAACACTTTTGTCTTTTTTGATAGATACTATACTACATTAATATAATTTATCACAACCGTATATGTTTTAAAAATGATCATAAAATCTACAAATAGATTGTGTAATTCACTCCTGCCTTATCCTTTATCTCACCCCTGATATTTTTGTCGTGTTGGCTTAATACTGGGAACTCATTCTCCATGTACTTAATCATGCATCTGGACGCGTTCTTCTATTCAGCTAGCATGGACTATTGGACGTACTACTATTTTGATTTGATTTTAATGTAAATAAACGAAAAGATAAGTATTTCACCAACAGAAACTGTTAGTAAGACATGATAATTACATATTGTGATATTTCGCGATATGCTTAATTTCAGCAAATGTTCACTCTCCAATCGTGGACTTCAACACTACGCATGCTCGCACATGCGCACCAGATACTAGTGGGCGATAATAAGGGTTTATCGCAGGGTAACAAACAATCACACTACACCAGTGAGAGACGTACCGTGCCACTGGGAGGCGCACGGGAGCGTAGCAGTAAGGAGCATACTATCCCCTCGTAAGTGGGGGGTGAACCGATTGGTTTTTACCGCCCAGTTTGTTTGTCGGGCGTATAAATGTCAAACGGACACGCTGGGAGGTGCGTGCGGCCATGCCATGTCCGAGCACGGGGGTAGCGTGCATACACACGTAATTAGGTCTTTATGGAGGAAGCTATTAGCAGGACCACTTCAGTGGCAAGGTTTTTGTTTGTTTTTGTTTTACATCATTTTATTTAACCTGGAAAAGTACTTATATAGAACGTCCTGACCATGCTGTACAAGTCACAGAACGAGATGCTAATTTACCGTTTGTACGGACCGAGGCGTTTATGCCGAGTTCCGTACAAACGGTAAATTAGCATCGAGTTCTGTGACCTGTACAAGCATGGTTGGACGTTATATATTTACTATATACCCGAAATTTAAAAAAAAATCAATTTCATTTTTCTTAACAACCAAAATTTTAATGATTGTGAATGGCTAGGTGGTCCGTATTTTAGTGTACGGACCAGTGGTCCGTAAAGTATTTTTACGTCATATGCCAAAACGGTGCGTATTTACAGTATATACAGCATGGGTATATAGTAAAAGGCAAATTTTGCCTGTTTTCTGACCGCACCAGTGCCATGCGTATGGTTTTGGGGATATGCTCTAGCTAATGCCCAATGCCCATCTATCGATTTCGGAACATTTATGTACGTTTGTCGGTGACAAACAGAGGGTAATTTATCTCAGCCGAGCCATCCTAACAGAGTCGGTAGATGTAGGACAGTTAGGCAAGGCTACCCAGCCATTAGTGAACACTAGGTTTCTTTGGTTTTTGCCCTACCCCAGCGATTAGTGGACCATACACCAATTTTATCAGTGTGCGGATCGAGCGAGGGGTTACGTAATTTGCCTGCGACAAGATGACCGACTCCTATACGATTTAGGAACTAATCGTTCAACCCTAAATCCGTAGATGGGCACCGGCTTTACTAGCTAAATCGAGACTGATCTTCTAAATATACTAAATGGCAGGTATGTGAACGTTAATATAACTATCACGAACAATTCCCACGTCACTACTGCTGAGAATCAATAGTTCTATTACTTTTAGTGACACTGAGCATTGATCTATTGCATAATTACATTGACATGCTTCATAACAAAGGTCTTTGAAAAGTGATCGCATGTATTGCTCATGAACTATTAGATGATAACAATAAATTATCTAATCATAACTTTGGGAATAATTTAGTTTCGAAATTATCTGATCGACTAAAACTCATGAAAGTGCAGCATATATAGGATCTATACGCAAGTAATTAATCTGATTTTAATGATGTATTTTATAACTTATGGGAAAGAAATGCACATTTTTTTTTGGTAGGTAATCAGTCACATGGTAGGATTAAGTGATGAAAACCAGCCTTAATCGAAGGCTGACACAACTTGATGAATTTTACGACTGGCATCTATAAAAATCATTGCATCAATAATGAAATTTCTGAAATAAAATACATACATAATACGAATTTCGTGTAAAAGTCACATATATAGGAGGTCTTTGGATACACCTTATTATACAAAAAAAAGGCTGAATGTAAAAAGACCCCCCCCCCCCAAGAAATCAACCTTATTTCATAGCATAAAAAACAGCACAGAGATGAAATACCGGCGTCTTTCTGCACATTAGTAGTCACGGATACCCACAAATGAAGGCACAGGAAAAGAGTGACAGCCTCAGAGGAGGCGGTAGGCGGAGGGGGAGGGGGTAGGCGGGGGAAGGCCTAAGTAGCGACATACGGACAAAGAACCGTAAGAAACATTAGAGAGACACAAGTCCCGGCCTGCTTCTCCACCACACAACGCGGTTACCGAACGTAATTACCCAGCTAGGCGGCAGTACAAAGAGCAGCTCACAGATGTGAATTAAAGCGGGATGGGCACACAGGGGCCGGCCCCCCCAGGCCCCCCCAGCCCCAAGGCCCCCCCAGGCCCCCCAGGCCCCAGAGGCCCCCCAGGCCCCCTCCCAGCCCCCACCAGCCCCCCATGTATATCAGTATCAGAGACCATGCCCCACTTTACGGAGCAGCTCACTGAGCAGCTCACAGATGTAAATTAAAGCGGGGCAGGCACACAGGGGCCGGCCCCCATCAGGCTCCCCTAGCCCCCCTAGGCCCCCCAGCCCCCCAGCCCCTTCGCCCAAGGCTCCCCCCAGGCCCCCCACCAGCCCCCCATGTATATCAGTATCCAAGACCCATGCTCCACTTTACGGAGCAGCTCACAGAGCAGCTCACAGAGCAGCTCACAGAGCAGCTCACAGATGTAAATTAAAGCGGGCCGGGCACACAGGGGCCGGCGACCCAGGCCCCCCAGGCCCCCCAGAGGCCCCCCAGGCCCCCTCCCAGCCCCCACCAGCCCCCCATGTATATCAGTATCATAGACCCATGCCCAACTTTACGGAGCAGCTCACAGAGCAGCTCACAGATGTAAATTAAAGCGGGGCAGGCACACAGGGGCCGGCCCCCCCAGGCCCCCCTAGGCCTCCCAGGCTCCCCAGGCCCTCCCCCAGCCCCCATGTATCCCGGTATCAGAGACCCATGCCCCACTTTAAGGAGCAGATGTGAATTAAAGCGGGGCGTGCGCACATGGGCCGGCACCCCCAGACTCCTCTAGGTCCCCCAGCCCCCCCCCCCAGCCCCCCACCAGCCCCCCAGCCCCCCACCAGCCCCCCATGTATATCAGTATCAGAGACCATGCCCCACTTTACGGAGCAGCTCACAGAGCAGCTCACAGATGTAAATTAAAACGGGCCAGGCACACAGGGGCCGGCCCCCTAGACTCCCCTAGGTCCCCCTAGTCCCCCCCAGGCCCCCCTCAGGCCCCCACAAGCCCCCCATGTATATCGGTATCAGATACCCATGCCTCACTTTACACAGCAGCTCACAGAGCAGATGACCCCATGGTCTCTGCCTGATAAGGTTACGTTGAGCTGCTCCGATGATGGGCGGGGAGATAGCTTAGTGGTTAAAGCACTGGACTTGTTATCCCAAGGTTTGGGGTTCGAGTCCCACTGCAGTCACATTCCTTCATGCCAAGAAGTGGTAGACTTACTACTATATCAAAGGCTAGTCCTTCTCACACCATGTATATGTGGTGTGGTGTACAGCCACCTTTCTCCTTCATCTCCAGCAGTGGTAGATTTACTATTATATCAAATAGCAGTCCTTCTCATACCATGTCTATGTAGTGTGGTGTGCAGCCACCTTTCTACTTCACCCCCAGCAGTGGTAGATTTACTGCTTTATCAAAGACCAGTCCTTCTCATACAACGTCTATGTGGTGTGGTGTACAGGCAATTTTCTCCTTCACCCCCAGCACTGGTATAAATATAGACAATAAATGATGATTTTGTTGACAGGCGGCCGTAAACCACAAGAAGTTGACGCAGATACAGCAGAACCCCGCGTAAGCGGACACCCTCCGTTCCAAGAAAAGTGTCCGCTTACGCAGGGTGTCCACAAATGTGGGGTTAAAATAATCATCTAATAAAGGGAACCATTCCAAGCAAAGATGTCAGTTAACGCAGGGTGTGCGCAGGGTGTCAGTTAGGTGGGGTTCTAATGTATACTGCATGGGTATATAATAAAATCATATATATGAAGTATATATCCAATGTATGTGTATTTGAGTATTGTATATATTGTATATATCATTTATATACATGTATAGCCACATGTATAGTACATACATCTGATACATCTCCATGTTTTCCTCGTCCATACCCACCCTCCATTCACCCCCACACTACACAGACGTCACCGCGGAAGACACATCTCCATATGTATAAATAAACCCATACATCGGGGCCTGTTTACGCCGAGCTGCTCGCCTCTTCTCTAACCCTCCCCGTAAATCAGACATAGTTCTCTCCACTCGCCCGGCATCTGGGAGTCTGCCACCCTCTGTGAGCTGCTCTCAGGGCCTCGTGAGCTGCTCAGAGCTTGGTAAACTGCTCTCCGCCGCCTAAAAGCACATGAGGCGGGGTGCGGTGACACAAAGGGCCGGCTTTGTTGTGGCTTCCTGCCGCGTGTATTCCGTATCGGAGAGAGGGAGCTTCGGTTGCCAGTTGCGGTGCTTTGACACTGCCTGACGAGATGGCAGGTTGAGGGACGGAGACTGTCTATCATTCCTGCCATACATAGCTGCTGACTGTGTCCCTTTCCCAGCCCCCCGTTATGTGCCTATTGATAGAAGCCTCACACAGTCCCTCACTGGGCCCATATTATTATCCATACACAGGCACTGACTGTGTCCCTTTCCCTGTTCCGTTACGTGTCTATTCATACAGGCTTGACACATTCTTTCCCCACCTTGTATATTTATCCATACATACGCACTGAATGTGTCCTTTTCCCAGTCCCCCGTTATGTGCCTATTGATAGAAGCCTCACCCAGTCCCTTACTGGCTCCATATAATTATCCATACACATGCACTGACAATGTCCCTTTCCCAGCCCCCGTTAGTTGCCTATTGATATAGGCCTGATACATTTCCTCACTACCTTCATATCTTTATCCATACATACGCACAGACTGTGTCCCTTTCCCTGTCCCCGTTACACGTCTATTGATACAGGCTTGACACACTCTCTCCCCACCTTTTATATTTATTCATACATACCCACTGAATATGTCCCTTTCCCAATCCCCGTTACTTGTCTATTGAAAGAAGCCTCACACACTCCCTCCCCGCCTCAGTATTTTTAGCCATACACACCCTCAGACTTTGACCTTTTCCCTGTTCCGTTACATGTCTATTGATACATACTTTCTCTCTGAACCTTGTATATTTATCCATACAAATGCATTTACTGTGTCCCTTTCCCATTCCCCGTTACTTGTCTATTGATATGGTCATGACACACTCCCTGTCTGCCTACATATTCTTATTCATACACACTCACTTACTGTGTCCCTTTCCCAGCCCCCATTACTTGCCTATTGATATGGCCCTCACACAGTCCCTCCCCACCTATGTATTTTCATCCATACACCTGCACTGACAGTGTCCCTTTCCCAGTCTCCCATTACATGCCTATTCATAAAGTTTCAGTCTATACATCCAAATCGTGCCCAATTATATTGGTTTCTATGGGAAGAGATTAAGTCATCTTAATTGCCTGTATTTATTATGATCAAAGAGGCTGCATTAAGATAGCCATGATTTTGTAGCAGCTCCTCTCTGTCTTGATGTTGACCGTATATCAGCCATGTGGTGAATGGCAAGTTTACCCCCATTAACACTTGATCTAGTTCCCAGTCTGGTCACATGGGGGAAGGGCACTCAGACATGACACTGACACCCAAGTTGTTAGTGACATGAGCGGCCCTCGTGGCATGTACGACAGACCGCAACAAGACTGGTCACTCCTCATTGGCTGTTGCTTCATCAGCCAATCCCAGCACAGAGTTTACAAGCTTACCCTGAACCCAGATGCCACCTGCTGTTTGTATATAAGCAGATGCACCTGTCCAAATAAATCAGTCTTAAGTTCTTGACTCATAGTAGTACATAGTACATCTGTGTTTGAGTTCTTGCTCCCTTCTTCTTAAGGCCCACGCGTTACGCAAGTACGGATCAAGTCTTAATGTCCCAGTCACACTGGCGTAAAAAACGGCGTTTTTCCGTGTACGCACCTCTACGTTCTTCTACGCATTTTGAAATATACAAATGCGCGGCATTGCGCGGGAACACCCGGAGATGCGTAAAAGAAAGTCGGAATGCGCCGAAAAACGCCGCAATACGTACTTAAACGTAAAGAAGCGTTGATGAACGTTGAGAAGCGTACTAAAACGGTAAAGAAAAGCAAACAGATACGTTCCAAATACGTAGCTAATACGTGGTCCCCACTAATTCAAATACGTAGAGGAAATGCCGTTTTTTACGCCAGTGTGACTGGGGCATTACACATTGATAGGGACCTGACACACTCCTTCCTACCTCTGTATTTTTATCCATACACATTATTGATTTAGTCTCGGGGCTTGTCCTTGCGCCCTACTTTTATTCCTGCCTTGAACAGGTTCCCTTAATCCCTACCTCCAGCCCATTGCACTCCCAATTCAATATCAATACTGAAAAACTTGACCTTAATCTGTGTCTTTATTACCCATCTAATAGGTCCCCTGAGTACAGAATGAACATCCCGTGGAATCCCCAACCATCAGAATTGAAGAATTTGCAGTTTTTAGCATGGAGTAAAAGCACTCCCACTTTTACGGAACAAATGACCATCCTAAAATGGAAACCACAGTTTTATACATTTTGATTGAAAACTCCAAACCAATCTAAGAGATTTTGATATGTGTATACCCCTGTTAGTGATTTAGGAACTCTTATTTGTCATCGTAATGACCATTGAATATATTCTCTGCTTCACTCCCTCTCATCCTCCCTGATCCTGTCTTGCCTCTCTCGTCTCACTACCTTCCCGCTCTCTCTCCCTCTATCTTCCTTATCTCCCTGCCTTCTCACGCTACCTCTCTCGTCTCCCTGCCTTCCCCTGCCCGCCTCTCTCCCTCCCACTCTACCTATCTAATTTCCCTGCCTTCCCCTCATCCTCTCACTCCATCTCCCCCATCTTCCTGCCTTCCTCTCTCCCTCTCACTCTGTCTCCCTCATCTCCCTGCCCGCCGCTCCGCCTCTCACTCTATCTCTCTCCTCTCCCTGCCCTCCCCTGCCCGCCTCTCTCCCTATCTCCCTCGTCTCCCTACTTTCCCTGCCTCCTCCCTCTCCCTCTCGCTCTATCTCCCTCATCTCCCTGCCCTCCCCTGCCCGCCCCTCTCCCTCTCCCTCTATCTCTCTCCTCTCCCTGCCCTCCCCTGCCCGCCCCTCTCCCTCTCATTCAATCTCTCTCATCTCCCTGCTCTCCCCTCTCCCTCTCACTCTATCTCCCTCATCTCCCTGCCTTCCCCCTCTCCCTCTCCCTCTATCTCTCTTGTCTCCCCGCCCTCCCCTGCCCGTCCCTCTCCCTCTCCCTCCATCCCTCTCACCCTCTCACCCTATCTCCCTACTTTCCCTGCCTTCCCTTCATCCTCTCTAACTCTCTCCCTGTACACTTCCCCATCTTGGCTGTTGTGAAATCCAGCAGGCGCCGACCCAGAACTGTCAGGCCGCATCAATACATCACGTCGTCAGAGTAAAGGGCGGAGGAGCGGCGGACTCTGAGGGCGGGGACAGCACAGCCACCGGCCCGCAGTCCCTGCCACGGTATGCCAAGTCGCGGTGCGGTAGGATATAACACTGTCACGGTATGCCAAGTCGCGGTGCGGTATGATATGACACTGTGACGGTATGCCAAGTCATAGTGCGGTATGATGTAACACTGTGACTGTATGCCAAGTCGCGGTGCGGTATGATAACACACTGTGACGGTATCCCAAGTCGCGGTGCGGTAGGATATAACACTGTGACGGTATGCCAAGTCGCGGTGCGGTATGATAAGGCACTGTGACGGTATGCCAAGTCACAGTGCGGTATGATATAACACTGTGCGGTATGCCAAGTCGCGGTGCGGTTTGATATAACACTGTGACGGTATGCCAAGTCACGGTGCGGTATGATAAGGCACTGTGACGGTATGCCAAGTCGCGGTGCGGTATGATAAGGCACTGTGACTGTATGCCAAGTCGTGGTGCGGTATGATATAACACTGTCACGGTATGCCAAGTGACAGTGCGGTATGATAAGGCACTGTGACGGTATGCCAAGTCGTGGTGCGGTATGATAGCACACTGTGATGGTATGTCAAGTCGCGGTGTGGTATGATAGGGCACTGTGACGGTATGCGAAGTCGCGGTGCGGTATGATAAGGCACTGTGACGGCATGCCAAGTCGCGGTGCGGTATGATAATGCACTGTGATGGTATGCCAAGTCATAGTGCGGTATGATATAACACTGTGACGGTATGCCAAGTCGCAGTGCGGTATGATGACACGCTGTGACGGTATGCCAAGTCGCGGTGCGGTATGATAAGGCACTGTGCGGTATGATATAACACTGTCATGGTATGCCAAGTCATAGTTTTAAAAAATAAATTTATCCTGCCCCATCTCCACGATTTTAGAATAATAATTAGCCATTTTAGTACGTGCAATAAATAACACTTAACTGGACGCTCGCCCAAATACAGTGACCCAATGTTAAGCCTATGGCGTTTTTTATTAGAGGTAGGATAAGATAGTATACTGTTCACTATGACAAGAAAGTGTGTAGCAGTGACAAGGCTCTCATTTGATAAGACACTCTGACCTGTGGCATTATCTCACCCCTGGTATTTTTGTCTCATAGGCTTAACATTGGGATCTCTTTCTTCATAATTCTACGAGTATTGCATCCCGTTATCCATAATCTTTATCCTGTGTGTCCTCTATTTTATTGGTGTGTACAGAAAGCAACTCGCCTTGGTCAAAGTCCTTGCTCCCCAACTTGTTTGAATGCTACATGATATTCACTCGGCTGTCACCTCGTTCATATTACTCTGCATCAAACCCTTGTAGAATAACGCCCTTGACCAAATCTGGTGGGTTTCTGTTTTATTACAACACGATTCTGCACTTCCTAGTTTCTGAACACCAACATCTCACCCCACCCCCTCTCATAGGATCTCACACTCTCTAAGTGGTATTCTGTACAAGGTTCTCCCTGCGCTCTATGGGAAAAGAATTCTTCATGAACTAGGCTTAGAGCCTTGAGAATCCACTGGCATACAATATTCCCGCTAGGTGGCATCATTGAGATTATAGGAATCTTTGGGTTGCATTGATTACGTCTTTAGCACGGGAGGCAGGCCAGTGGATTCTGTAGGCTCTAAGCCTAGTTCGTTAAGAATCCTTCTCCTACAGAACGTAGTTTTTCTTTAATGGTTTATTGACACAAGGTTCATATATAACATGATTCATGATTTTCAACCAAACTGTCAGGTACAAAAAACTACAGAGATACATAGAACAGGAATTGACGATCCTAAAGAACACCATAAGTCAATACTGGGCTGAGGATACAGAATACCACATAAGGAGTGTGAGATCTTATGAGAGGGGTGCTCACCCAGTGTTGTTACCTTAATGACAGATCCTGAGTCACGCTTATGGAAACATACCAGAAGCAGGTCATGCTGATTAAGTAGCGGTAAGCCATATCTGTGAGCCACCAGTCCTAGCTGAACCGATCCCCATTCTCCCCCACACACTGGCGCCTTGTAGCCGGGAGATCCAGGGATGAGTGGGGATTATCAGGTGGACGATCAGACCCCACAGAGCGGCCGTGTACGCCTCGACCCCGGAGTACTGGAGTGAGAGCCTCCAGGAGGGCTCAGAGTACTCCAGGGCATGGTGTGAGGGTCAGAGATCAGCCCCCTGAACCAGGGTCACTGAGTGTAACGTGTGGAGAGGAGGGTCGACCGAGTGTAAGGTTGTTCATCCTAACCCTGATACAAAATGCCATAGGCTCAATAAAGATACTTATCTTAGGCCCGGCGTCCACCTACTACGATAGAATCGTAGACCTCCCGATATGGCACCGATACAAAATGTCAAAATCGGTGCCATATCGGAAAGGTGCAAAATCGTAGACATATGTCTAGACAAGCCAATCCACCATGCGTTGTATGGGGTTTTTATCGGTGTCTAATCGCAGAAACGTGGTCAACTGCCCCGATATCAGGTAACATTCCGACGCGATTTTGATTTTTTATCGGGAGGTGCATCGTAGACCACATCGGTGCCATATCGTAGTAGGTGGATGCCGGGCCTAAAGCCCAATGCCCATCTACCGATTCCGGAACATTTATGTACCTTTGTCGGCGACAAACGGACGGTAATTTGTCTCACCAAAGGCATCCCAGCGGAGTCGGCCGTAGTCGGTAGATGTAGGACAGCTAGGCAAGGGTGAGCCAACGATTAGTAGACCGATTTCTTAGGACTAATATCCAGAACCCCAACTTCTCAATGTCCGCCGGTCGAGCGAAGAGTTACGTAATTTGCCTGCGACAAGTTGACCGACTCCTATACGATTTGGGAACAGGGTTAGTGTAACGTGTGGAGAGGAGGGTCAGCCGAGTACAATGTTGTTCATCCTACCCCTAATAAGAAAACACCCTAGGCTTAACATAGGAAATGTAGCATGCGGTGAAATAAAGTGTTTTTTATGTACCTAGAGAAATAAAACATCGACCAATCAGTGATCAGGAATCATTCTCATGTGAAAATAGTTCTGGCTGCAGAGAAAAATTCTGACAGGTGTCAAATATGGCCATTTACGTATTCATAAATGGATTTCGGTGAGTGTTTGCATATTTCCTAATATTATAAAGAAGTGGAGATGGGGTAGGATATATTCTAAACCAAACTCGTGTTAGCCTGGTCACAGTTTATACCATTCCAGCCAGGTCGGCTACTCACTGCGCTCAGCTATTGCCTCGTGTAGTAATACACAACCTGTCCGTTGTGGCATAAATCTTGACCAGGCTAACTTTCGTTCAGTCTCTACTAGAAAACCTTGAGCCTTACTTGTGCAAAGCATGGGCCTTAAGTAGTTTGGCAATACCTGACGGCATGGGCCTGCCATAGTCTGGCAATACCTGAAGGCACTGGCCTGCCATACAATGCTGCAATCCCTAGACGCATTGTCCTGCTGTGAAATTGTTTATATTTCTTTGCTAACAAGTGGAAAGAGTGTTAGAAAGGGAAAGAGTAAAAATAATCAGATAACAGGGGTAAGACAAGGTCCACCTTTTGTAAATCGAAGAAATACTGCTATCTGCTTTTGTAATCACAGGAATTATTCTTAATTCATATAATTTAAGCATTTACACAGGAAATTGGTGCTACGTATACGATTACTGTTTCTAGGTTAAGTATGGGGAAGCAAGGCTGCCAAGTGCGAGTTGCCAATGGCACTTCTGCAAAGAGTATTTGGAAGAGAAACACATGAATTACTCTCAACTATACGCTTTAAGCATTTAACACAGGGAATGGTTCTGGCAGTCACGTTTTCTGTGTTAAGTATAGTGCAGCTGGAAGCCAAGCGTGGTACTGTTGCCGTTCTCGTGGTGAATTTTGAGAGCCTGGAAACACAGGAATTACTGCATATTTTAAGCAGCTGTCACTGTCGCTGGGTCTTTGCAGAAACTCTTTGTGTGTAAAGTGGCGAGCGGTGGAAAGCCACGTGCGGGATACCGTTGGCAGTGCTGTGTGAAGTAGTTGGGAACAGGGAAGCCGAACCCGGGGTACTGCTGGCATTTCTGTGTTAAGTAGCTCAGGCATGAGGAGAGTACAGATAAGGCCCGTTTCCATTGGCCGATCTCCCGTCACCGATCTACAGTCAGGAACCACCGACAGACTTTTGGTACTGCTAACACAAAATCTGTCAATGCACACGACCCAGCTCATAAAATGACACATGACTTTTTCTGCTTAGATTATGCAATGTAGCACCACTCACCACTGTGTGAAGGGTTGGTCGCTGAATGAAATCTACTACACTTCTATATAGATGCAAAGTGAGTGGCACCACCGACAGACTTTCTGGGAAACTCAAAAAGTCTACACCCTTTTCGTCAGCCAATAGGCCCGTTTCCATTGGCCGATTTCCCATCACCGATCTACAGTCAGGGACCACCGACGGACTTTTGGCACTCCTGACCCAAAATTGGTCAATGGGAACGACCCAGCTCATAAAATGACACATGACTTTTTCTGTTTAGATTATGCAATGTGGCACCACTCACCACTGTGTGAAGGGTTGGTCACTGAGTGAAATCTACTACACTTCTATATAGATGTAAAGTGAGTGGCACCACCGACAGACTTTCTGGGGAACTCAAAAGATCTACACCCTTTTCGTCGGCCAATGGAAATAGGCTTAATGGAAATAGGCCTATACAGTGTGCAGACCTGACTACAGGCCAACTGGCGAGAATAAACTGGCTGGGCACGCGCCAGGCATGTTGGCACATCCCTCTCATAAGATCTCACACGCTCTAAGCCGTATTCTGTACAAGGTTCTCACTGCGCTCTATGGGAGAGGAACTCTTAGCAAACTAGGCTTAGAGATTTGAGAATCTACTGACACACAATATTCCCGCTCGCTGGCATCATTGAGATTATAGGAATCTTTGGGTTATACATTGATGTACGTCTTTAGAACGGGAGGCAGGCCAGTGGATTCTTAAGGCTCTAAGCCTAGTACGTTAAGAATTCTTCTCCATAGTGAGAGTACAGATTACAACTTAGAGAGTGTGAGATCTTATGAGAGGGGTGCGTAGTGAGAACCTTGTACAGAATACCACTTAGAGAGTGTGAGATCTTATGAGAGGGGTGCGTTGGCATTATGCTCCAGGACTGGTGTACGTTATATTCCCCTCTATTCACAAATCTCACGAGCTTAGTCTCAGAACCGTTCTCTTTTCTCCAGCACATTTAATTTCGGGTCCAGGCATATGGCTGCGTTGGGCACAGGACCATACATAAAGCTTTGTTGGGCCTGGGATCACGAATAAAGATGTGAGTGGCTTGCGGACCTGGGAGTTAGCTGTTCAATGACCAGGGAGCTGTTTCAAAACGTGGGTTAAGTCTATGGTTTTGAAACAGCTCCCTGGGACCTGTTTCACTAGTTTCGTGACATATCTAGATGGCGTCTATAGATGGTGTGTCCGGTTTCATAAGAACTAGACAATAGACTTCGTTTTGTTCTTTCTTGCTTACACTGTTGGTGCCGCTTTTCATGTCTGTCTAACACTTTTGTCACGAAACTAGTGAAACAAGTCCATGATGTGTAGATTTGTCTAATTCTTATGTTTGGGTTCTATCTTTTCCTAAGGGCAGCTACTTCTGTTGTCACGAAACTAGACAACCCCAATGTCTGTATGGTGTCACGGACATGTCACGATACTAGTGAAACAGGTCCCAGGTATATGGCTGTTAGCTGTACGGGCACCGGGCATATGACAATGAGTGGATCAGGATCCAAGCTAATGTTCCTGAGTGGCTCGTGGACTAGACATATGCCTATGTGCAGCTCAGAAACTGGGCATATGACTGTGAGCTATCCAGTGACCAGGCATAAGGCTGTAAGTGGCTCAGAGACTGGGCATATGGCTGTTAGCTGTCTAGTGACTGGGCATATGGCTGTTAGCTGTTTGGTGGCTGTGTAGAGCTCGGGGACTGGGCATATGGCTGTTAGCTGTTTGGTGGCTGGGCATATGGCTGTTAGCTGTTTGGTGGCTGTGTGGAGCTCGGGGACTGGGCATATGGCTGTTAGCTGTTTGGTGGCTGTGTGGGGCTCGGGGACTGGGCATATGGCTGTTAGCTGTTTGGGGTCTGTGTGGGGCTCGGGGACTGGGCATATGCCTCTAACTGGCTCCCGGACCGGGCATATGTCTGTAAGTGGCTCGGGACTGCGGTGATTTAAGGCCGGCGGGCGAGCGGCCAGTGTTGTGTGCTGTATACCACTGGTCAATATCACTCTGCCCGTCTCTCATCCTCACCGCCCGCCGCCCGCCGCCCGCCGCCCGCCGCCCGCCGCCCCCCACCGCCCGCCCGCCGTACACCGCCCGCCGTATACCACCCACAGCCCGCCGCCCGCCGCCCGCCGCCCGCCGTACACCACCCACAGCCCGCCGCCCGCCGCCCGCCCGCCGTACACCGCCACTCGCCCGCCCTTCCCCCGCCCGCCGCCCACGCCTACCGCCCACCGCCCGCCGCCCGCCGCCCACCGCCCACCGCCCGCCGCCCTCCGTACACCGCCCGCCGCCCGCCGCCCGTCCCCCGCCCGCCGTACACCGCCCGCCGCCCGCCGCCCGTCCCCCGCCCTCCGTACACCGCCTGCCGCCCGCCGGCCGCCGCCCGTCCCCCGCCCTCCGTACACCGCCCGCCGCCCGCCGCCCGCCGTCCCCCGCCCGCCCGCCGTACACCGCCCGCCGCCCGCCGCTTTACACAGTATACGGCCGGCGCAGCTTCGCCTTGTCAGGGCTTTTAACGCCTCCGTGTAAAGGATACCGCGTTTTCTCGCTCATATGTGTACACTATGTCTGGCTCCTCACTTGACGGTAGCGACAGCAGACTCTGTGAGGGTGTGTTAGCAATGGGAGCGATGTGATTATACTGATTTACTCTGTGTTATAGATGCCCGGGTGGATTATTGTAGCATAGGCCGGTATTTATATACGATTCTTTTTACTGTCAGACTAGGTACCAGTATATATATATATATATATATATATATATATATATATATATATATATATAATACTCTTTCAATACAATAGATTTGTATGGGGAAAGGGCATATAATAATGCGCCTTTTATATATATAACATTCATTTCCTGGTTGCAATAATAAATGATAAAAAAAAAAAGATAAAAAATATTCCCGATGAAAATACGCGAAAGCGTAGGAGGCAAATTTTTATAAAATATAAATGATAAACAGATGTTTGTTTTTATAAGAAAAAACCTTCCTCTTGAGTATATATCGTTGAATATTTCAATTTACTGGCAACAGAAGTTTTGGGTGATAACCACGAGGAACGATGACACAGGAGTCATTCCTATTTCATCGGGTACGAGCCAGTTTATATATATACTTTATTAGCTCCTTACATTGTATTTGCGCTTCTATGACGCTTGTGTCATAGCAGGAACACTGCAACTAGGAACAATAGAGAAAGAGAGTCCACCTTTTTGTGTTATGGTAAAAAGGCACAGGTACATTAAAAGGTAGACCTTCTGCTGTAGACTGAAGGAGAATGTCATTTGGCTTTTTTGTGATGACCATAAACGATGACTTTGGACTGTGTCCTGACATCCTAACAGCAAACGGAATCTTTAAGAGAATTAAGAAGGAACTAGATCAAGATCATAGCCACTGAAAATATGCCATGAGTTTTAGTTTGTAGAGTATTCTAACTTGGCTTTGCCTGTGAGATTACATTGCAAACCAAAATGACTTGCGTATATTCAGTGGATATGGATAAAGTGCGGTTCAGATTTTATCTCATCCCTATCACTGACTAAGTAGCCGACATTTATGACAGCCAACATTGAGTGTTTTATACTGTACTAGCGACTTCTTCGAATCATATTTGGCTAGCCCCCCCCCCCCCCCCGCCCTCCGTTCGTACCACGAAAGTCGGCCGCACTACAGGCGAACTGGGCCCTCTAGCGGTTGAACAGGAAACCATCGTAAACTCGTGGTTATCATTTCGTATGACACAGGTGCTTGAGCTGATCATCAACGATCAGCACTCTATGGATTGAAACCAGCGAAAGTTGGGGTCTCATTGGTTTCACACGAGAAAAATAGATCAGAAAACTAAAATACCAAACCTTGATTTCGTCATGGCGCAAAATGAATCATAAGAGAAGAAGTTTGTCTGAGTATAGTCCTACAAAAAAGAAGACCAGGTTTGAGTTTTTCCCTACACGAGAATCTCACTCCCGTGGTGCTTCAATCTCCCACCCTAGATCGGGTTCACTCTGTCCCTATGTGCAGGAGATTCTCCAAGCGGATTCGACGGAATTCTAACGTTTTAAATATAGTAGGTAACTATATGTGCGTTGAGTATGAGTTCCCAATGTTATGTCCATAGGACAGAAATACCATTGGGGAGATACTATTACGAAACATCACGAAATTTCATATGATTGTTTATATGGCATGAGTTGTCTTCTGAAATGATATCATGATGCGGAGCTGAATGATATCTGTAGCGGAAGACAATGAAACAATGTGGTGTGATGCTGTGTCAGGGAATTGACTGCTGTTTCTGGGTTTATGGTGTCTGTGGTAGAAGGGATGTTACTGCAGGCACTGTCTGTGGTGTGAGGCTGTGTCAGGGAATTGACTGCTGTTTCTGGGTTTAAGGTGTCTGTGGTAGGAGGGGTGTTACTGCAGGCACTGTCTGTGGTGTGAGGCTGTGTCAGGGAATTTACTGCTGTTTCTGGGTTTAAGGTGCCTGTGGTAGGAGGGGTGTTACTGCAGGCACTGTCTGTGGTGTGAGGCTGTGTCAGGGTATTGACTGCTGTTTCTAGGTTTAAGGTGTCTGTGGTAGGAGGGGTGTTACTGTAGGCACTGTCTGTGGTATGAGGCTGTGTCAGGGAATTTACTGCTGTTTCTGGGTTTAAGGTGACTGTGGTAGGAGGGGTGTTACTGTAGGCACTGTCTGTTGTGTGATGCTGTGTCAGGGAATTGACTGCTGTTTCTGGGTTTAAGGTAACTGTGGTAGGAGGGGTGTTACTGCAGGCACTGTCTGTGGTGTGAGGCTGTGTCAGGGAATTGACTGCTGTTTCTGGGTTTAAGGTAACTGTGGTAGGAGGGGTGTTACGGCAGGCACTGTCTGTGGTGTGATGCTGTGTCAGGGAATTGATTGCTGTTTCTGGGTTTAAGGTGACTGTGGTAGGAGGGGTGTTACTGCAGGCACTGTCTATGGTGTGAGGCTGTGTCAGGGAATTGACTGCTGTTTCTGGGTTTAAGGTAACTGTGGTAGGAGGGGTGTTACTGTAGGCACTGTCTGTTGTGTGAGGCTGTGTCAGGGAATTGACTGCTGTTTCTGGGTTTAAGGTGACTGTGGTAGGAGGGGTGTTACTGTAGGCACTCTCTGTGGTGTGAGGCTGTATCAGGGAATTGACAGCTGTTTCTGGGTTTAAGGTGTCTGTGGTAGGAGGGGTGTTACTGCAGGCACTGTCTGTGGTGTGAGGCTGTGTCAGAGAATTGGGTGCTGCAGGGAAAGGGTTAGTGGCAGCAGAGCAAAACGCAGGCACCAATTAATTAGGAAACCTTAAAAACAAAGATAAATGCTAATTTGTGTAATCCATAATCAAGCTGTCAAGTGATCCGCCATTCTTTGCACCGGAATGATCAGGATTTACTGATCTGATACTCCAACCGTTTATTTGTGTTACAGCAGACGCCAAACATTGTCGGGGAAGGTAATGTATTGAAGAAAAAAATACCAGGTTTTGGTCAATGTCGTCATTCTCCACGTGTTTGATGCAGAGTGACATGAACAAGACGACAGCCGAGTGACTATCACGTAGCATTCAAATGTGTTGGAGAATGACTTCTTTGACCATAACGAGTTGCTCTCTGTATTTATCTCACCTCTGTATACAATCAAAGAATGGACAACACACAGGATATAGACCATGGAGAACGGACTGCAATTCTTGTACGGGCATGGAGAACGAGTTCCCAATCTTAAGCCTATGGATATTTATTCCAGGGGTGAAATCAAATGCTGGTTTGAAATGATGAATAATCAAAAGAAATCACCAAATTCTTCGTGTGAGGACTTAACTATGGAATACCTGGTTACAAGACTCAATGTGAGCGAATTCAATTGACCCAACAGGCCTCATATTACCAGTGAATATTCAATAATCCTTTGTTTCCCAGGTAAGACCTTTTTTTCTTTCTTTTTAAATACTTTATTTAGACTGAGTGGTACATCGATGCAGGCACCGTTATGAGCATACCGCTCAGTGCTTAGGAGTTACAGGTAGTTTCAACTCTGTTTGTTCAAACTCCAACAAATTCGGTCAGACAAGACCTATCAAATACATAGACAATAATCGATGGTTTTGTGGATAGGCGGCCGTAAACCACGAGAGGTTGACGCGTAGTAATACACGAGCGCTAGCGAGTGTATTACGACGTCAACCTCGAGTGGTTTACAGAGCCGTCTATTCACATAATCATCGTTTGTTGTATTTATTATCCATCATTTCGAATAAATTAAACCCAGTAATTGCCATATTAAAGGGTATAGCAATAGGGACTTTTTCTTTGCTCTATAGCACAAAGGGACTATTTTTCCCGTATACCATGGTTTTGAGGCCGTATACCACAGGTTTGAATCCGTATACCACAGTTATGGTATCTGGCAGGTTTTATACAATGGGTGGTGGTTTACTGAGTCCCCATACATTTTCAATGGGGACTTTGTATACGATGGATAATAAAGATTAGAATATAGTATTCCTTCAGTAGGACAAGGACAATATATAGCTGTCCTTATCATAGTCAGCATTCAAGTCAACTTATATTAGTAGAAAACGAACAAATGTCTGTAGTGTATGCTCAGCTCATTGTCAGGTTACGACCATTGCAATCGGTTGTGTGACAGACAAAGTTGTGTTCAGTGCAAGTTATCAGTGAGCTCCAATCATTTATAACAGAACTAATATCATATTGAGTTTATTCCATCAAAGTTGAACCTGAACTATTAAAACTGACACTAAGTCATTTGGAAGGTCATGTGAGACGATGTGAAATTGATAAAAGAATCACTTATTTAATGATTGCTTGGTGTGGTCGGACATAAAACTGGGATTGTTATTGATTTCTGATCTGGTTGAAAGAAAAACACAGAGGGAGAATATCTATTTCGATGGCATCGGATTTCACCAGTGTGCCAAACCCTAGTTATGACAGGCTTATTACCGCACTCTGGTCTTAATTTCACCATAAAAATAACAGAGTTAAATAATGCTAAACGGCTTATCATACAGACGTAAAACGTCAGGAGGTTCCCATTGATAATTACAAAATGAAGGAGCCACTGTCAACACGGCAAATAACACCATTAACTGAATTTCACTCACTGTGTGCATATTTTTAAACCCTTTAAGGACACATGATGCCTGGAGCCATCACCAAACTACGGCCACATGTCTTCAGGCATGATTCCTCCAATACTTACAAAATCATTTTTGTCAAGTAAGTAATAAAGCAATATCATATAGATGTCCACAGAAAATACGTATAGCATCCTATTTAGTATTTTTATTAAAAAGAACTCTATCATATCATGTGATTAAACACTCGCTTTATGATTTCCGACAACAATATGCCCGTCTCCTTGTGGTAAACATTGCTACCACCGACCTTCCCTAGCGGTATACACTGACACCAGTACCCGTCCTTAGAGGGGTAGCTTGGCCACTGGCACCCGTCCTTAAAGGGTTAAGAGACTGATATCTTTGAGAGGGGCTGAGATAAAATCTTAACCATATATGACACATATTTAAGAAGTGAAAGTGCTACACGACCATAATAAGTGGTGTACCTTAAATGGGGTTGTCCACCTGCAACGATTTTGGCATCGGGAGTAAATCATAGAGGTACCGATGAAAAATTATATGGCGTCGGAAAAAAAAAATCAAAATATGAAATTGCAGTAATGGATAAGGCTTTCCTGATGTGGTCTAAAATGCACTAAAAGACCTCCCGATAAAAAAATGCAACATAGACTGCACCGTGATATTGGCAATCTGCATCGGAGTGCCTCAAGAGGTCAATTTCCATCGTAGTAAAATGACACCTCGTTGACCCTCAATGAGTATCCATGCAGGTCCTTATTAGTCTCCATTAACCCTACAAGTCGTACAAACTGGGAACGTTTCTTTATCTCAACCCCGGAATAAATGTCCCTAGGCTTAACTTTGGGAGCTCATTCTCCATGTCCGTACGAGTATTGCAGTCCATTCTCCATGGTTTATATCCTGGGTGATGTAAATTCTTTAGGGGTGTAGAGGGGTGAGATAAATACAGAAAGCAACTCGTTTTGGTCAAAGATTCGTCATTCTCCAACTCGTTTGACTGCTGTCGCCTCATTCATATCACTCTGCATCAAACTCGTGGAGAATGTCGACTTTGACCACAACTTGTTGGTTTCTTCTTAAATTCTCTATTCTCTCCGCATCCAAATGGACAAGAGGGAATATATCATACGTAGTAATACAAGAGCGCTAGCAAGTATATATTACGACGTCAACCTCGAGTGGTTTACAGAGTCGCTTGTCCATCGTTTGTTATATCTATCATCCATCTTTTCGAATGAATTAAAACCAGTAATTGCCATATAATAGAATATAACAATAGGGACTATTTTTTTTGCTCTATAGCACAAAGGGACTATTTTCCCGTATACCACAGCTTAAAAAAATATATATATATTATTGATAGTGTCTCTCAACCGAGGTCGAGATTTTCAGACACCCAAAGTACAGCTGTGAGGCCGTATACCACCGATTTAAATCCGTATACCACAGCTATGCTATCTGGCATGTTTAATATAACGGGTCGTGGTTTATGGAGTCCCCATACATTTCCAACTGGGACTTTTGTATACCATGGATAATAAAGAGCCTTACACAATAGTCCAGGGATAATTGCGGCCGACAATCCTTCCTCCAGTGGGCTTTGAGTCCCTCTGAGTTACTCCTCCGGGGTTGCCGAGCAGCTCTGAGCAATAAGACATAGATCTACCCCCGTGGAGGACGCTCCGGGGTGGGTCTAACAGAGGGGGTGCGCGTAGGACTCCGTGTAGGGCGCGCAGTAATCGGGTTAGGCTCTTGTCTTTAGGCCATCCAGTGATGTCTCCAAAGACCCGCTGGTGATTGTGGTGGTCACTCTCCAAGCAGAGGTTCTGCGCTCTACTTCCTGTGGCTGGTTTTATCTCTGCTTTAAACTGCCTGTTCAGGCCAAAATCTTGCCCATACGCCAGGATTTTTTTTAGATATTCTAAATTCTTAGTGCTTTGGGGATTATTTTGTGGTTTATTTGTAACTAGCGATGCACTTGTTTATTTGGTAAATAATATACACTCATTTATGTTATTTGTGATGTCAAATGAGACATAGTTATAGGGATTACTTTCTTCAGTGGAAAGTACCTCATATATATTGCAGAGTTTTGTTTCTCAACATGACACATGTACTCACTTGAAGGGCAGTCTAATAAAATGTGGATTGACATTATAAAGTGGTTCAAAGCTAAAAAAAAGAAACAGCTGGATTGTCTGTTAACCTCATTTAGCAATTCCTATACTTCCACTCATAATATATGACTTGTTGGAGTTTCACAACTTTTGACGGATGCCTTGTTTTTAATCCCAAATATTGTTTGATTCCCCCCTCTCGTTATAGGGTACCCGCGTATGCCATCATAGGGTTGAGGCAGAGATTTGCGCTAGCACCGCGAAAGATCTGCTGGGAGAGTGGGTGGCGGTAGCTCCCCCTGGCGAGTGGAGAATGACTTTTTGTTTGTCTCGGCAGAGGTCGTTGTAGCGTGACGTACAACACTGTTGTCTTCTGTGTATCAGGGGGATTCCCAGCCCTCCATTCGGCCTCAGAGACTCGGGCGGTATACAATCTCCTCTATATGTGCTGGGAGAGTGAGCCGGAAGCATGGCTGATCTTATACAGCGGTACAAACATATCCTTCCTCTGGAGATATCCCAAGGAATACATATCCTGAGAGGCTTTGCATTATTCCTCTGTAAGATTTCGTATAACGAAACGCACCCTACCTTATCCACGGACCTACAAGGACTGCTTAGATTTGTCTACTCACCTGCAATGAGAAAAGAAGTAGGTATTTAATGGGTGGAAAATCAAAAGGAACAGGCAACACATTGCGCACAATAATGTAGCATTTACTACATCAGACATATATGTATTATTCATATTATATATATAGTGAATGTAAAAAAAAAATTTACATAGCCGTACAATATTCATCATATACATTGTGAATAAGATCTCATTTCATTAACACAACAGTTATATTCAAAAGCACGTAATGTTACTAAATAATTATCCTACCCCTAATAAAAAACGTCACAGGCTTAACATGGAATTTTTTAATGTCACAGGTGTGACAAAGTGTTGTCTATATCACTACTTTCTAATGCCTAAAAAAAAATGTGGAAACAGGGTAGGATAGAATTTAGACGCCACTCGCTTGAGTTTGAGTTTACTTATGTCACTCATTTTGTTGTCACTCGTCTTCGACTCGTGACATTACAGAGCCAACGAAATGCGTATCATAAATAAACTCAAACTCGTGATGTCTCTTGATAGTATCACATCAATAATTTTTTATGATGTACAATGTCTAGTCGTACTCAAGCTGATTTGATGTCTTTTTTAACATTCAATATAATTCTATGAAACCCCATCTATCAAGCCTTTTTTAGATTAACGAGCCTTTCCTTTTTTCATTGATTACAAACTTTATATCTATATATATTTTTTTGTTTTCTTCATTTTCTTATATATAAATATGCAAACATAAAAATATAAACATAACTGTACGATGTTGTATACTGTTCGGGAGATGATGATGTATCGGTGAGGTCTCAGGACCAGTGGAAGATTATTGTATGTAACGATGAACTGTACCAAACCAAACCCAAAAATATGGTTACCCATAAAAGATAACATGTGGCCTATCAATAGAATAATATTCCAACCCTCTACATACACTATTTTTGATTATGTAGAAAATGCTTCAACTAGAAAAAGATGGTACAATTTGAAGTCATCCGCTACAATTGAAACTCACATTATTTGTTGTATTTATTCGTATTGTTTTTCGGTCTCCATAACTATGATACCTTTTTGTACTACACACGGACTTGGCGTATCGACCAAGGGGACGTTGTGGCCTCAGCACCCGTCGTAGTATGGATTATAAACGTGTCCATTAGCTACAAATGTACACAGCCTCACCACAAGGCTAAGACTCCCCCAGAGAAGACTTCCATGGACGGGCCTTATATATCAAATATTGATATGCGCAGCCTACAAACACATCCTGCGACTTTAGGCACTTCCCCTGGCATTAAGGCTGTGGCCCGCCTAAGGACGGCCTAACACATTAGCGCTGGCTCGCCTATAGACCCCTGAACTAACTCTGTCAATACCCAGGGTCAATATACACGTGCGTACGGTGGAGCAGCGACAACTCCTGCCTCCGAGGCACGGCGACGTTTGTTCACACTCCTAGCACTGAGGATATAGCTGTGCATTATACAGCGGTGAGTTGGGTGATGAATGTTTGATGGGTATCGACGAGGCGGCCGTACCATTACGAGGCCGGCGGACGAGGGACGTTTGTGATACACCCTCCGATAGTTCAACCCGCCAAGCCTTAGTGAGCTTTTTTGGTTTCGGTTGGTGCAAAACAGTTATTATACACCTGTGCACATTGTTCTTATACTTATTGACCTTTGCTCCCTATATTGTAAAAATCGTATATGGCCTACTGTGCCATACACGGTTTTATTATATACTTGTGCACAAAGGTCTTATACCTACTGACCTCTGCTCCCTATACCTTAAAAACCCTGTATGGCCTACTGTGCCATTCACGGTTTTATCATACACCTTTACACAGAGTTCTTATACTTACTGACCTCTGCTCCCTATATTTTAAAAATCATGTATGGCTTACTGTGTCGTACAAAGTTTTATTATACACCTGTGCACATTGTTCTCATGCTTACTGACCTCTGCTTCCTAAACCATAAGAATCATGTATGGCTTACTGTGCCGTATGCTGTTGTACAGATCTGTGTGCCCGAATTAGACTTCGAGTGGTGATTGATGATAATGTCTGTTGAATCTGATATTTCAAATGGTGTATGATGAAGGGAAAGTAGAACATACGACTAATCTCTGATCTGTCAAAGTCGTCACTCTCCACGAGTTTGATGCGGTTTGATATCAACGAGGCGACAGCCGAGTGAATATCACAAAGCATTCAAACAAGTTGGAGAACGACTTCTTTGACCAAAACGAGTTGCTTTCTGTATTTATCTCACCCCTGTACGCACTAAAGAAATGGACAACACACGGGATATAAACCATGGAGAACGGACTGCAATACTTGTAGGGGCATGGAGAATGGGTTCCCAATGTTAAGCCTATGGACATTTATTCCAGAGGGAAACTATGTTCCGGTGAGCAAAAGTTCAAATTTACGAGGTGAGGATCGGGAAAATTACTGCTTACCGGTACTTGGTTTCCCTATTCCTATATACCTTCAAATATCGATAAAAATGCTTAATTTTTTACCTAAAACACTTCCGAAGAAAATGGCGACCGTTATCGAATAACCACAACAGCTATTGTTTCGTCCCGCTCCTCGTCAGAGCGGGACGAAAACATGAGAGCGGGACGAAACTGTCAACCTCGACACATAACTTATATCTAATGCACCCCCCAGCAGCGGTATACATGTAACTCTAGTTAGTTCCCTAATGGGTATATAGGAATATAAGGATCGGTTTCTAAGCATCTCCGATCATTCATCCGCCAAGTGGAGATCGTCTCTAGAGAGGGGTGTGAGCCTGTGGACGTTGTTGTAGGTTCTATAGACAGGCAGGAGGCAACTCCTGAGTGAGATGATATTAGGATCGGTTTCTAAGCATCTCCGATCATTCATTCGCCAAGTGGAGATCGTCTCTAGAGAGGGGTGTGAGACTGTGGACGTTGTTGTAGGTTGTACGGACAGGCAGGACCCATCTCCTGAGTATGATGAGGAGGCTCTTGTCCCACCCTCCAGCACCAGCTGCCTGAGTGTAGGCACCACGTATTAATTAGTGTCATTACGGGAATCCCTCCTCTCTGAGAGACAATTAATAAAGGCTACAGGTAATTAATATGTCATCCAGGATGTACTCCCAGGAGAAGCCATGCCGCGCTGTGTGAGGAGCAGGTAGGAGACACTTAGCGTAGCATCAAGGGGGGCGTCCACCAACCACGACAAGGCTATGACAAGCGCCGACAAGAAAGTTCCAATCGGCGCTTGTTGCAGCCTTGTCGTAATAAGGGGGGCTTTATGACAGCGTTGTCGGGGCGTGTTGGGAAGTGCACGCTCCACCAAAAATTTCCTATCGTAGACCTCTGCAACACACTCCTGACATGCCATGACACTCCATGACAAGGGTCCAGTCATAGTTGATGGAGGCCACCCTTAATAGTTTGGGTTTTTTGGTTATAATTGATAATTTAAAAAAAAAGATTTAAAAAAGCCACCTCTCTTGTCATAGCAAGATGGTGGGCCTGTGACCCGTTGATCTTTTTAAATTATATATATATAAAATTTAATTTCTGTACACGATATAGTTCTTCCAATGAATTCTTTAGGACAACATAATGATTTTTAAGATTTTTAAGAAAAAGCGTTATACAGTCAGGGACCACCTACGGACCTTTAACACTGCTGACGTAAAATGTAAGTAGACTATTAGGAGAACACAAATAATCTACACCGTTTTTGTCGGGTCAATGGAAACGGGCCTTTAATCTAAACCATGAAATAGATCTCTTTCTATTTAGTTTGCTACATAAAAGATTTAGCAGATAGCAGAAAGTAGCGGCTTTTTCTAGAATCAACATAGATCAAGGACTTCTAAGCTGTCGTGCTTACAGATGTAATCCACTTTAGGATCCACTAACGACAATATAGAACGGTTCTCAGCACTGCCGCAGTGTGGCGCTTCCCAGGGGGGATGAGATTATGCAAATGTGGGGGGCGGAAATACTTAACCCTTTTAGTCCTGAAAATACCTCCAGGCATTCCCCCTGCAGATCCTGAAGATGCCTCCAGGCATTCCCCTGGGGAGTCCTGAAAATGCTTCCAGGCATTTTTAGGGGTGTAATTTAAATAAGTAATTCCGAGGAGAACTAATATACATAGTTTCATAATCATTCTAGGATACGTAGAATACGATAGCATCTTACTAATCAACTGTAGCCAAGGAAACTCTAGGTACCGTGGTGATATTTCCAGCCAAGGAAACCCTGGGTATCACCGTGGTATTTCAATGTGCATACCTCTTCCTGATGACAACATCCTGACACTTAGGCCCGGCGTCCACCTACTACGATATGGCTCCGATATGGTCTACGATGCACCTCCCGATAAAAAAATCAAAATCGCGTCGGAAGGTCACCTAATATCGGGGCAGTTGACCACGTTTCTGCGATTAGACACCGATAAAACCCCATACAATGCGTGGTGGATTGGCTTGTCTAGACATATGTCTACGATTTTGCACCTTCCCGATATGGCACCGATTTTGACATTTTGTATCGGTGCCATATCGGGAGGTCTACGATTCTATGCTAATAGGTGGACGCCGGGCCTAAGTGGCTTTACATAAGGTGATTGATTAATGATGAAGTCAACGCCAAATCTAGGCTCGTACATGCAGATGACATGTAACCAGCTATATATAATATATATAGTATATAGTAGATATATGTATAATGACAATATTACATGAAGACCCCTTTCTGTACTTGGTACACTGATTGGGGCTAACTGAAGAGTTGGCGGTAATGCAAAGGAAGCACGGTCGTCAAGGACTCGGCCCGGTTACCAGGGACTATCCCTCCCGTGGTTCCGGTCACGTGGCCCCAGCCATGTGACCAACCCTCTCCAAGCCGCCTGCGTCCACTTCAACCCTGGGAAGCCAACGAGAAGGAACCACCCACCCACCCTACAAAAACTCTTCACTCGCCTCTCTTCAACATCTCCTACTTCGTAGGGCTTCTAAATACCTCGTGAACTCTCCCCTTTCTGAATTATATGCTATCATGGACTGATAAAATTATCCGTACTCAATTCGTACTTAATAGATTTTATTTTTTTGTAGATTTTTCTCTTTTTCCCTTTTGCGGAAAAGGTTTTTACCTATCACCTTGTGGGTTGTAGATTGGTAATAATTCTTATGTGGGAGAGAAAAAAATCACTGAACTGAGATCGTCACTTGCTCGATAGTCGCGAAGCCGCCACGTCCACCCACCTTAATAGATTTTATGTCCATACCCGCGCTTCTTGTTATTATTGTTCAATTATATTTAAGTCTATTTGCTAAGGCAGTATAAACCATCCATAAGATCATCCACCCTACCCTTGAACAAGGTAGACCCACATCGTCCCTGTGTCTCTATGGAATATAGATAAGGATCTATATGTAGGAGCCTAGATTATTAAACTGGCCCCTGACTGCTGTAAGCCACAGAGTGACATATCCGCCCACTCCCAGCACAGTCTGCTGTGAAATGACACACTCTCCATACAGATGTTACAGACTACGCGTGGGCCTCTGTGACTCTGTGACCTTGCAGCAGCCACAGGCAAACATCTAGTTATTTGTGTGTAGGGTCTGAATATGATAACATGAATATCTACAACGTTGTCTGTCACATTGCAATATGTCACAAGAATGACATTTTATATATGTGTCTGTAAATAGGTGAGCTGTTCAGAACATATGGCAGTAGAGGGGAGACTTATTTGCCACAGACCACAGACATCAAGGGAAACACTATTTTCAAATCTCCAAGGAACTAATTAGCTTCAGTCAAACCCTTGTAGTTTAATACTTGTCTATTTGTAAAGTTCTGGTCTATACATCCCTATAGTGGCCAAATGACATTGGCTTCTATGATTAGAAATTAATCATCAAAATTACCCCTAATTATCAGTGAATAAATTGACTGAATTAGAACTGTCACAATTAATATCCTCCTCCTTGATGTTTACAGTACGGCTGCCATGTTTTGAATGGCTTATAATACCCCTATTATCACTCAGCTTTAGTTCCTAGTATGTCCACATGAGGACAGGATGTTTTACCAATGACACTTTGAGTTGTTCAGTGTCATGAGCGACCTCCTGACATGTGTGACGGACCGGAACGGGCACTCAACTGGAAAGATTTGGTCACGCCCTATTGGCTATTGGTACAACAGCCAATGATAGCGCAGAGCTCACAGATGCCAAGCCTGTCATGTCAACCCCCTGCTATGTGTATAAAAGAAGAACCTTCTTGTCAATAAATTAGTTAGGTTCTTGATTCATGGTTCTTACTCCCTTCTCTTAAAGCCTCAGCCTAGCTATTATCTCACCCCTAGAATAAATGTCCATAGGCTTAACATTAGGAACTCGTTCTCCATGCCCCTACAAGTATTGTAGTTCGTTCTCCACGGTCTATAGCCTGTGTGTTGTCCATTTCTTGAGTGTGTATAGGGGTGAGATAAATACACAATATTACCATGATTTCAATCTGAGTAGCCGTATTCTCCGCGTAGTTGACGCGTAGTAATACTCCGAGCGATAGCGAGGAGTATTGTGTAGCGTCAACTACAAGGAGAATACGGCCACACAGATCGAAATTATTGTAATGTTTTATTTATTACTCACTTATTTTTAGATTTAAGCAATAAATATGATCGTTAGAAAACTTTTCAACGTAATTAAGAAGTTATGTTTGGGACTACTTTCATCTAAAAAATCTGTATCCTCCTAGGAGGGTACGGAGCTCCGTATCCTCCTCAGTAGCCATTTATAATCTCCATAGGCTTAGTGTGGAGACTCCATATCTGGTGGGTCATAAATGTATATATTATATATACTATATACATCGGACATTGTTATGATTAAATGTGCATATAATTATACTTTAAGTATACTACACAAATTTTTAACACATCTCAGGGGCGGCTTTTTCCCTTCAATCTAACCACAGTAAATAATTGCAGATTCTTGCAGAACTCAGCGGCCCGCTGTCTCAATGAAGACCAGCTCGTTGAGGGGTGGCCAGTGCACAGCGCTATGACCGTCAGACACACAGGGGGTCGGGGAGATACAGGGGGTTCAGATCGGCGGGTTACCGTCAGGAGAATGGACTGTGCAGCGCTATGACCGTCAGACACACAGGGGTCGGGGAGATTCAGGGAGTACAGGTCGGCGGGTTACCGTCAGGAGAATGGACCCAGACATCTCATCAGTGATGTACGGTGACACCAGATCAGACTCAGCCTCAAATCACCTTTACACAGGTGGGATTTATATCTAAGGACCATTCACACCACCAACACCCGCAGGCTGGCTAGCGCCTTCCCCCTGGTAACCAGGTTAGATGCAGAGATGTAAGAAGGTCATTTACGTGGCGTGTCAGAGTGTGAACCAGATTTGAGGTGTATTTGCTGGATGTGTGGGGGATGTGGGCACTGATGCTCCTACCAAGGCCATGGCTTTATGCAGGAAGGGTGTAAGGATTGTGATGCAGACATGAAATATATACATTGAGGTCTGCTATGGTTGAATGTGTGAAAGACCATACTTCAAGTATACTACACACATTTTTAACACATTTCAAAGGCTGCTTTATTTCTTTGAATCTAACCGCAGTAAATAAGGGCAGATTCTTGCAGAACTCAGCCGCCCGCTGTCTCTATGAAGACTGACTCGTTGAGGGTTGGCCGGTGCACAGCGCTATGACTGTCAGACACACAGGGGTCGGGGAGATACAGGGGGTTCAGGCCGGCGGGTTACCGTCAGGAGAATGGACTGTGCAGCGCTATGACCGTCAGACGCACAGGGGTCGGGGAGATACAGGGGGTTCAGGTCGGCGGGTCACCGTCAGGAGAATGGACTCATACCTCTCATCAGTGATGTACGGTGACACCAGATCAGACTCAGCCTCAAATCACCTTTACACAGGTGGGATTTATATCTAAGGACCATTCACACCACCAGCTCCCGCAGGCTGGCTAGCGCCTTCCCCCTGATAACGAAAGTAAAGCGAAGCCAGACTGGGATGCGATAAATCCTGCGGCCAGCTTAGAGACTCCTGGTATTATCGCCGGGTTAGATGCGGGGATGGGGGTGGGGATTTTGTGTGTGCGGTGTCAGAGTGTGAATCGGCCTTAAGGGGTATTTGTGGGATGTGGGTGCTGATGCGCCCGCCAAGGTCGCGGCTCTAGGCGGGGAGGGTGGAGGGGTTGTGAGGGGTGAGGTGGTGGTAGAGGGGTGGGGTGGGGAGGTAGGCAGTGGGTAGGGGTGATGGTAAAGGGCTGGGGTAGTACGTAGATTTGCTCAAGTCTTTGATTATGAACATTCATTAAATGATTAAACACAATAAGAATAAAGTTAATTAAAGTATGTATCATTCTCTGACTGGCCTATAGATCAAAGACATGTCAACTATGAACCAAATCTCCTGTTTATGGTCCCAAGCCACTCCCTGTAACCATATACTTCCTCCTACCCCTCCCCCTACCCTTCTCCAGTTCCCTGGCCGCCTGTGTTGTCATTGCAATAAATTTCGCCTGCTCCTGACTCTGACTCTATTGAGATCAAAGTGAGAGGGTATCAATCTCCCAGCAGATATCCTGACCAGTAGCTAGGATATCTGTATGGAGAGTATTGGGAATTCTGGAGCTAAACAGCGCCAGAAATCCAACACCATTACCGATTGTACCAGTCTCCTGTATCCCAAGGAGGAGGGTAGCCATAGGATGCAGGGACTGGAGCCTGTATCCCAGTGAGGAGGGTAGCCACAGGATGCAGGAACTGGAGCCAGTCTCCTGTATCACAACGAGGAGGATAGCCATAGGATGCAGGGACTGGAGCCTGTATCCCAGTGAGGAGGGTAGCCACAGGATGCAGGGACTGGAGCCAGTCTCCTGTATACCAGCGAGGAGGGTAGACATAGGATGCAGGGACTGGAGCCAGTATACCAGTGAGGAGGGTAGCCACAGGATGCAGGGACTGGAGCCAGTCTCCTGTATACCAGCGAGGAGGGTAGTCATAGGATGCAGGAACTGGAGCCAGTATACCAGTGAGGAGGGTAGCCATAGGATGAAGGAACTGGAGCCAGTCTCCTGTATACCAGCGAGGAGGGTAGTCATAGGATGCAGGGACTGGAGCCAGTATACCAGTGAGGAGGGTAGCCATAGGATGAAGGAACTGGAGCCAGTCTCCTGTATACCAGCGAGGAGGGTAGCCATAGGATGGAGGGACTGGAGCCAGTCTAGGGTGGTACGCACACCCCCCAGGCCTGTGCTGTGATCTGTTGACTCGATCAATGATCACCCACCCACCAACGTCTCGTCCTCCTATACGAGAAACGCCGAGATCGCACGAGATTTACTCATCCGGGCTTTGAAGCGCCACCATGACGCCGGGTACCAGCGTCTGACGCCTGTGACGTCATTAGGTGACGTGTATCCGGTCAGCCCATTCCCCATTTATCGCTCATATAAAAACAGAACCTCGTAGGGCAGAAATTGGGTCAACAAATATGGTGTAGCTATATGGAGACTCTTTCATCTTTTATTATCCGCTTAACCCACCTACCTGCCAGTAAAGAATAGATAAAGACAGGGTTAGGGTGCCTGGATGAAATATGCTACGGGTTGTTTTGATGTGTGTTTAATGCACCGAGATCGAAGAACGAGGTACGTCTATACACACAAAAACTCTTAGATGGATATAGGTCAACAAACATAGACTCTGTTGTGAAATTTATCTCACAAGCTTCGCCATAGAAATAACATTAGGAAAAAATACTCAACATCACCCCCGTGAAGTGACAACACTTCGCCACGGTTGTGGTGTAGTGAATTGGAGATGACGCCATATGGATTCACTAGGTATATTCGAGCTATTCTGATATTCTGATACTATCTAACATCATAGAAAGGGGTGAGATAAATCCAGAACCGCACTCGAATCGTATAAATAGACAATACTCCACTCGTTTGGATGTGCCATAATCGTCATCCGTCTTCGCCTCGATGAAGATGCGGGCACATCCAAACTCGTGGAGTATTGTCTATTTATACGATTCTCGATGCAGTTCTATATAAGAACTTCACATGGGAATTCCTTTATTTATAATTATAACAGTGATATATGCATTACGAATCCTCGACGTCTGTATTCAATATTATCTCATCCCTGGTACAAGTTTAACCACTGGAATTAGAAACATTAATAAAAACAACGATCACCCCCATAAAGTGACAATACTACGCTACGGCCGTGGCGTAGTGAATGTGAGATGACGTCATATGGATTTACTAAATACATTCTAATTGTTCTGATATTGTGATGCTATTTGATGTCATCAAAAAGGGGTGAAATAAATCCAGAGCCGCACTCGAATCGTAAAAAAGACAATACTCCACTCATTTTGATGCACCATAATCATCAATCGGCTTCGTAAAATCAACAATACTCGAGGCGAAGCCGAGTGATGATTAAGGCAACACAAAACGAGTGGAGTATTTCATATTTATACGATTCTCCATGCAGTTCTATATTATCATTCCCCTATCATGAGTTTTATTTTCTCAACCATCTCAATCATTCTCAAAAGTAACGCATTTTTATTACCGGAGGTTGCGCATGCGTTCTCGAGCTAGAGGCAGCTGTACAGTCCCCCCCCCCCTCCCCTCACCACCAGGCATAGACTGGCTCCAGTCCCTGCATCCTATGGTTACCCTATGGTTACCCTCCTCGTTGGGATACAGGGACTGGTACAATCGGTAATGGTGTTGGATTTCTGGCGCTGTTTAGCTCCTGTATTCCCAACACTCCCCATACGGATATCCTGGCTACTGGTCAGGACATCTGCTGGGAGATTGACACCCTCTCATTTTGATCTTAATCGGGTCACAGTCAGGAGAAGGCGAAATTTCTTGCTATGACAAAACAGGCGACCAAAGAAGAGAGGAGGGGGAAGGGGGAGGGGGGAGGGGTAGGAGGAATGTAGGGTTACAGGGAGCGATTGGGGGGGGGGGCATATACAGGAGGTTCTTTTCCTACTGGACAAGTCTTTGATTCATGGGCCAGTCATAGAACATACTATAATGATCTTTATTCTGATTCTGTTTAATCAATTCATGAAGGTTCATAATCAAAGACTTGAGCACGTCTACACCAGGCACTTTTCCATGAGGAGAATTCTACCTTCTGCGCCGTTATTAATGCATAGAGCACTGTAATCGTTCTTAATGTCAAATAAACATCCTAGGACGTCAGAGAACATTAAGGTGGACTAATAAGTTGGGCTGTTGGACTCACTCGACGACTGCGGGCCCAGAAGCTCATTAATCCCGGTCTTAATTAAGTGTCTGGGAGGGGACGGTTAACAGATGGACCTAAAATCCGCTTGGAGAGGGGTGGTGGCTGAAACCCGGGATCAGTCCGCCATTAATGACTGAAATCTCCCCCCATAATTCAGGTCGCCTCGGTGAGGAGAGTGAAGTGAATACGACACCTGGTGGCATTCTCATGAGATCTCGCGATTTTCATATACTCATGTGACTTCCGAGAGATACGCAGTGCTAAATATACAATATTATAGAGGAATAAAGAAGAAAACAACAAGTTTTGGTCAAAGTCGTTGTTCTCCATGAGTTAGATGTGGAGTGATATGAACAAGGTAATAGCCAAGTGAATATCACGTAGCATACAAATGAGTTGAAGAACAACAACTTTGACTAAAATGAGTTGCTTTCTGTATTTATCTCACCCCTGTACTCACTAAAAGAATGGAAGATATACAGAATATATACCATGGAGAACGGACTGCAATACTCGTAGGGGCATGGAGAACGAGTTCCCAATGTCAAGCCTATATGAGAAAAATACCAGAGGTGAGATAAACCTATGAAAGGGGGAGAGCTCATATTCTTTCGAGTTTGAATCACGTAGTAATTCACAAGGTGAAGCCGCATGAATTACGTAGCGATTCAAGCAAGATGGGATTGGGCTCTGACCCTAAACTTGAATAGGTTTATGAATTTATCTCACCCTTCGCCTTGACCAATGGGACTAACCCTTGTGACATGAAACCCTGTTGAGTATTTTTACTAAATACTTAATGGGCGTTGGATATGAGTTCCCAATGTGAAGTCTATAGAGGAAAAAACCAGAGGTGAGATAAGTAAATATCCCACTGACTGAATACAACTTTTTCATTGTTTTTTTTTGGAATTCCAGGTGAAAAGACATGTTAAACCTTGCTTGATATAAAGACATGTAAAACCTTATTAATATCTATTATAATCTGTCATATATGTAGACTTCTAGATAGTTCAATATCCACCATATTCTTCTTCGTGAACGAGCTAGTACTTTTAATCCTTGCAGATTCTTTGAAAGATCCTTGATTAGCTGTCTAGTAGAGAACAGCCAGTTTGTAGACACGGCAGGAAATGTCAATTAAATGGTGTGTGTATCGAGTCTCCCCCTAATTAAAATACCGAGAAGTAAACTGAAATAAGTCTCGGTATCTTGTCACGGTTACCCAGAGGCTGATACGTCAGTGGGTTCTCAGAAGAAACCGTATCCAGGTCCCTAGCAGCTAAAAATATGCCATGAATTCTGGTTGTGAAGTAATCCAAAATGAATGGCTGCACACCTGATACAATGACTGTTGTAATAGAATATGATATAGATGGTATGGACTGCTAAAAAGGAACTGCATCGAGAGTCATAGATACTGAAAATAGTCCATGGGTTTTGGTTGCAGGGTAATCTCACGAGGTATATGTAGTAATCAAAAATTAACGGAATATTTACAGTGGCTATGGATCGAGTGCAATTTAGATTCTCACCCCTATCACTAAATGATATTTGTGAAATCTTCCCTATTTTATTTTTTGTTATAAAGCAGCTTTTATTTCTATATAGTTAAACAATACAGAGGTTTACAACTCGAGTACCTTGCCAAAAACACTAGCAACTATTACGGAGACAGTCAAGACATTTTCTGTAGGTTAATTTTCAGACATTCGGAAGTCAAGGAGCCTGCTTTTGGGGAAAGATAATTCCCTTCTTGGTGTGAAATAAAGAAAAAGAGGTTAAATCTTCCCTATTGAGTTTGTCTTTACAGCACTCCATGGGTGTTGAGTGCAAGTTCCTAGAGTTAAGTCTATGGGAAAATAACACCAGGATTGATATCAAATAAGAGCAGAAATGATGCATCTACACCTCCCTTCAATACAAAGACAGACAGTCATCATAAGACTATAATAAAACTGTTGTAGATGTAAATATTACTTTAAAATCTTTGGGAACATATAATATGGTAATAATGTTATATTTTAGTTACAAATACCATATGTTGTTGGGAAGGGATTATACTTGCTCCCTGTGTGATTGTCAGCGTCAAAAGACACTTTTTTAAATTGCATGCCTACCTCCTTTCCTTATTTGTTATACATTCTATCACTGTACAGAGTTTCTGGTCACATTTCAAATAAAGAAATACTAAAGGTAAACATTGTTACTGTGCCCGTCTAGGGATGACAATTTAAGGTATTTTGCAAACATAAACACATCCCGATGCCATAGGCGGAGGGACTTTCTTATGTTACAGAAAACCGAGGACAGCATCCCTATAGGCTGCTGAGTCACAATATTTACCTCACATTCCAAAATACCCTGAAAAAACACCATTTTATTTACTTCAGAAGTCGTCGACTCAAAGGCTGTTGACCCGATGTTGGAGCTTGTTGAATACGGGCACAGTGTGTACGAACATTATTTATACTGCACCCCTGGCCGCAGACGTTCGGCCATAGGTATACAATAACAGATGTTTCACAGCAGAATGATTGGATGTGAGATACTGAAGAGCTCTATAGTGAGCGTGGGTGTTTCTACATAGATGCTGTCAACAGTGATAGAAGCAGGAGCTATTCAAAGGCTAGGTATGGGTGATTTTGTATCAGCTACTCTACAAAGAACCTCCCCTCACATTCACTCTCCCACCACATACTACTAACCAGCACTAATGTAGGTCACCCACATTAACCATCCGGATTTCTATGACCAAACACTTCCCTCACTCACATTCATATCACAGGTAAAGGAGGATCTAATGGTTTTGAATATTTGTTTCATTGATTCGTGTACCTCACTGGGTGTTTGTCTGAGACAAATCCTGCTAAGATTCTTGTACCTCACAGGTTGTTTGTCTGAGACAAATCCTGCTGAGATTCATGTACCTCACAGGGTGTTTGTCTGGGACAAATCCTGCTGAGATTCTTGTACCTCACAGGGTGTTTGTCCGAGACAAATCCTGCTGAGATTCATGTACCTCACACTGTGTTTGTCTGAGACAAATCCTGCTAAGATTCATGTACCTCATGGGGTGTTTGTCTGAGACAAATCCTGCTGAGATCCATGTACCTCACAGGGTGTTTGTCTGAGACAAATCCTGCTGAGATCGATGTACCTCACAGGGTGGTTGTCTGAGACAAACCCTGCTGAGATTCTGTACTCACACAATCTCTTCGTCTACATTTTAGGGTTCCATTTTTCTGAGAGTATTTTTCTCCTGTGATTGTTGGCGAAATTTACCCCTAAAAAGGAACAGAATCTCATAGGATTTTGAACCCTGTGAGGTACAAAGATCCCACCGTGTGAATTTTACTTTATAGTGTGCTCTTTGTAGGCTGTGCCCACTGTGTAAGCCTTACTGCTACATACTGGGCTACACACTGTGCAGAAATCACACCTATTCTATGCAGTACCCACTGTGTAGGGCTCAATCCTACACTATGCGATGCCTGCTGTGCAGTACTTATGCCTACTCTGTGCAGTACCCACTGTGTAGAACGTAATGCTACACTATGGGGTGCCCACAGTGTAGAACTCATTGCTTTACTATGGGGTGCCCACTGTGTAGGACACAATGCTACACTATGGGGCGCCCAGTGTGTAGGACACAATGCTACACTATGGGGCGCCCAGTGTGTAGGACTCAATGCTACACTATGGGGTGCCCACTGTGTAGGACACAATGCTACACTATGGGGCGCCCAGTGTGTAGGACTCAATGCTACACTATGGGGTGCCCACCGTGTAGGACTCATTGCTTTACTATGGGGTGCCCACTGTATAGTATTAATGCTACACTATGCAGTTTCCACTGTGTAAGACTCACACCTGCGCTATGGGGCGCCCAGTGTGCGGGACTCACACCTACACTATGGGGTGCCCGCTGTGTAAGTCTCAAACCTACACTATGGGGTGCCCACTGTATAGTACTTAATGCTACACTATGCAGTGTCCACTGTGTAAGACTCACACCTATACTATGGGGTGCCCGCTGTGTAGGACTCAATGCTCTACTATGGGGCGCCCACTGTGTGGAACTTAATGCTACACTATGCAGTGTCCACTGTGTAAGACTCACACCTGCGCTATGGGGCGCCCAGTGTGCGGGACTCACACCTACACTATGGGGTGCCCGCTGTGTAAGTCTCAAACCTACACTATGGGGTGCCTACTGTATAGTACTTAATGCTACACTATGCAGTGTCCACTGTGTAAGACTCACACCTACACTATGGGGTGCCCGCTGTGTAGGACTCAATGCTCTACTATGGGGCGCCCACTGTGTGGAACTTAATGCTATACTATGCAGTGTCCACTGTGTATGACTCACACCTATAATATGGGGTGCCCACTGTGTAGGACTCAATGCTCTACTATGGGGCGCCCACTGTGTAATACTTACTGCTACACTATGCAGTGTCCACTGTGTAAGACTCAAACCTATACTATGGGGCTCCTGCTGTGTGGGACTCACACCTGCACTATGGGGCGCCCAGTGTGCGAGCCTCGTATTGACACGGTGGAGGCGGTATTGTCAGCGGCGTGTCAATACGTGGCAGGCCGGCAGGTGGCCGTATGGACGTTATGTCCGCCTGTAGGCGCTGCTATTGACTCGCCAGAGTCTCGTGTGTCAGGGAACTGCCGGTCCGCCAGCCCGTCTCCCGGCATCGTGCTGTGTATCTATACAACATACATCAAACACTTAAAGACGGGGGTTCTCCGGTGAATTAAGGTCCAGATCTAAAAGGAGCCGAATCTACGAGATGTACTTTTAAGTACACGGTGAAAGGAGGTTTACATTGTTCCGCATCCACGTGAATGTACAGGTGTGTGCACATGGGGATGAATGGGTGAGATAAACAATGTCCTTGTTTCCAGATTTAGCTCTATCTCTCTCTGTCTCTATTATCTTTTTAGCTCCCTCTCTCCCTCTCTCTCTCTCTCTCTCTCTCTCTGCCTCCTCTCTCTCTTTCTGCCACCTCTCTCTCCCCTTTCTTTATATCTCTCTCTGTCTCTATCTTTTTTTTTAGCTCCCTCTCTCTCTCTCTCTCTCTCTCTGCCAACTCTCTCTCCCCTTTCTTTATATCTCTCTCTGTCTCTATTATTCTTAAGCTACCTCTTTCGATCTCTCTCTCTGCCACCTCTCTCTCTCTCCCTTTTTCTCTATCTCTCTCTCGCTGTCCTTCCCATATCTCTCTCAGTCCCCTTTCTCTCCTCTGTCTCCCTCTCCTCTTCCTCTGTCTCCCTCTCTCTCTGTCTGTCTCTCTCTGTCTCTATCTGTCCCTCCCTGTGTCTCTCTCAATATTTATCTCCCTCTGTCTCCCTCTCCCTTACTCTCCTTGTCGCTCTCCCTCTCTCTGTCTCTGTCCCTCTCTCTCTGTGTCTCTGTTGCTCCCTCTTTCTCCCTCTCTCCTTTTGTACCTGTCTCTTCCTCCTTGTGTTACTCTCAATATCTATGTCTCTCTGTCTCTGCCCCCTCTCTCTCCCTCTCCTCCTCCTCCTTCTCCCTATATGCCTCTGTCGCTCCTCCCTATTTCTGTATCAATATCTGTCTCTCTTTCTGTCTTCCCCTTTGTCTCCCCACTCTCTCTCACACAGACTCTCTTCATCTCTGTCTCTCCCTCCCTGTGTCTCTCTCCATATCCATGTCTCTGTCTATTTGTTTCCCTCTCCATCTTTCTCCATCTCTCTCTCCCTCTCTCTCCCTCCCTCTCTCTGTCTCTCCCTCCCTGTGTCTCTCTCCCTATCCATGCCTCTGTCTATTTGTCTCCCTCTCCATCTTTCTCCATCTCTCTCTCCCTCTCTCTCCCTCTCTCTCTCCCTCTCTCTCCCTCTCTCTGTTTCTCTCCCTCTGTCTTTCTCTCTCTCCCTCTCCCTTTTTCTCTATCTGCTTATGCCGATGACCGTGTATGTTATATGGATTTCTCCTCCTCCTCTCTCTGTCTCTCCCTCTGTCTCTCCCTCTGTCTCTCTGTATATCTCTGTCTCTCTCTCTTTGTCTCTCTGTCTCTCCCTCTGTCTCTCTCACTCTCTCTCTCTCTCTTTGTCCCTCCCTCTCTCACTCTGTCTCTTTCAATATCCATATCTCTCTCCCCCTCTGTCTCTCTTTTCTATCTCCTTATACGGATGACCGTGTTTGTTATATATGCATTTCTTGATGCTTCCTATGGCTCATCATAATGCCTATTGACAAATACGACAATAGCGCACCGGGGTGGCACGTTTGTAAACTAAACACAACTTTAAGGAAAAAAAAAAGAAGAAGCCGTCTTACATCCGGGGCCCTACAAGGAACGCGCGGGAGACGCCTGACCTTTACGTAAATGCCACTAGGAGGCAGCATATATAGCAGGGTACAATCAGGTTAATGTGGCTGGGTGGTTGGCCACCAGAGGGGGCTAGTGGGGGGCTAGTGGGGGGCGTGGGGGGCGTGTGGGGGGCAGACTCAGCAGCAGTGTCAGCTCATCGCATTTCACTCTCAAATGACATCGGAAATTCTCATTTTTGTCTCTCACACGAGGCTCGGGAAGAACAAAGGGGACTCCACGTAAGAAATGAAGGTCATTGGAGATCAAGAGAAATAAGACACTGTCAATAAGTACGATATAGGGCGGTATTAATACAGCGACAGGTGAAAGGATCCACAGAAAGTACGCTGAGAATTCTGTGATGCGTTTCTGTATGTAATGATGGAGGTTAGCATCATCTTGCCACCACACAGTACAGACTTTAATCTGGTTGTTTCTATGTGAACAGCTTTCATAAGTCCTAATTAATACACAGTCGTATGTGAGAATAATGTACTATGTTTTATTCTCCCCTTAATGTTTCAGGACACGTTTTAAGTATGCAGGTGAGACTTTAGAATCGTTGACGTGGTATATCAAGATACTTCAAGGATGTTTCAGGGGGACCTATAATTATGCGAAACTAGAATACATATTGAAGTATTATATCGAAATCATTCAAGAATATTTCAGTGAGACCTCTTATTATGCTAGTGATTATATATAAAATAATATATACATATTATATATATATTATTTATTTGTACATCTATTAAGCTTGCATTTTGTTTGGTATTATATGTTACGAGGTAATTATGCGAGTATATATATATTGTATACATATAACACAGGGTATATGTATTTATAAAAGACAGACATAGGCGCCACCTGTCGCCAACAGCATGTACTCCTATTACCACCACCAGCGCCTGCGAGCGCGTACCCAGGTGCACCTTCACTACACCTGTCAACGCACACCGACGTTAATTATGATAACTATGTAAATATATATATTAAGCTTACATTTTGTTTGGTATATTAGGTTACTGTGTGTATATATACATATATATATATATATGATATATGTATAATAGACATATACATATATTAAGCTTACATTTGGTATACTAGGTTACTGTGTGTATATATGAATATATATGATATATGTATAATATACATATACATATATTAAGCTTACATTTTGTTTGGTATATTAGGTTGCTGTGTGTATATATAAATATTTATATATAATATATGTATAATATACATATACATATATTAAGCTTACATTTTGTTTGGTATTTTAGGTTACTGTGTGTATATATACATATATATATATATATATATATATATATATATATATATGATATATGTATAACATACATATACATATATTAAGCTTACATTTTGTTTGGTATTTTAGGTTACTGTGTGTATATATACATATATATATATATATGATATATGTATAACATACATATACATATATTAAGCTTACATTTTGTTTGGTATATTAGGTTTCTAGCCAGTGGTACGATACATTTCTAAACCCTGTCCTCTGACGAGCATCTTAAATCGTACAGGCAGCTGGCGTCAGGCCTTCACAAGGCTCCGGAAACTGCTCTCTGGTAGCACGTCTTTTGTGTCTCCTCCACAGGAGAGCCCTGTCGGGAAGATGGCCGCTGCCTCCCTAACAAAGCCTCTGACGAAAAGAAACGAGTTAAGATGGAACTCTTCTGTGAAGGAGGCGGCGATGTCTGCGCCATCACTGGTACCCGGCGAGACGTGGGAGGTCTATGGTGAAGAGGACGGGGCAGGCCTGGTACAAGCGAAGTACGCAATCAGTGAAGGGACATAATTCACCAGAGACAACCACAGTGAGTAGAGGAACATAATGATGGTTATGTGTGGGGTGGGAAGGGAGAGAAAACCACAGTGAGTAGAAGAACATAATGATGGTTATGTGTGGGGTGGGAAGGGAGAGAAAACCACAGTGAGTAGAAGAAGATAATGATGGTTATGTGTGGGGTGGGAAGGGAGAGAAAACCACATTGAGTAGAAGAACATAATGATGGTTATGTGTGGGGTGGGAAGGGAGAGACAACCACAGTGAGTGGAAGAACATAATGATGGTTATGTGTGGGGTGGGAAGGGAGAGAAAACCACATTGAGTAGAAGAACATAATGATGGTTATGTGTGGGGTGGGAAGGGAGAGACAACCACAGTGAGTGGAAGAACATAATGATGGTTATGTGTGGGGTGGGAAGGGAGAGACAACCACAGTGAGTAGAAGAACATAATGATGGTTATGTGTGGGGTGGGAAGGGAGAGAAAACCACAGTGAGTAGAGGAACATAATGATGGTTATGTGTGGGGTGGGAAGGGAGAGAAAACCACAGTGAGTAGGAGAACATAATGATGGTTATGTGTGGGGTGAGAAGGGAGAGAAAACCACAGTGAGTAGAAGAACATAATGATGGTTATGTGTGGGGTGAGAAGGGAGAGAAAACCACAGTGAGTAGAAGAACATAATGATGGTTATGTGTGGGGTGGGAAGGGAGAGAAAACCTCAGTGAGTAGAGGAACATAATGATGGTTATGTGTGGGGTGGGAAGGGAGAGAAAACCACAGTGAGTAGAAGAACATAATGATGGTTACGTGTGGGGTGGGAAGGGAGAGAAAACCACAGTGAGTAGAGGAACATAATGATGGTTATGTGTGGGGTGGGAAGGGAGAGAAAACCACAGTGAGTAGGAGAACATAATGATGGTTATGTGTGGGGTGAGAAGGGAGAGAAAACCACAGTGAGTAGAAGAACATAATGATGGTTATGTGTGGGGTGAGAAGGGAGAGAAAACCACAGTGAGTAGAAGAACATAATGATGGTTATGTGTGGGGTGGGAAGGGAGAGAAAACCACAGTGAGTAGAAGAACATAATGATGGTTATGTGTGGGGTGGGAAGGGAGAGAAAACCACAGCGAGTAGAAGAACATAATGATGGTTACGTGTGGGGTGGGAAGGGAGAGAAAACCACAGTGAGTAGAGGAACACAATGATGGTAATGTGTGGGGTGGGAAGGGAGAGAAAACCACAGTGAGTAGAGGAACACAATGATGGTAATGTGTGGGGTGGGAAGGGAGAGAAAACCACAGTGAGTAGAAGAACATAATGATGGTTATGTGTGGGGTGAGAAGGGAGAGAAAACTGCAGTGAGTATGAGAACATAATGATGGTTATGTGTGGGGTGAGAAGGGAGAGAAAACTGCAGTGAGTAGAAGAACATAATGATGGTTATGTGTGGGGTGGGAAGGGAGAGAAAACCTCAGTGAGTAGAGGAACATAATGATGGTTATGTGTGGGGTGGGAAGGGAGAGACAACCACAGTGAGTAGAAGAACATAATGATGGTAATGTGTGGGGTGGGAAGGGAGAGAAAACCACAGCGAGTAGAAGAACATAATGATGGTTATGTGTGGGGTGGGAAGGGAGAGAAAACCACAGTGAGTAGAGGAACATAATGATGGTTATATGTGGGATTAGTAGGGAGAGAAAACTGAAGTGAGTAGAAGAACATAATGATGGTTATGTGTGGGGTGGGAAGGGAGAGAAAACCACAGTGAGTAGAGGAACATAATGATGGTTATATGTGGGATTAGTAGGGAGAGAAAACTGAAGTGAGTAGAAGAACATAATGATGGTTATGTGTGGGGTGAGAAGGGAGAGAAAACCACAGTGAGTAGAAGAACATAATGATGGTTATGTGTGGGGTGAGAAGGGAGAGAAAAACACAGTGAGTAGGAGAACATAATGATGGTTATGTGTGGGGTGGGAAGGGAGAGAAAAACACAGTGAGTAGAAGAACGTAATGATGGTTATGTGTGGGGTGGGAAGGGAGAGAAAAACACAGTGAGTAGAAGAACGTAATGATGGTTATGTGTGGGGTGAGAAGGGAGAGAAAACCACAGTGAGTAGGAGAACATAATGATGGTTATGTGTGGAACAGGTAAGGAGAGAAAACCACAGTGAGAAGAGGAACATAATGATGGTTATCTGTGGGATAAGAATGGAGATAAAACTGCAGTGAGAGAGAGAGGATTGTGATGATTGCGTTTGTGTGGGATGAGAAGGGAGAGAAAATCATAGTGATAGAGAAAAGATTATGATGATTGTTTTGTGTTGGATAGGAAGGGAGAGAAAATCAAAGTGAGGCAGAAGATTTTGATGATTGTGCATGGGATGGGAACGGAAAGAAAGCCACAGTGAGTAGAAGAACATAATGATGGTTATATGTGGGATGGGAAGGGAGAGAAAACCACAATGATAGAGAGAAGATTATGACGATTGTGTCTGTGTGATAGGAAGGGACAGAAAACCACAGTGAGTAGGGGAACATAATGATGGGGTTTATGTGGGATAAGAACGGAGAGAAAGCTGCAGTGAGAGAGAGAGGATTATGATGATTGTGTTTTGGATGAGAAGAAAGAGAAAACCATAGTGGGTAGAAGAACATAATGATGGTTATGTGTGGGATGAGTAGGGAGAGAAAACTGAAGTGAGAGAGAGAAGATTATGATGATAGTTTTTGTACGGGATGAGAAGGGAGATCAAACCGCGTTTAAAGCCTCGAACCTTGAAAAAAGTTTATAGCCTGTGCGATACACACATACGGCACAATGCAGCAGTCACCGCTGTGGTTCTACGACCCGTGTAGACTATACGCCCCACACGACCGCTCTAACAATACACACATATGGCACAATGCAGCAGACATCGCTGTGGTTTTACGGTCCGTATAGACTATACGCCCCACATGACCGCTATATTAATATACACAGAGCACAATGCAGCAGGCACCGCTGTGGTTCTACAACTAACCCATGTAGACTATACGCCCCACATGACCGCTATATTAATATACACAGAGCACAATGCAGCAGGCACCGCTGTGGTTCTACAACTAACCCATGTAGACTATACGCCCCACATGACCGCTATATTAATATACACAGAGCACAATGCAGCAGGCACCGCTGTGGTTCTACAACTAACCCATGTAGACTATACGCCCCCACATGACTGCTACATTAATACACACATATGGCACAATGCAGCAGACACCGCTGTGGTTCTACGACCCGCATAGACTATACGCCCCACATGACCGCTATATTAATACACACATACGGCACAATGCAACAAACACTGCTGTGGTTCTACGACCGTGTAGACTATACGCCCTGCATCCATGTTATTGATCCACTTTGTAGCGCTAATATTCTAGTCTAGAGTGAAGCACAGAACACCACTTGCGTCGTTTTATCTACAGGCTGGTGGTAATCGTCGCGGTATGCTGTTATCAAATCAAAGCCCACCAGGGCAGGGCCGCTCACACTGAAGTGACCCTGTTAAGCACTGGAGTGACTCTGTTAAGCACTGGAGTGACTCTGTTAAGCACTGGAGTGACTCTGTTAGGCACTGGAGTGACTCTGTTAGGCACTGGGGTGACTTTGTTAGGCACTGGAGTGACTCAGTTAGGCACTAGAGTGACTCTGTTAGGCACTGGAGTGACTCTGTTAGACACTAGAGTGACTCTGTTAGGCACTGGGGTGACTTTGTTAGGCACTGGAGTGACTCAGTTAGGCACTAGAGTGACTCTGTTAGGCACTGGAGTGACTCTGTTAGACACTAGAGTGACTCTGTTAGGCACTGGAGTGACTCTGTTAGATTCTGGAGTCACCCTGTCTAAAATCTGAGTGAACCTGTTAAGCAATTGATGGAGCCGTGTTAAGCGTTTAGGTGACCTTGTTATGCGTTATGTGGCATTGTTAAGCACTGGAGTCACCTTGTTGGACAGTAGAGTGAGCCTGATAGACATTAGGGTGAGACTGTTGGGCATTGGAGTGACCCTACTAGACATTGGAGTGAGGCTGATAGACATTAGAGTGAGGCTGATAGACATTAGAGTGAGGCTGTTAGACGTTGGAGTGAGACTGACAGACATTGGACTGACCCTTTTTGACATTAGAGTAACCCTGATAGACATTAGAGTGAGACTGATAGACATTAGAGTGAGACTGATAGACATTAGAGTGAGACTGATAGACATTAGAGTGAGACTGATAGACATTAGAGTGAGGCTGTTGGGCATTGGAGTGAGGCGGATAGACATTAGAGTGAATGGTACTGTAGGAGATGAGGTTGACTTAAGAGGCATTGAGAACATGGTTAGTTACACTCTACTGAGGCTGCAGCAAAAATGTTCATTGTAACCCGTTAACAGTGTGAGGTCCATGTACTAATCTCACCCCTGGTATTTTTGTCCCATACACTTAACATGAAGAACTCGTTCTCCATGTCCCTACGAGTAATGCAGTCTGTTCTCCATGGTCTATATCCTCTGTGGCATCCATTCTTTTATGCTAACATTTAGCAAGAATAAATGAGCATATGGCCCACGCTCAACAAGCTCAAAGTCTATGTGACTACTCTAACATTTAGGCAGAGTATAAGAGCGTGTGGCCCACACTCAACAAGCTCAAAGTCTATGTGACCACTCTTACCTTTAGGAAGAATATGTGAGTATATGGCTAACAGTCAACAAGCTCAAAGTCTAGGTGACCGCTCTAACCTTTTGGCAGAGTATAAGATCGTGCGGCCCACGCTAAACAAGCTCAAAGTCTATGCGACCACTCTAACATTTAGGAAGAGTATGTGAGTATATGGCCCACAGTCAACAAGCTCAAAGTCTATGTGACCACTCTAACCTTTAGGCAGAGTATAAGAGCGTGTGGCCCATGCTCAACAAGCTCAAAGTCTAGGTGACCACTCTAACATTTAGGCAGAGTATAAGAGCGTGTAGCCCACACTCAACAAGCTCAAAGTCTATGTGACCACTCTAACCTTTAGGCAGAGTATAAGAGCGTGTAGCCCACACTCAAAACACAGTTTTCTTAACAGATCTTTACCTCAGCGAGGTTCAGGACAGAAAGTTCGATGATAAGATTACACCTGATGTTACCCTCTACTATCTCTCATGATGTTTTGACTAGTGACAAACTTATTACAAATCAATCTTTTTGTCCTGGTCAATTAAATTGATTTTTTCTCTGACTATTAACTTTTTATCGAAATGAATCTCAGTTGTAGTTTTTCTGTCAATTCAAACTTCATTAATCTCTATTTTCGGTAGTGGTAATTTACTTAAGTGAATTATTTCATATTTCTTCCTGAATTACTCCTTTCTTTCCTGTACCAAGTAACCTAGTCAGTAAACAAATTATTGCATTGTATTCAGATTGAAAAACGTGGTCCGCCACATTTCGTGATTCATGTCTGGCTGAATCTATTCTCATTTCATCCTTCATTAGTAACATCAAAATCTTTTAACTTCTGGCCTCGGGTGGGCAATAAGTATATTTATTACAACTGCGAAAAAAATGTAATACTTTATAGATAATAAACTGTTTAACATTACTACTGCAGAGTATGATTCACTGACGAAATATCGATCATCAGAATATCTATATGGGGATGACTATCTACTTCTACCTCCTTCAGGACTACAGATATCCTGGTTTGAAATAGCCCAGTGGCTTAATACTTCGTTGTTTTTTTTTCCTTCTCCATGCAGTCTCATTCACCTTGATTCACCCTCATCTCAAGATTGTAACAGGCTAGACTGTCTCCAGTCCCTGCATCCTATGGCTACCTTCCTCACTGGGATACTGGCTCCAATCCCTGCATCCTATGACTACCCTCCTCACTGGGATACTGGCTCCAATCCCTGCATCCTATGACTACCCTCCTCACTGGGATACTGTCTCCAGTCCCTGCATCCTATGGCAACCCTCTTCGCTGTGATTGATTCATGGGCCAGTCAGAGAAAGACACATACTTTTATTAACTTTATTCTGATTGTGTTTAATCATTTAATGAATGTTCATAATCAAAGACTTGGTCAAGACTAGTAACAGGCCTCTCTCCTTGAAAAGAACGGGTCACCTGGAGTAGTGTTAAGGTAGTGTACGTACAATTTGTAATGTTGGATATATAACATTTAGAGATGTATGACGAATATATTTGGAAGCCTTGCTGGCGAATTTTAGCCATAATGTAAAACCGCCTCTATAGGGAAGAATTATGTACTATTGTTAAAAAAATCAAATTTCTGATTTTATCCTTTATATATATGTTCGAAGATAAGATATATAAGACAAAAGACCTGTAAGACCGTCTCTATAGGGATAAATTGTGTGCTCTAATAAAAACATAATAATAACAATATCAAATTCCCAATTTCATCCTATATGGATATATGATATATAAGATATAAGATATACAAGACATATAAAACACCTGTATGTGTATGGAGTGGTATTGGCAGGTGGGTGGTGGCGTTTACAGTCCCTACTAAACGCCACAGTCTGAGCTGGCCACTTGACCCGACGATATCAGCGGCGAGTGGGCACCGGTTCCCGTGTACGGGGGGCGGGGGAGCGGGGGGCGGGGGGTGAGAGGGGGCGGTGTGAGGAGGGGGGGGGGATGGTGAGAGGCTGGCCTCTACTCCGGGACAAATTGGGATTTTTTGCGCCTCAACGCGCCTGCCTGGGCGGTGGGCGGCAGGCAGCGGGCGGCGGACGGCGGACGGCGGACGGCGGGCGGCGTAGGGCGGGTGGCGAAGGGCGGGCGGTGTACGGTCGGCGGTTGGCGGCGGGCGGTGTACGGCGGGCGGTGTATGGTGGGCGGCGGGCGGCGGGCGTCGGGCGTCGGGCGTCGGGCGTCGGGCAGCGGGCGGCGGGCGGCGGGCGGCGGGCGGTATACGGCGGGAGGCGGGCGGCGACCCTTATTGCTGGTATTGACTAAACCATTGGTATTTATTGATTATACAATGGCACGCCGGCAGCCGGGCGGGGCGGGCGGGCGGGGCGGTCCGGGCGGGGCGGTCCGGTCCGGGCGGGCCGGGGCGGGGTGATCACCGGGCGCCGTGTAACAAGGATAGGCCGGTAAACGATCGGGTAACTAAGCTAAACCCAGTGAGAGCCAAAGTCGATGTAACCACCAGTTATGGTGGTCATTCCTCCTGTTAACCTGGAACTCTCCCGTGCCAGCACGTTCTGACGCTAAGTGGCCACCTGATGAAGGACACCACGCCGTAAACTGTAACCCGTAAACTGTAGCCACTGGCCGTGTTTAAATCAATATCCCCCTCCTGTTCCTCTATCCCTGGTAAATGCAATTCGAGGCCGAGTGGGGCTCAATCTAGCACAGCTATAAAGTATGGCAATATTACAAACTGCCATGCGATTAAATGTAAATGAGGACAGGTTGAAAATAATAAAAGTAATATGCTCGTCGGTAATGTTCGAGTTTAAATGAGACTCTCTTCACATTGAGAAGCTGACGGGTAACAGCGGGTTAAACCACTCTCAGACTTCAATTGTTAACGCTTTAGCTACGCTATGATGCCTGGAGGCATTCCCAGGTACAGTACTTACGCTATGATGCTTGGAGGCATTCCCAGGCATACTGTCCCGTGATGCCTTGAGGCATTCCCGGGTATTGTACGCTGTGATGCCTCGAGGCATTCTTGGGTATAGTATGCTATGATGCCTGGAGGCATTCCTGGGTATAGTATGCTATGATGCCTGGAGGCATTCCTGGGTATAGTACGCTATGATGCCTGGAGGCATTCCCAGGCATAATGTCCCGTGATGCCTTGAGGCATTCCCGGGTATTGTACGCTGTGATGCCTCGAGGCATTCTTGGGTATAGTATGCTATGATGCCTGGAGGCATTCATGGGTGTAGTACGCTGTGATGCCTTGAGGCATTCCCAAGTAAAGTGCGCCATGATGCCTTGAAGCACTCCCAGGTATAGTACACTATGATGCCTGCAGGCATTCCCGGGTATAGTACGCTATGATGCCTTGAGGCATTCTCCGGTATAGTACGCCATGATGCCCACAGGCATTCCCGGGTATAGTATGCTATGATGTCCGCAGGCATTCCCAGGTATAGTACGCTATGATACCTGCAGCCATTCCCGGGTATAGTACGCTATGATGCCTTGAAGCATTTTCCGGTATAGTATGCTATGATGCCTGGAGGCATTCCTGGTTATAGTACGCTATGATGCCCACAGGCATTCCCGGGTATAGTACGCTATGATACCTTGAGGCATTCTCCAGTATAGTATGCTATAATGCCCACAGGCATTCCAGGGTATAGTACGCTATGATGCCGACAGGAATTCCCAGTTATAGTACGCTGTGATGCCTGGAGGCATTCCCGGGCATATTACGCTATGATGCCTGCAAGCATTCCTGGGCATATTACGCCATGATGCCTGGAGGCATTCCCGGGTATAGTATGCTATGATGCCTGGAGGCATTCCTGGTTATAGTACGCTATGATGCCCACAGGCATTCCCGGGTATAGTATGCTATGATGCCTGCAAGCATTACTGGGTGTAGTTCACTGTGACTCAATATAACTTTCCTATAACATCCTATTTATTTTATATTACCATGGAGGGGTGATATAATGACTGTCACAGTGGATATAGTGAGGAAACACCAGTGTGCTACAGGAGTGAAAATAATGATGCAGCAGCAGCGTATTTCAGGGTGTGTATCTGGTGCTATGCAGCGTAGTGAAAAAGGTTAACCCTTTCATAATCGGGCCTGGTAGCAGGCAGCTCTCTCTAAGTACCGCACGCCTTAAGACATGTATTTACCCTGAAGAACTTGACAGAGCTGGTCTAACCGTGTACCCTGCTGTACCTCGTTGAAATATTACATCACTCTTTTCTTTATGTACGTACTACAGGCAACGTGTATCCATATGGTGTGATATGCAAAATCACAACATTTGATTACAAACTTGATTTTCTTCACAATGATGGTCCCGCAGCATGGATAGCTAACATCTCCACAAACCTCCGCAGTTCTCTTCAGCCAATGGAAATGGCGTTTACGCCGGTTTGTAGGTGTTAAGCCCGGCGTCCACCTACTGCGATAGAAATTTAGACCTACCGATATGGCACCGATACAAAAAGCAAATATCGGAGACATTTCGGGAAGGTACAAAATCGTAGACGTATGTCTAGACATGCCAATCCACCTCGCATTGTATGGGTTTTTTTATCGGTGTCTAATCGCAGAAACGTGGTCAACTGCCCCGATATTAGGTGACCTTCCGACGCGATTTTGATTTTTTATCGGGAGGTGCATCGTAGACCATATCGGAGCCATATCGTAGTAGGTGGACGCTGGTCCCTGAAGTCTAACCTGCAACAAACCCATTTGTCCACATACTACTCACATCATCATCTGGACCAGTGTACCTTTGTCAGGGACAAAGGAACGGTAATTTGTCTCAGGCGAGGCATCCTAAAGGAGTCGGCCCCAGTCGGTAGATGCAGCACAGTTAGGCAAGGGTCAGCCAACGATTACTGAATGTCCCTCACTGGAGATGTTCTTTTGTCTCCGACGAGTTGTGGCTCGATGTTCCTAAATCGGTCACCAAAGGTTTATCAACATGTTGATAAATCAAGTGGCTGACAATGGAACGTTGGTAAATGGCCCCCGATTGTATGGCCAACACGGGCCGAGGTATTGCGTAATTCGCCTATACGATTTGGGAACTAATCGTTCAATCCTGAATCAGTAGATGTGTGTTGGGCTTTAACCTTAAAGACAAATGCGGGTAGGTATCGAAACGCCCGCTGGTTTAACACTGGTACTGCCATCTTGTGCCATGAAAATATAGCAGCTTCTCATAGACTCCAATAGATAAGCACTTATACCTTCTTCAGATGGCCTTCCCATAGAAATTAGCATGGTGACATAGTATTTTTTTAGCAATTCTCATTTGAACATTTTCCCAACTATCATAATCCAGAATTATTTGAAGATAGCAATAGAACATCAGTGTCATTTAGCAAGAAAGTAAAAATATTGCATTTTCCCATAGACACCAAGGGTTAAGCACTTACATTTTCAGATGGCCCTCCATAAAAATTAGCATGGTGACATGCCAGTTTTTTTGCATTTTCTACTTGCAAATCTCAATAGAATTTAAAAATCACCCAACTACCAGCATTTGTCTTTAAGTCGTTTCCCTGCCGAGTACATTAAGGTATACATGTATTTCCTATATTCCGTTTCTATATTTGAGACTCTATATTGTTTTATCCTCCAGTCAGTGTAAAGAGCTGCAGTACGCCCACCCACCCACGTTCCCGCACACAGTGTTGCCGGCCTGCCCAGCCTTGTTTAGCGTCAAACCGGTCCCCGGGCTCATTTTCCGGGGCCTGGCGGTCAGCTTGGCCGCCTCTCCCCCACCACGCCCCGCCTGACCCCCCCGGGGCCCCGCCCCTCCCCCCGCTACACGTAGGTGGTCATTGTACGGCGGACAAGCCCCTCATTTCACTGCTCGTGAACCAGAACACTGCTTGAAAATAGGCGGTTTTTTACCTCCTCTTCTGGCTGCACAACAGTGTGCTGCCTCAACTCACATATCTAGGGAGGTGTCTATCAGGGTGGTCTCTGTTCAATCTATCTGATTATTTTCAATTGCGAATGAATATAAACGGTATTCAATCCAAGAAAAAAAAACCCACAATAAGTACCATATTTCTTTCATTTATATTATAGTTCGCATCTTTCTTTTAGGATATTGGGTTCATTTTACTTTTTATTTTCGGGTTTTTTTTTGGCAGTTGATGATTGTTATACCTCAAACCTAAGCTTATAGTGTAGCAGTTTACCAATATTAGATCAGATACACTGCCCTCTGTCTATTGCTAGGGGAACTAGATTTTATGTTTGAATATAAACTGGCAATCCGTAGAGTAAGTACACTAAGGCAAAAGATCAGTTATGTAACAACCGTAAACTATGGTATTTGACATGAAAATGTGTCTAATATGAGAAATCTCCATCATCTGTGTAGGCACTCGAGACAAACATGGCATATTTCTATGATGTCCAAAGTGGGTCCATTATGACGGCTGCAGTCCGTTCAACAGATAACTACCAGGCGGGGATGGCGGGCACGTGAGTCCAACAAGCAAGATGGAGTGTGTACAGCCACGGGCGGCAAGCTCTGTCTATTGTCAGCCACTAACAATGACGGACTGACTGACGGTCATCCCTACGACAAGTCTGACATCCACCCATTCCCCGACGGGTATCTCTACGACAAACCCTGTCCACTGAGATACAGCCTCAGGTGGACAGCTAACAATGACAGACTGACCGACGGTCATCTCTACGACAAGTCTGACGTCCACCCATTCCCCAATGGGTATCTCTACGACAAACCCTGTCCACTGAGATACAGCCTCAGGTGGACAGCTAACAATGACAGACTGACCGACGGTCATCTCTACGACAAGTCTGACGTCCACCCATTCCCCAATGGGTATCTCTACGACAAACCCTGTCCACCCAGATACAGCCTCAGGTGGACAGCTAACAATGATGGACTGACCGACGGTCATCTCTACGACAAGTCTGATGTCCACCCATTCCCCAACGGGTATCTCTACGACAAACCCTGTCCACCCAGATACAGCCTCAGGTGGACAGCTAACAATGACGGACTGACCGACGGTCATCTCTACGACAAGTCTGACATCCACCCATTCCCCGACGGGTATCTCTACGACATACCCTGTCCACCCAGATACAGCCTCAGGTGGACAGCTAACAATGACGGACTGACCAACGGTCATCTCTACGACAACTCCTACATCCAACACCCAACGGCCATCTTTATGCCCAACCTGCTGTCTACCCAGCGTTTGATGGCCATCCCTACCACCGCTCCTCTGTTCACCCAGAAACAGCTCCGGATGGCCGGCTAACAATGACTGACGCAACGGTTTTCTATAGACCAACCAGCTGTCTACCAATTACCCAGCCGCTATCTCTATGACCAACCCACTGTCCACCCAGCATTTCCTGGCAATCTCTATAACCACTCCTCTGTCCACCCAGATACCCACCGGCAATCTCTACGACCACTCCTTTATCCACCCACCACCCGATAGCAAACTCTACCACTGCTCCTCTGTCAACCCACCACCTAACGGCTATCTCTATGACCAACCTAAAGTCCACCCAACACCCTACAGCCATTTCTGTGACCAACTCGCTGTCTCTTTCCAACCAAATACCTGACGAATACTTCTACGACCAACCCGCTGTCCACCTAGCACCATCTCTCTGCCATATCATTCACACAAGTAATAATGATGAATGAACACGAGTAATAACGATGGTCTCTTACAACGACCCGTTAAGACTGATCGTTACGACTGGCCGTCGTACGTTCCGAGTGGCGGCCATACGTCAGTGCCGTAGTGTTATCAGCGGACCCTGGTCACCTGCGCCTAGCTCCACACCAGGCTCTGATTGCCTCCATTCCCAGCACTGGTCAAGACGGTGAGCTATGAGGGAGGGATGGCGGAGGGGCAGGGGCAAGCAGTAATTACCTACACACCGAGGATAATTATTCTCTGCTAAGATACAGGTGTTTTCGTGTAGGAACAACCCCGTAGTTAATTGCTGAATCAATAGACAGGATAGATAGATGTCCCAAGGGGAAGGTGTGTTGGGTGTGGGAGGTGGAAGGTGTGTGGGGTGGTTTAGAGGACAGATTGAGCACACAGCAGGGAAGGATGGTGGGGCAAGCTCTTTATCTCACCCCTGGTGCAGGTTTAGCCATAGAAATAACATTTAAAAAATTATACGCAACTATAACCCACGTAAAGTGACAATACTAGGCCATGGTTGTGGTGGAGCGATGTAAGATGAAGTCATAATCGCCTGCCAATCAGTGGCCAGGATTCCAGAGGGCAGACAAGATGTCTTATTCTGATGTTGTGATGCGATCCTAATGTCGTTGGAAAGGGTTGGGATAAATCCAGCACCACACTCCCATTGTAAAATCAACAATACTCCACTCGTTTTAATGTACCGTAATCATCACTTTGCTTTGGCTCGATGGTGATTGTGGTGCATCCAAAGTCATGGAGAATTGTTTATTCATACGATTCTAAATCTAGCTCTTTATATGTCTTTATCAAACTATGAGCTGATCTTTTTTAAAAGAAATACAGAGGAGGGTGTTTCCAAAGAGAGATCATCATGTTAGTCCAAGTGATTAACCAGTATCATCTTTTATAAAGTGATTTCGTCATTCTTTCGTCATTCTGTGATTCTGATGGTCAAACTACAAATATGGTCATAGCTTCAATGACAAGTCATTATTATTTACCTATGGCCGAACTTCTATGACATACTGCCCCCTGAAAGGGGTGCAGTATTAATAATGTTCGGGCGCACTGCATAAATGGGCGTTATTCTTGATATCTAGTAATGTAATGATAACTATAAAACTTGGTGATTAAGCTCGTAGCGCTGCTGTTCTCAGCCTTTTGTTGCTATAAATAGACCTCGAATGGCCTTCCCTGCGGGTTCATTAACCACGTTTTCTCTTAATACTACTCCAGGAAAAGTCTGGCCTTAATTAGGAGCCTAGCGAATCTCAAATAGTGTCTAGGGAGGGATGCTTGGCAGGCGCATCCATATGAATGATTAAGACCCTTGTTTCAACTGAACCACCACTGTAGGGACTGGTACCAAGCCATCTCTGTAGTGTAGGACGAATGTGATACATTCAAATACACTCGTCTAAGGGAATTTATCCTACCCCTAATAAAAAACTCCATAGGCTTAACATTGGGTCACTGTATTCGGTCTGGAGTTCAGAAAAATGAAAAATATCGCTCTAGTGGGATACACTTGACAAATGACGTCATTTGTTAATGTAGAAGTAATTTAGAGACGGGCGGGGTAGGATAAATTCTAAACCAAACTCGAGTTAGTCATGTTATTGTTCATCGCACTCCGGCAAGATCGGCTTCGCCTCGCGCAGTAATATCGCGATCTTGCCATCGTGCGATAAACAACAACATGACTAACTCTTGTTTGGTTTCTCCATAGTATTCCTGATTCTAAACAAACTTAATTATCTTCTGGATTGCAAAACCTGTTGAAAATAGAAGAAGTTTGACTAAATTAGTGAATGCTGATCCACCATGGAGGTGTGCTGTCAACATGATTGATCACTTCTTGTCGTTTTTTTAAATTTCCCGAATTTTGTTCTTTCTGCGCTATCTCATCAATTCTGCAGATTCTCCTGGCTCGTGGAGTTGAGGATTCTGTATGTTAGACTGGAGGTCCCACACAGACTCCAGATATTCAATATGCCAATAGCACTGCACCAACATAATTATTTTACATATGAATGCGCCCGGAGTATTTAAGTAGGTATTTTGAGTATACAAGGTCGTCCTATTCCCCGTGTGTATACACCTCATCTGTAGGCGTATATAAACATCCAGTGAACAGGGCTTCACTGAGAGCGGGCGGCGGGAGGTGGCGGGGGGTAGCGGGGGTGGGCGGGGGGAGGGCTTCCTACTGAAGACACCTGTACTTCTACCAACACAAAGGGGTGGGAAGCGGAGGAGGTAGAGGGTCTTTTCTCTCATATATGCCGGGTGTGAAATACAGCCAAGATGCGTCCGTATATAAGGCCTGGACGTATATATATATATATATATATGAAAACAAGTCAATATTCAGCCAATACAGGCACTTCCGCGATGGCGTATATATGAATAAAGTGGTGGTTTTCGCGCAGTGTAGATATCTAACCCTTTATTATCCACCGAATACGGAATCCTCATACTAAACCCATACTACCTATAAATCACTACTGAGTAGAATACGGAAAGCAATATTCTCCTGTGAGATTTCAGAAAAAAAGTCCCTAGTGTGTGAGAATATCAACGGCCATTTTGTCTTTTCATTGATATTTGTGACGGTGAATGATTTTTTTTCTTTATTCAGGAAAGTTGATCTCTCATCCGTGGCCGAGTTTTTCAGATACAATATTGAAAACATAGGAATAAAGGGTAACGTTACGATATATCGAGATCAAAAAGATTTTAACTGTTCCTATAGCGGGCTCATAGGTGAAGTAACGATAAGTGGTATAAGTGAGTTGTGATTAATACATCATTACCATAATTATGATCTGTATGGGCCTAATATCCTCGCATTCACTCAGATATTACTACGTACCAAAATTATGGTAATATTGTGTATTTCTCCTTCCATTTTAAGCCTGCTTCATAAAGATTTCTCAATGCAATGTTGAATGTTGGGGTATACAAAGTGTCTGTGATTCTTACGCATGTATTTTGATCTTGCATATTAAACACCAATTGTATATACTTATTGCTAGTTTCACTTTCATCCCAATTTTAAGATAGCGCCACTGTAGTCAGGGGACAACTTATGTCAGCCGTTAGTTAATCGTGAGATGGGAATAGAGCCCCTCTATGGCAAGCTGAAAGAAAATCTATTGATAACTTGCCCCCTGCCACCAGGTGTTTGGCGTCGAGGGCAAGATGGCCGCCTCCATATAACAATAGCTATCTGCCCTATCGCCCATAGATAATAGTTATAGGTGCTTGTACATCAGCAAAGTGGTATACAATTGTCATGATGTACTGGTTTTAAATTGGTGCTATTAGCGTAATTAAACAATTTAGAGAATCCGTCTAAACTATAAGCCCATCTCCATTGGCCAACGAAAACGGCTTGGATTATTTTGAGATCTCCTAAAAAAGCCATTTCCATTTTGCGTTAGCAGTGCTAAAGGACCGTCGGTGATTCCTGACTGTATATCAGTGATGGCCAATGGAAACAGGCTTTAAGGAGAACTCAAGAAATCTCCGCCGTTTTCCCTCAGCCAATGGACACAGGCTTTACAAAGAAACATCACAGGGATTCCAATAGAAGATATATGGAGTAAAAACCATCTTATGTGATAGCACATTAAAAGGTTTTGAGAGCTCTCTACTCTGTTCTACTAAGAACTCTACATTCTAGGCGTGAGGCACAGAATAGACACAGAGGATCCGTCTATGAATCCTTCAGTGGGATCGTGTGAGAAGCGGAGTTTGAGTTTGTCTGGCACTAAAAAAGACACCAGACGAATGAGATCCATGCCATTTCCCCAGTCCCCAGACGTCTCTGCTGATTCATTCAGATATTGACAGATCTGTGTAATAACAGCGAGAAATGCCATCACTGTGCATTGTCCTACACGGCATAAAGCCTATGATCCATGGGCGCTGCCAGCCATGACGCCCCCAGAGTAGGTGTTCTTCACTAATAGAGGTGAAAAGGAAGTGAGTGATAATTGGGAAGTATCACAACTCTACCCTCGCTCACATACGTATATAAAGTGTTCCATGTGAAAAACACAATGTCCTGGGTTTAATTGTTATGTCATCCTACTCTGGGATGGGTGTAGTGAGTCAATGGAACCATGGTAAAACATTGAAAGGCAGTTGAATTTTGTAAGAATAAAGAGGTAAAATATAGGTTCTGTCCCCCCAAGGAGGCCGCAATACTGCTGGCCGTCTAGTTACTGCTTCATGAACTAACACTGGCTCTGTCCCCTATAATACTGGGTGGCGCAAGCAAAAAGCAAACATCCACCTAGCGGGCATCCATAAAGTATGTATGCACTTTGCGTATGCTTCCTCTTCGTTCTATTGCGTACAAGTTCAGGAGAGGTTGGGGGTCCGGAATTTGAGAAATTCCGCTTATGTACTTCATGGATGGTCCCTATCCGTCAGCCTATACACAGGACTCTGTATACACTTCAGCCTACATCACTCTCCCTTTCTCCATTCTCCACTCTCTAAACACGGAACTCTGAATACATAGACAATAATCGATGGTTTTGTGGACAGGCAGCAGTAAACCACGAGAGTTGTCGTGTAGTAATACACGAGCGATAGCGAGCGCATTACGACGTCAACCTTGAGTGGTTTACAGAGCCGCCTGTCCACATAACCATCCTTTGCTGTATTTATTATCCATCTTTTTGAATGAATTAAACCCAGTAGTTGCCATATTAAACGGTATACCAAGAGGGATCATTTCCTTGCTCTATTGCACACAAGGACTATTTTTCCCATACACCATGGTTTTGAGGCGGTATACCGCAGATTTTAATCTGTATTCCACAGTTATGGTATCTGACAGGTTTTATTTAATGGGTCGTGGTTTACTTAGTCCCATACATTTTCAATGGGGTCTTTGTATACGATGTATAATAAACTCCAGCATACATCAATCTCTCTTTTCTCCTGTATCTCTCTCTCACTCTCTCTTTGTCTCCGTCTCCCTCTCTCTCTCCTCTCTCTTTCTCTCCCCTCTCTCTCTATCTCTCTCTCTCTTCTCTCCACTCTCTACATACAGATCTCTGTACACATTCCAGCCTACATCGATCTCCCTTTCTCCACTCTCTCTCTCTCTCTCCCTCTCTCTCTCTCTCTCCTCTCGCTCTCCACTCTCTCTCCACCCTCTACATATAGAACTGTATACACACTCCAGCCTACATCAATCTCGCTTTCTCCTCTCTCTCTCCCCTCTCTCTCTCTCTCCTCTCTCCCCCCTCTCTCTCTTCTCTTTCTCCATTCTCTACATACAGAACTCAGTACGAACTCCAGCCTACATCAATCTCCTTTTCTTCCCTCTCTCTCTCTCTCTCTCTCTCTCTCTCTCCCCTCTCTCTCTCTCTCTCATCTCTCTGCACCCTCTACATACAGAACTCTCTACACACTCCAGCCTACATCAATCTCCCTTTCTCCTCTCCCTTTCTCCCCCCTCTCTCTCTCCCCCCCCCCCCTCTCTCTCCACCCTCTACATACAGAACTCTGTATATTCTCCAGTCTACATCAATCTCCCTTTCTCCTCTCTCTCTCCTCTCTCTCTCTCTCTCCACCCTCTACACACAGAACTCTCTACACACTCCAGCCTACATCAATCTCCCTTTCTCCACTCCGTGATGTCTCCACAGCTTTCAGGGTTAGCGACCCACCTCGGTGGACGTCTATAAACAAGCGGGGACGAGTGGAGGTGTTTTTTTTTACCCCGCAGACCGATGACAGGCCGGCGGCGGTACGAGCAGCTCGGGGGAGCAGCTCGGGGCCGGGAGACCGGGCGAGGCCGCGCGCTTCACCGGAGGAGACCGCCGCCTGTCCCGTAGGCCGCCTGATGAATCGCCCGGTGTCGTGAGGCGGGCGTGGAGGGGGGTGACAGAGCCATAGCTCAACGGGGACCGGGCGGCGGTCAGGGGCCGGGGAGGGGCCGGGGAGGGGCCGGGGAGGGGCCGGGGAGGGGCCGGGGAGGGGCCGGGGAGGGGCCGGGGAGGGGCCGGGGAGGGGCCGGGGAGGGGCCGGGGAGGGGGCCGGGGAGGGGGCCGGGGAGGGGCCGGGGAGGGGGCCGGGGAGGGGCCGGGGAGGGGCCGGGGAGGGGCCGGGGAGGGGCCGGGGAGGGGCCGGGGAGGGGCCGGGGAGGGGCCGGGGAGGGGCCAGGGAGGGGCCGGGGAGGAAGGGGGCTGGAGAGGAAGGGGCCGGAGAGGGGAGGGGCTGGAGAGGAAGGGGCCGGAGAGGGGAGGGGCTGGAGAGGAAGGGGCCGGAGAGGGGAGGGGAGGGGAGGGGAGGGGAGGGGGAGATGGGTGGGGAGAGGAGGATAGGGAGGGCTGGGGAGGAGGGAGGGCGGGTCGGAGGACAGGGAGGGCCTGGGAGGGCGGGGGGAGGAGGGGAGGGGAGGGAAGGAGGAGGGGAGGAGGGGAGGGAGGGTCAGGTGAAAAGGACACACAAAGCCGTGTCTGCCCGGGACATGACTTTGCGAGATGCACCCAGAGACTAACAGGGAACTGCAGTGAGATCCGCAGCTACTGGAGATATACTATGAGTCTCTGTAGCAGAGGAATCTCACGAGGCCAAGCTGAGTGAAATCGTGTTGCAAAATAAATGGAATGATGCATTTTCAATGATTATGGATTGAGTGCGGTACAGATTTTATCTCGACTCTATCACTGACTAATTAGCAAATGAGACATCATCTGCCACTGAGGTTTTTATTTTTACAATATTCCACGGGCGTTGAGTACGAGTTCCCTATGATAAATCTCAGGGGAGAAATTACCAGGGGTGAGATAGTGTCTCACAGCCAATAGGATGAGTTGAGCAGCACATGTAGTTTAATATTACACTGTTATATCAGGGAGGGCTGTACTATGGAGATACAGAGGTGCACGGCCAACCGTTACATATTCCCTTTTTATACCCAGAAATGGTAAAAATAAAAAATAAGGGAAAAAGTATAGAATACAGCGAAAATTAAATATATTTGTTCAAGAGCAACATTATGCTTTGTGTGGAAATGTTAATTCATTATTTGAACAAATCCCGAAAAAAAGGAAGCATAAAATGATCTGCATTGAATACAGAATGAGGAAATATAGACACTGGGATATTTTCATTGCTACATAAATAAATCGCATTTCAGGAACCGTGTGATTCTTGATCATTTGAGCCAGCCACAAAGGAGATTAAGAAACTCCGACTTTTTATTTGCGTTTCACTGCAGTCAGAACAATCCGGCATTGTCATTTTCATTCAAAGGCAAGTCATTTCCGCTGACAACCATACTTGAATGTGTGAACAGTTGGGGATTTGTAAATTACACTAACATTTAAACAACATGTAACACTTTCCTATTTTTGTTGAAAGGCCATTATCTCACCTGATTCAGCATGGATCTTTATAATTCTTTCAGCTATTGTGCAAAGCGCCTTTATAATGATGATTAACAAGTTGATATTTGTCACCAATTTAAATTTTGATATAAAACTTTAAATGAAGTCGGAAATAATCCATTGTGTCTTCAATATTATCCTACCCCTTATATAAAATCCCATAGGCTAAACATTGAGTTTCCGTATGTCACGCTGCCTGGCATACGGAGTTTTATATGCCAATAGTGGCATACAGAATTTGTATCACGTAATATTCCAAAATCGAGGAGACGGGGTAGGATAAAATCAAAAGCTGATTCATTTTAATCATGGCCACCACATTCCAATCCTGGAGTTTTGGCCCCGGACTTCACTTGGCTTCACCTCATGAAGTCACTATGCCAAACTCCAGTCGTGGCATACGGTGGCCAAGATTAAAACTCATCCAGTTTTACGATAGTATTAGAAGAGTGTCCGGCACTACGGAGGTAGTCGGGCGTCGGGCGTGCGACAGTTAGCGATCTGCAGCTGTTCCCGAGTCCCGTGGATTCTCAAGGCGTTAAGCCTAGTTCGTTAAGAATTCTTCCTATATACCTATGAGCGAACAACCTATGATTACTTAACGCTGCTGGGGGTGGAATAACTTTTGTTTACTGCCCAGGTTGAAGTTACTGCCCAGGTTGACGCTTACTGCCAAGGTTGACGTTTACTGCCCAGGTTGACGTTTACTGCCCAGGAGATAATATAGCCTCATAGTTTTTCTTATGGTTCTTGCCACATATTGATATAAATAATTATAATATTTCTAGCAGGGGTTATAAAGAAGTATGTTCACTTTAAATAAACATAGAGCAAAGATCGCTTAACAAATTTAAAAAAGTATGCTCACATTTGATGCACTTGCATCTATGTTTAAATCTTGACCCAACATATATAATCTAGCACAAAGGGAAATATCCTGCGGTGATATTCACGCCAGACTTCCGATAATCTTGTAATGAGAAATATCATTTCAGTTTTTGCCTAATTGAATACTAATAGATGTGGCGTGTTTAATTTATAATTTGGCACGTCCTTGGTACCCACGGAATGTGCAGATTTTCCCAGCATGATAACGCTGTCCTCAGCCTTCTGATTATTTAATCAGGACACACTCAACTATGCATGGAAATAGTATTTAGGTTCTTGCAGTTGACGCCAGACAAAAAATCAATTGATTTACGAGGACAAATCATTGATTTGGCAGGTGTGTACCACTGAGACTCACCGAATAACGAGTGCGGCAGAAGACACAAAACAGGTCAATAATAAAAGGAAACATAGTTAGTTAGCCCGTAGCGATTATCGTTTAAGATTTTGTTGTCCTTAAACTATGGCCTTATGCCAGAGGCAGAGGTCCATAGTATATGATGAAAGGCTAAGAATGGAATCGGTATGGGGTCACTCAATATGTTTTCCTATTATTATATACCCAAAACAATGCCATTTTATTCACTTACTAAGTCATCGATTCTTTTCCCATTCACTACGTCATAGTGAGCCCGAACATTATTCATACTGCACCCTTAGCAGTGGGTAGTATTCATTGATGTTCGGCCATAGATGTATAATAATCACATTGAATAACCTGACCAGGATGTACAAACTACAAAACGAGATGATATTTTACAGTTTGTATGGAACGAGGCGTTTACACCAACTCCCGTACGAACCGTGAATTATTATCGAGTTTGTAGCTTATACGAGCATGGTGGGTTGTTGAATATGTCCTATATACACTGTACTGGAAATTAATGAAATGATTAACTTAATTTGGCCCAACAACTAATGCTGTACATGCTAAAAACGAGATAGGGGATTGTTGTCTTTTACAGAACGAGGCCCCAGGCCGAGTTCCGTGAATAACATTAATTCCCATAGAGTGGTGGGTCATTATATATCTATCATATAACCAAAATTGAAAACAATGTTCACTGCATAGGGGCCAGCAGTACGTAATTATCGAATATACTGCATGGGTAATTGATAATATATATGATATATGACATATAATAGATGTACAACCACACCCACATTAACATAAAGGAACACCCACCCCACAACCCCACAACCACACTCACACCCACATCAACATTAACCCACAACCACACACCCACACACCCACACCCACACCCAAATTCATACCCACTCTCCCACACACACCCTTAAATGCGCATGGTGCTGCCTTGTTCCGGACATCGGGAAATACACACCCATACACCCATACAGCCACACACCCACATCCACACACCCGAACCCACACACCCACACCTACACCCACACCCACACCCAAATCCACACCCACACCCCCCTAAATGCGCATGGTCTGCCTGGTTCCGGACATCGGGAAATACGCACCCACAAACCCACACACCCACATCAACATAAAACCACACCCACACACCCACACCCACACCCCCCTAAATGCGCATGGTCTGCCTGGTTCCGGACATCGGGAAATACGCACCCACAAACCCACACACCCACATCAACATAAAACCACACCCACACACCCACACCCACACCCCCCTAAATGCGCATGGTCTGCCTGGTTCCGGACATCGGGAAATACGCACCCACAAACCCACACACCCACATCAACATAAAACCACACCCACACACCCACACCCACACCCCCCTAAATGCGCATGGTCTGCCTGGTTCCGGACATCGGGAAATACGCCCAGAAACAGCAGCGGAAATGACGATCGTGTCAGAGAAACTTTCCACAAAGTGTGGCCCAGTTTTTCCCCCTCTTTCCTTCTCCTTATCCTCCTTTTTGGATCGAGTGGAATTTTTCGTCTTTCTCTTTTCCCTTTCTTCGCGCGTGCTCTTTTCTTGGTTTGGTAATTTTGAGATGGTTATCGTTTATATTTTTTTTTACTCGGCAGCTTTGTGTTTATTTTTTTCGGTGGGTTGTCGCCGGGGACGGTTGATCCTGGATTCATTGACAAATCATTTCTCAGGGTGGTGATCGATCTTCGGGATGCCCGGGGGGGGGGGGGGGAGGTGGAGGAGGGGTGGAGGAGGGGTGCCGAGAGCTCAGGGAGAGGAGGGGGGGAGGATGGGGACGTCATGCCTAGAGTAAGAAAATACCCAGTATGTATCCTCGACATCCTGTTTTTAAGACATATCGGACAATTTAGCTGGGAAATTTAAGTCTATGTCGTTTTCCTGAATATTGACTATGATAATCTCCGAGTGTTATAGAACACATTATTTTTTTTTTTTTTTATTGTGGAGAATATTTTATTTTCAACTTGTACAGGCTATATACACACAAGTATTTTAGCAGCCATAAAGAAACAGATACATTTCTAAATGATATAGGGTTGTCATGCACTGGTAAATAATCTACCGTTTCTACAGATTTTCGAAATACATGTGTCACATCTCACCCATTATTAGTTTAAAAATTCGGGGGTCACCTCACTAGTTTTTGATCTCGAGATCATTTCATTATAGAATATATAGAAATTCTAAATTGTTGCTCTTCACATAATAAAAGCCATGTCATTTCCTTAAACTTTCACAAAATACTGAAGATCTATAGCACTACAAATTTAAGTTTTAAAGTCCATAGGTCACCGTCCTCGTCATTGAGGGAATTCGAGAAAACAATATTTGTCATTGAGGGAATTCGAGAAAACAATATTTGTCATTGAGGGAATTCGAGAAAACAATATTTGTCATTGAGGGAATTCGAGAAAACAATATTTTCCTGTACATTTCCAATGTAAAGCAAGCAAATGTAAAGTGGCCCATTTTTACTTTTTAAGTCTGGACAAACTGGACATACGTTAAATCTATTAAATTTATTCATGTAACTCGATATATATGAGCAGGTATGCCTGGTGATATTTTTGCTCTGAGTACTTTATGCTTTGAGACAAGATCTCACTCGTATCAATATAAATATTATAGAGGAAACCCATGAAAGTTTAGGGTCAGAGCTCGTATCCCATCGAGTTTGAATCGCATAGTAATTATGTAGCGATTCAAACGAGATGGGATTGAGCTTTGACCCTAAACTTGAATGAGTTTCTGAATTTATCTCACCCTTCACATTGACAACATTTGTGACATAATCCCCCATTGGATATATTTCCTAAATATCTCATGGGCATAAGATACGAGTTCCCAATGTTAAGTCTATGGAGAAAAAATATCTGGGGTGAGATAAAACACAGTAAACCCTACCTTTATATTTTTAAAGCAGGCCTCTGCTACATATAACCGCTATCCCCCCAGCATAGTGACATATTCATTCCCAGCCCTCCTCAGACTCCACGGCCCGCCACCATCCAGAATAAGCTCCTGTAAGGCCTCGGCACTTTTCCAGTGGACTTGGTCGACGTGACTGCATCGGACAGACTAGATATGAAGAAGGGGGCTTTGCTGGCTGCACTGCTGTGGGCTCCTAGGCCCCGACTGACAGCCAGAGGGGAGGGGGGAGGGGGGGGGGTTCCTCCTGTAGGTAAAGGAATATTGGAGTCCTCCTGGAGCGGGTAAAGCCTGCTTGACGACTTATGGGCAGCGCTCATCAGATATAAGTCAGCGGTGAATCAGCTGTGAAATGGAATGGCCGGTCGGGGTTGTTGATATTGCCCTTGGTTCCTCCAGAGCCTACCCCCCTTCCTCAGCCCACCTCCAGCTCCCCTCCAGCTCCCCCTCCTCAAGCTCCCCCCCCCCGCCCCCACCTCCAGGTCCCCTCAAGCCTCCCTCCCTACAGGCCACCACCAAACTCCAGGCCCCTTCCAGGCCCCTTCCAGGCCCCCTCCAGGCCCCCTCCAGGCCCTCTCCAGGCCCCTTCTCCTCCAGGCCCCCTCCAGGCAACCGCCAGGCCCCCTCCAGGCCCCCTCCAGGCCCCCTCCAGGTCCCGCCAGGCCCCTGCCAGACCCCCCCAGGCCCCCTCCAGGCCCCCTCCAGGCCCCCTCCAGGCCCCCTCCAGGCCCCCTCCAGGCCCCCTCCAGACCCCCACTAGACCCCCACTAGACCCCCACTAGACCCCCTCCAGGCCCCCTCCAGGCCCCCTCCAGGCCCCCTCCAGGCCCCCTCCAGGCCACCGCCAGGCCCCCTCCAGGCCAACGCCAGGCCCCCTCCAGGCCCCCTCCAGGCCCCCTCCAGGCCCCCTCCAGGCCCCCTCCAGGCCCCCTCCAGGCCCCCTCCAGGCCCCCTCCAGGCCCCCTCCAGGCCCCCTCCAGGCCAACGCCAGACCCCTCCAGGCCTCCAGTCCAGCCCAACCCTGCAGGCCCTCCCCCCCTGCCGTCCTCCCCCGCCGTTCCTTCCTCCCCCGCCGTCCCTCCCCTCCTCTTAAGCCCCTCCTTCCCCTCCCCTCCGCCCCCAACCTCCCTCCCCTCCTCCAAAGCCCCTCCGCCCCCTCCCCCCCCCCCCGCGGACACACAGCTAGAGGGATATTGGTGATGGTAAGGTAGGTGAGTGGTGATGGTAAGATGGGTGAGTTATATGTATACCCCCCCCCCCCTCCCCCCTCCAGAACGGGGTAGATTTGAGGAGGAGAGATTGAGCGTGGGGGATTTCCCCCTCTATAGAGGGGCGGGGTGTAGATAAGCCGGGCTTGTTATCATTCATTTACCGTAACGCGCGGGGTGCGGCGTATCGCCCACCTCCCTCCGGGCACGCCCTGGAGCAGCAGGTAGATGAAGTGCTCAAATAATACCCGCTGAGCAGGGGGCGGCTTACACGGGTTTACCGTTATAGAGAGGCGCGGGACTCGGGGTGTCGAGCAGTGCAGTGAGAGCCAATTAGTCAGACGGCTACAGTTCACTGCGACGCTCCGTATTGGGTGTGAGTTGGAGTGTGAGGGTGAGATACCATGTAGCAGATAGGAGGGGGGGGGGTGAAGCGGCACCACCAGAAACACGGATTGGAAAAAAAAATATATGAAATCAACCATTACTGATAATGATGGCAAAAGCTGTTGCCTAGAAAACCGTCTGTTGTTTATCTCAACTCTGGTATTTATCTCACTACTGGTATTTTTTCTCATAGACTTAACATTGGGGACTTGTTCTCCATGCCCCTACGAGTATTAATGTCCGTTCCGTGGGCTACATCCTGTCTATCCTGTTGGTGGGTACAGGGGTGAGATAAATACAGAAAGCAACTCGTGTTGGTCGAAGAAGTCGTTTCTCCAACTCGTTTGAATGTTACATGATATTCACTCGGCTGTTGCCTCGTTCATATCACTCCGCATCAAACTCGTGGGGAATGACGACTCTGACCAAAATCTGTTGGTTTCTTCTTTGTTCCCCCACAAACTTAACATTGGGAACTCGTTCTCAACGCCCATGGAATATTGTAAACAAAATACTCATTGGCGGATGGTGTCACAGATGTTCGCCAATCAGTCAGTGATAGGGGTGACATACATACACAATATTGACTGGTTTCAGATACAAGCGGCCGTATGCTCCGAGGAGTTGACGCGTAGTAATATCCGAGGGGATGCGAGGATATTGCGTAGAGTCAACTCCGAGGAGCATACAAACGCCTTTATCCGAAACCAGTCTACATTGTATTTATTATCCACCTTTTCTGCACAAGTGACATGTTGATATCAGTTCATTTTAATTATGCACTATTTTTCCATACGCACTATTTTTCCGTATGCGCCACCCGGAGCATACAACATATCTGTATGCGCCGGGTATGTCAATACATGCTGCCTATGTGTTTTCTATGGACACTTTGTATTAGGTGGATAATAAAATCTGATCCACGCTCGATCCATAGCTACTGAAAATATGCCGTTCAATTTAGTTTGCTACGTTCTCTCACTCGGCTTTGCCCCATGAGATTACACCATAACCAAAACGCATGGCATATTTTCAGTGGCTATGGATATTGATGCAGTTCCTTCAGTATACATTGACATTGGCACATATTGAAAAATATCTAAGATTCTAATAACTTATTCCATCTACTGTTCGCAAATCAACAAAAGATTTCATGTGGCGGTAGTGATAACGATGTATGCATGTTTAAACAAATACATTACAAATATATGCAAACTACTAAGTATAATTCTGTGATATTTGATTCCAACAATCCTCCAATGAAGTGCATAGTTTCACCAAGAATTACGTTTAAAATTATAAAATACAGAAAACATTGATGCCTTCCTAACGTCATCTCGATTCTTTATTTCTATGCGCTTATTTTGACTAACATTTGCTTTTGCATGTATACCGTGCAATAACTTCAAATACCATCTACTAAGAAGACAAATGCGTATAAATAAGAAAGGAGAATCCATCCACAATCTATTGGATATTTATTATATTCAATCCTGGGCTCCTATTGTAATTTGGTGCTCTCTCTCTCTATGGATCCCATGTGTGTCTTCACCGTAGAAGAGAGGTCCCTGGGATGCTGGCCTCTAGATTCAGGCGCATATCCATGGTCGTTCCCGGTAGGAGGAGGCTTGAGCGCTACGAGGGTTCTAGCTTATGTGATGTATGGTATTCCATGTATTATTCAATCCCCGCCTTGGGGGTTCGATGGCCTCTGTCTCAACGAGAAATCCACGAGAGTTGAGATCATCTAGGATGGTTGAAGCCCGTGATGCCGACGAGTGGTGGGCAGTATGTGTGATGTGGGAATTGAGCAGTCACGGTAGTGGCGAATAGGCCGGGGTGTTTAGAGAAGAGTACTGGGGGTTATATTTACACGCAGAAATACGCAGCTAGGAGTCAGAACGAAAAGCCACCCGCCACTGTGAAGGTTAGAGGTGAAGTGGGATTCACGCGGTGGGATTCATGTACCTCTGAGATAAATCATGTTTGTCTGAGATAAATGCTGCTGAGATTCACGTACCTCACAGGGTGTTTGTCTGAGACAAATCCTGCTGAGATTCAGTACACTGTGAGATAAATCATGTTTGTCTGAGACAAATCCCGCTGAGATTCACGTACCTCACAGGGTGTTTGTCTGAGACAAATCCTGCTGAGATTCAGTACACTGTGAGATAAATCATGTTTGTCTGAGACAAATCCCGCTGAGATTCACGTACCTCACAGGGTGTTTGTCTGAGACAAAACCCGCTGAGATTCATGTACCTCACAGGGTGTTTGTCTGAGACAAATCCTGCTGAGATTCATGTACCTCACATTGTGTTTGTCTGACACAAATCATGCTGAGGTTCATGTACCTCACAGGGTGTGTCTGAGACAAATCCTGCTGAGATTCATGTATCTCACAGGGTGTTTGTCTGAGACAAATCCTGCTGAGATTCACGTACCTCACAGGGTGTTTGTCTGAGACAAATCCTGCTGAGATTCTTTACCCTGTTAAGCGGGATTCACACGGTGGGATTTATGTACCTCACAGAGTGTTTGTCTGACACAAATCATGCTGAGATTCAGAACTGGAACCCAATCTCCTCATCCGAATTATAGGGTTCCATTTCCCTGGGACAAGTTATTCTTCCGGCAATTCTTGGAAACAATTACCCCTAACCAGCTAGAGAATCTCATGAAATTTTGATTTGTTAACACATGGGCGGGAGACAAAAAAAGGGACAAAGTGATAATGTGAAGGCTTTCTGACAGGTAGAATAACAATACTGGATATGGATATACACAATAATCGATGGTTTTGTGGCCATAAACCACGATTATCTCATAGTAATACACACTTTTTAATACGATTATCTTTCATATAAAAGGGTATATCAATAGGGACTATTTCTTTGCTGTACAGCACAAGGGGACTATTTTCCCGTATGCAAAGGCTTTAAGGACGTATAGAATGGCTTTGAAGTCGCATACAATAGCTGTGGTATTTTAAACAATGGGTCGTGATTAACTGAATCCACGTACAATGCAATGGGAACTTGGTATTTGGAAACTGTGGATACAAAAAGCCGGGAGTGGTAGCGTGTGACTGGGTGGTTGGGTAGAGCATACAGGATGGGGTACGAACACTAAAATAGCATAAAACCTGTTTAAGAGGCAAGAGAGGGATGGAGAAAACCGCCATTTTGTCTGGGCCCATCTCTCATCACACACACCCACCATGCCAAATCCCTCCCCACCGCCTCTCTCCCTCACGCGCCTCCTTCTCCCCTCTCCGACTATTGATCGTCTTAAATCCGATAATCCGCCTCAATCTCTGCCCATCCTTCACGTGGTAATCCTCTCCCTGCTATATACCAGCCCCCCGTGCCAGCTGCCCACCCTCACACCCTGACCCGGCGCGGAGTGACCACAGGGGCCACCTGCACGGTGTGGAGCACCTGCTCCGCGCGGCAAAGTGGACCAGTGTGCGATGTGAGCAGTTTAAACAGCACCGGGAGCGGCTCGGAGCAGATCGGAACGGCTCGGAGCACATCGGAACGGCTCGGAGCAGATCGGAACGGCTCGGAGCACATCGGAGCAGGTCGGAGCGACTTGGAAGAGATCGGAGCAGTTCGGAGCAGATCGGAGCACCTCGGAAGAGATCGGAGCAGATCGAAATGGCTCGGAGTGGCTCGGAGAAGATCGATACGCCTCGGAGTAGCTCAGTTCAACGTAGTCGCTTCAAACAGCTCTTAGTAGCTCTCAGCGGCTCTTAGCGGCTCGAAACAGATCGGAGTTACTCGGAGCACCTCGGAGCCACTTGGAGAAGATCAGAGCTCCTTGGTGCGACTCGGGGCGGTTCGGATCAATTCAGTGTCACTCAGAACAGTTCAGAGCAGCTTGGAACAGCTCGGTGAAGCTCTGTGCAGCTGGGGGCAGCTCTGAACATCTCGGCGCAGCTCGGGGCAGCTTGGAGCCACTCGGGGCAACTCAGAACAGTTCTGAGCAGCTCGGACCAGCTCGGGGAAGCTCGGAGCAGCTCGGAACAGCTCGGAACAGCTCGGGCCTGCTCGGAGCAGCTCGGTGCAGTTTGAAGCAGATTGGAACAGCTTGGGGCAGCTTGGTGCAGCTCAGAACCGCTCGGAGCCACTCGGGGCAACTCGTAACAGTTCTAAGCAGCTCGGACCAGCTCGGGGAAACTCGGAGCAGCTCGGAACAGCTCGGAACAGCTCGGGGAAGCTCGGTGCAGTTCGGAGCAGTTCCGAATAGCTCGTAGCAGCTAGTAACAGCTCGGGGCAGCTTGGAACTGCTGTTTGCAGACACCGCAGTCTAGAGTCACCTCTTTGTACTGACAGTCAATCCCAGTGCAATATAACCTGACCCCTGCCTGTGTGCTCCATGTAGCAGAAAATATACCCTCACGTACTGACTACCTGACCGACCCTTTTATCATTCTCAGGATCTACGTCTCTGCTGTCATGGCAACGGGTCAAATGCCCAGCATCACTCGCCACGTAGCCATATCACCTTTACCCTGCACTCTTCCCATTCACTAGTCTCACGTACTGCAAGACGTCGCTTCAAATCGCCAGCAGTCATAACGCAGGGAGGTGGGATGGGGGGGGGAGGTAGCAGGTGGCATGGAGACCAATAAATTATGAAAACTCACTTGGCATTGAATTTAGAAATAAATACAGGCTCCCAGACAGTCAAATGATTGTCCCGACTCCGTTAGATAGAGAGCGTATTTACGAGTGTGAGAGTCAGTATCGTGTTTAGGTACAAACGTCATGCCTGTTCTCCTTTTATTATACATTTTCAAATGTTAATAAATATTGAGAAATCACCGTAAATAGTCATAACGGGTAAGTCACACTGGGACCGTATTTATACATACCTATGGCCGAATGTTTATGAAATACTACCCGCTGCTAGGGATGCAGTATACAAAATTGCCCGTAGTGAATATTCGGGCGCACTGTGAACATCGGGTCAATTGGTAATCTAATAAGTACATAAAATGATGGGTTTTTTTTATATTAAGGTATGTAATAATAAGAAAACGTAGTGACTGAGCCAGAAGGGATGCCAGTCTCGGCCTTTTTATGCCATAGATACGTCCCTCCACGAAGGAAATTCACATGTATAACACGCTTTGTGGAGAAAATAATGAAAGAAAACTAAGCTCAAATTAAAAAAGAAAAAGTCTACGGGGAAGAATAAGGCCTGGCGTCCACCTACTACGATAGAAATTTAGACTTACCGATATGGCACTGATACAAAAAGTCAATATTGGAGACATATCGAGAAGGTGCAAAATCGTAGACATATGTCTAAACATCCCACTTCACCATGCATAGTAAGGGGGTTCTTTCAGTGCCCTATCGCAGAAACATGGTCAACTGCCCCGATTTCAGGTGACCTTCTGACGCAATTTTGATTTTTTATTGGGAGGTGCATCGTAGACCATATCGGAGCGATATTTTAGCAGGTGGACGCCGGGCCTAAGGAGGTTCTTTCGGTGCCTAATCGCAGAAACATGGTCAACTGCCCCGATTTCAGGTGACCTTCCGACGCAATTTTGATTTTTTATCGGGAGGCGCATTGTAGACCATATCGGAGCCATATCGTAGTAGTTGGACGCTGGGCCTAGCAACATAAAATTAGCCGAGGAGCAGCTCACAGTAGGAAAACACGGTGACCTGAATACAGGATCTACAACACTGTCCTAACACTCATCACCACGCCTGTGCCCAATACGCCTGGGGGCGAATACGCCTCGGGGCCGGATTCACCTTGCATGGCGGCATCTACTTGCGCTCCCTCTAGTGACTCCCATCCCGGTACCCTGCCTGGATTTATGAGTATGTCGGCCTCTTTTTTCTCCCGAGCAATTTCATATTTGATGGGATAACCTTTAGTGACGAGGACTGCCGGTAGAGGGGGTAATAAGCCGTGGGAGTGGCGCCCGTGAGGCGTCTGTATGTCTGTCTATCTGTCTGTCTCTCTGTCCCCCCCTCTATCCCACCCTGATTATCTTCCAGGTGATCTGGGTTGCTTCATACCAAATTGAATTAATTCCCGGGTGGAAAACAAAAGGCCTGGCATGCCACGCCGATAGGAGGCAGCACCGGCGGTTAGTTGGGCGCCGCGCCGCTTGGGGTCGCTGCTGTTTCCGGTTCCGTTGTAACGGGTCTGGCGTGTGTGAAGCGGGTCAAATAAAACATTAATATCAATCGACCGGAAGTAGAATCTCGCCGAACGCTGCTGTTGTTATTATGCAGCGCGTTTCTTTAAAACATGGCTTTCCTTTCTCGTCCACTTCTTGCGTTTCGGTCGTCGACAGCTCTTCACCCGGCTTTGCTACAATAGAGCGCTCTCCAAGCAGAGTCTCCCTGCTCCTCTGTGTTGCCAAGCCCCTCTCCTCCAAGCGTAAACCCAAGCAGTCTGCTCAATCACCGCCAAAAACCAACCGCCAAGATGTGAATAGTCCCCATTGACAAATGCCTCCTTTTCCGTATCCTAATTTCTTTTCGGTCTCGCGCTCATAAATTGGAGCGTTGTCATTCGGGGTTGTCATGGAAACGGCATGAGCAGACTGGTGGGTGTTTGTTGTTTGTGGTAGAGATGATGCAGACTTCTGGTAGAGATGGCGTAGAGCAGTGTGCTCTCACCATCCCAACACTCGAGTGGTGCAGTGTTTTTTTTTTATCAATCGTCATTTGAGAATTTCTTGTTCCTGTTTGTTTTATTTTACAATCCAGCTTTCACATCATCCACACACACATAAAATACTCTGGAAATCTGGGATTGTGCTGTCAGGTATAGGGATCGAGACGCATCTACCTATAAGTATGATGATGATTAAGTATGATGATAAATACCCACTGAATACCCACATTCAGGAAAAATATTTAATGGCGAATTATGTTAAAAATGTTAGCCCATTAATCAATGTGAAGGCTGAGATGAATTAAGAAACCCATTCAAGTTTAACTTAGCTCGATTCTGTCCCATTTGAATCGCTATGTAATTCACGCTTCTTCGCCTTGTGAATTACTACGCGATTTAAACTCAATGGGATACGAGCTCTGACCCTTAACTTTCATAGGTTTCCTCTATACAATAGCATACCCCTTAACGAGTTTTCTCCTACTATACAGAGTACCCCTCTCATAAGATCTCACACTCTCTAAGTGGTATTCTGCATTCCAGTCCAAATAAAGCCACTAGGGCGCCAAGTACACAATTTTCCCGCTAGGTGGTATCATTGAGATTATAGGAATCTTTGTGTTGCATTGATGTACGTCTTTAGCATGGGAGGCAGGCCAGTGGATTCCCAAGGCTCTAAACCTAGTTCAATAAGAATTCTTCTCCCATAGAGCATAGTTAGAACCTTGTACAGAATACCGCTTAGAGAGTGTGAGATCGTATGAGAGGGGTGCACAGTGAGAACCTTGTACAGAATACCACTTGGAGAGTGTGAGATCGTATGAGAGGGGTGCGTAGTGAGAACCTTGTACAGAATCCCGCTTAGAGAGTGTGAGATCGTATGAGAGGGGTGCACCGAGACACACGAGGTGTTTCTAAGACCATCAGTGTTCATTAGCATTCATCTTGCTGACGGAATACAGTGCCGGCTGAGGCGGGGAGGGGAGGGTGTGGATTGATGGGGTTGATTATGGGCTCAGCACCGAATCCTGAGCTGAGATTGGATTATACAGAGCGCTGGGTATCAGGGCTCAGCTCCCCACCTTAGTGTGGCTGGTACGTGGAGGTGCAGTAACGTTAGCAGTAGCACGAGTGTCATTTGTGGTATATAGATGTGCTTCTTTTCTTAAAATTCATTTCCATCAAACAGTTCTAACAAAAGTTAGATCTTCCAATGAAGGGATACCATGCTCCTTTTGCCTTGTTTTAATGTGGCTGGTATATGGAGGTGCAGTAACGTTAGCAGTAGCACTAGTGTCATTTGTGGTATATAGATGTGCCTCTTTTCTTAAAATTAATTTCCATCAAACAGTTCTAACAAAAGTTAGATCTTCCAATGACAGGATACCATGCTCCTTTTGTCTTGTTTTAATGTGGCTGGTATATGGAGGTGCAGTAACGTTAGCAGTAGCACTAGTGTCATTTATGGTCTATTCCTGTGCCTCTTTTCTTAAATTTCATTTCTATCAAACAGTTCTAACAAAAGTTAGATCTTCCAATGAAGGGATAGCATGCTCCTTTTGCCTTGTTTTAATGTGGCTGGTGCAGTAACGTTAGCAGTAGCACTAGTGTCATTTGTGGTCTATTATTGTGCCTTGTTTTAGTGCTAACTACAGATATAGTATATGAGTTTAGATTACTAGTATATGAAATACTATATCTACTTTTTCAATCATTTCTTTATTGACAGGAAGGTAATACAGTCTGGTGGTTGTCCTTGTAAAGTTTATCATGTCAACAATGAGGCCTTGACAACAATTTGACTGGCCGGTTTAAATTGGCTGGCCAAAACCTTACAGTCTTACACCTACCCAGCACAGTCCTACACCTACACCCCCGTACACACTCTCACAGCACAGTCCTACACCAACACCCTGTACACACTCTCACAACACAGTCTTACACCTACACCCCCGTACACACTCTCACAGCACAGTCCTACACCTACACCTACACCCCCGTACACACTCTCACAACACAGTCCTACACCCACACCCCCGTACACACTCTCCTAGCACAGTCCTATACCCACACCCCCGTACACACTCTCACAACACAGTCCTATACCCACACCCCCGTACACACTCTCACAACACAGTCCTATACCCACACCCCTGTACACACTCTCACAACACAGTCCTATACCCACACCCCCGTCCACACTCTCACAGCACAGTCCTATACCCACACCCCTGTACACACTCTCACAGCACTGTCATAGACATGGTACATGGAGGTGCAGTAACGTTAACAGAAGCATGAGTGTCATGTGTGGTACATCTTGTGCCTTGTTTTGGTGCTAACAAGAAGATATAGTATATGAGTTTATATTACTAGTATATTAGTTAATATTACTATTTTCTATCATTTCTTCATTGAAAGGAAGGTAATGCAGTCTGGTGATTTTCCATGTACAGTTTTAACATGGTTGGTTTTAATTGCCTGGCCAAACCCCTAAAGTTGATAGTTAAGCCCTTTAGACATTTTCCAAAACCACAATTAGGTTCAAAACAAACTCAAAGTTGATACAAATTACCTACATTGATAACATTTGAACTGTGTACAGTCACCCCTTTCTTGAGTTACAATCTCATTGTTTCATAGGTCATGAGTATTTAATTTGTTTATATTACTGTTTCTCAACCTATATTGCTACACCTACACCCCTGTACACCCTCTCACAACACAGTCCTACAACTACACTTACGCCTACACCTACACCCCCGTACACACTCTCACAACACAGTTCTACACCTACACTCCCGTACACACTCTCACAGCACAGCGCTACACCTACACCCCCATACACACTCTCACAACACAGTCCTACACCTACATCCGTACACACTCTCACAACACAGTCCTACACCTACACCCCCGTACACACTCTCACAGCACAGTGCTACACCTACACCCCGTACACACTCTCACAGCACAATCCTACATCTACACCCCCGTACACACTCTTACATCACAGTCTTACACCTACACCCCCGTACACACTCTCACAGCACAGTCCTACATCTACACCCCCGTACACACTCTTACAGCACAGTCCTACACCTACACCCCCGTACACACACTAAGGGGCGGTGTGCGGTGATGCGACTAGTGACCGCAGGTACTGGACAGACCGATCAACCAGATAGGACATCTGTCAGGCCCCATCCATCCATCCTCCCCCGTCACCCCTACACCGTGTGGGCGGACCCAGGAGGAAACCCTGGAGACAGGTGCATTGAGGGGATCCAGCCGAGCACAACGTACACACCACGCCCAGGAGGAGGTCCGGCCAGGGGGGGAGGAAGGAGGGTTAATCTGTTACCCGGTGATAGGAGGGTGGTGGTGGCGGGGACGGAGGGTTATTATCTCACCCCTGGTATAAGGCCCGGCGTCCACCTACTACGATAGAATCGTAGACCTCCCGATATGGCACTGATACAAAATGTCAAAATCGGTGTCATATCAGGAAGGTGCAAAATCGTAAACATATGTCTAGAATGCCAATCCACCACGCATTGTATGGGGTTTTTATCGGTGTCTAATCGCAGAACCGTTGTCAACTGTGCCGATATTAGGCAACCTTCCAACGCGATTTTGATTTTTTATCGGGAGGTGCATCGTAGACCATATCGGAGCCATATCGTAGTAGGTGGATGCCGGGCCTTATTGTCCTATAGACTTAACATTGGTAACTCGTTCTCTATGCCCCTACAAGTATAGTAGTCCATTATGAATGGGCTATATTCTGTGTGTCATCCATTCTTTTAGTGTGTACAGGGGTGAGATAAATACAGAAAGTAACTCGTTTTGGTCAAAGTCTCTATGAAATTCATATGAAAAGCGCAGTGGGGAGAAAACATAGAGTGTTAAGTTACTCGAAAAGGTTAGATCTGGCTTCGTGTTTGATGCCGGTTAAGCAAATAATGCTATTTATTATTATCAAACTACATTTGAAGGAATATCTTTCTTTCTTTATTCACATAAACATACATGGACTCAAACTATCGTCCAATGAGGAATAGGAAACCAAGTTTCCGGTGAGAGAAAATAAAGGTTCCTTGGTAATGCTCGGAAAAATTACTGCCCGTGGCCAAGGCCTTGGGCGGTAGTTTTTCCGAACCTTACCTAATGACTTTGACTTTCTCTCACCGGAACCTAGTTACCTACTATATCTAAAACGGTACAATTTCGTCGAATCCGCTTGAAGTTGCTCCCGTACATAGAGACATAGTGAACCCGACCTGGGCCTGGAGATTGAAGGGCCACGAGAGTGAGATTCTCGTGCAGTTTTAAACTGTAAGCAGCTACTCTTTTTTGTATTTCTATATGCAGACATGCGTTTTCTCTTATGATTCACTTTGAACCATGCCGAAATCAAAGTTTAGTACTGTAGTTTTCTGATGTACTTTTCTCGTGAGAACCCAATGAGATCCCAACTTTCGCTGGTACCCGAAACTCGGAACTCCCCTGATTCCCCCTACCCACCAACAGCCTAAGTATTTGGCCTGCTAGAAAACCTATCTTTGTGGAGCAGTCAGCAGGGCCTTCGGCTGAGAATCCGAACGTCGGGGGTTCGAACCCCAGTATCGACAAACTGATATTTCATTTTTCTATGTTTTTCAGACTCGACGAAGTCGCTAGTTTCCCTCTAATCTCTGCGGGGACCCGGTGATAGCAGGGTGGTGGCGGGGGACACGGTTGTACCAGGGCTCTGTGGACTCCCGATCGAAGCAATTAGAGACACCAGAACAAACCAGGAACCAGCTCCCGTGCACGCCGGGAACAGGCGGAGACCAATTAAGACCCGGATGGAGGGTAAAAAAGGAGCCGGGGTGGTGGAGGAGGGGAGATCAGAGATCCAGGGGGTGAGGGGGTCGAGAGGGGGTTAAAGGGGGGTGGATTGGGGTGAACTGGGGATGGAGGGGTGAGTGGGGTGCACTTGATTCATAATTGTGGTCTTGTGAGTCACAGAGTCACTGTTTGTCTTTCTGTATGATGAATGATGACACTGCAGTATGATATGTCGGCATATATATATATATATATATATATATATATATATATATATATATATATATATATATATATATATATATATTACTATATAACCGTGCTTATATAAATATAAATCATCAACCAATATAACTCGCACTAATATTCACTGCGGTCTTCTTGTTGTTGTTGTTATTATTGTTGGGCGTCACACCCACTCTTCTAGGTATCCCGGTTACTTGATGCGGTATCCGGAGGTTACTTGGTGACGCCCGTAGTTTCAAATCCTCATTCCGCTGTCATTTGCTCAACCGAGCAGTTCGTTTTTAATCTTACTTTTCAGGCTTCAAGCTTTAGCTTACCTGTAATTCTTGATGTATAGGCAGGGGAAGGTCCCAATGTTACCTTTTAATAAACCCTGTTTTCTAATTATTCCGCCATCCACGCCTTCGTGTCAATTATTGTTCATATTATTCATTACATCATTATATTATTAATTGGTCCCATGATATAATATATATATATATATATATATATATATATATATATATATATATATATATATATATATATAATATACATTATATTTATATCACCACTGGTATTTTTTCCCCTGGATTTAACATTGTGAACTCATACTCAATGCCTATGGAGTATTCTAAAAGAAAGCTCCATGGGGAATGACCTTACATATTTAGTTCAATAAGTCAGCGATAAGGGTGAGATCAAATCTAAACCGCACTCGATCCATAGCCACTTGAAATATGGATCTTGATACAGTTCCTTCTTAATCATCAGATCACATTATCTCAGCAATAAATATTCTAAAATAATATTATTATCTCTATTGCCCGAGGCCACCATATAACCTTCATAACCTACTTTTGATAGATGCTACCTCAATACAGTCATCTCGTAACTATTTAATCCATCAAACTTATCGTAAATTCAACAGCTGCTCACCCCGCCCCCCCCCCCCTCCACCAGATAATTCATCTCCTGATATCAGAAAGGCAATTAAAGAGATAACATCTCCCACACCATTGAGAATCCTCCAGATTCAGTCAGTTTCTACCCGAAATAACCAGTGAGTAATTTGTAGATTGTATTCATCTTGATTCTTCTAACTTCCTGAGGATTCCCTCCATAATTCAGGTCCTTCACGGGGATGCTGTTGCTTAACCCTTTCCCTGCAGCACCCAGTTCCTCTGATCAACATTGTACAGCAGGCATTGCCTGCATAAACCAACCTGCTACAGCAGGCACCTTTTTTTTGAAAATAGCAATGTCACATGATGTGTCATGTGATCTGAGTTATTTACCTTGGTAGCTGATGATATTTTGTTTTACCAAATCAAAGGTCAATATGCCGTTTTTACTATGTCAACATTTCTTTCAAATCAAACAATTCTTTTCTTATTCATTAAATTTTGTATATAAGTATCAATGATGCCTCTATGATACCTGGAGGCATCATGCTGCCATAGTCAGGGGAATGCCTGGAGGCATCATGCTGCGGTAGCCAGGGGAATGCCTGGAGGCATCATGCTGCTGTAGCCAGGGAATGCCTGGAGGCACCATGCTGCTGTAGCCAGGGAATGCCTGGAGGCATCATGCTGCTGCAGCCAGGGGAATGCCTGGAGGCATCATGCTGCTGCATACAGGGGAATGCCTGGAGGCATCATGCTGCTGTAGACAGGGGAATGCCTGGAGGCATCATGCTGCAGTAGCCAGGGGAATGCCTGGAGGCATCATGCTGCCGTAGCCAGGGGAATGCCTGGAGGCATCATGCTGCCGTAGCCAGGGGAATGCCTGGAGGCATCATGCTGCCGTAGCCAGGGGAATGCCTGGAGGCATCATGCTGCTGTAGCCAGGGGAATGCCTGGAGGCATCATGCTGCCATAGCCAGGGGAATGCCTGGAAGCATCATGCTGCGGTAGCCAGGGGAATGCCTGGAGGCATCATGCTGCCGTAGCCAGGGGAATGCCTGGAGGCATCATGCTGCTGTAGCCAAGGGAATGCCTGGAGGCATCTTCCTACCGTAGCCAGGGGAATGCCTGGAGGCATTATGCTACCATAGCCAGGGGAATGCCTGGAGGCATCTTGCTGCTGTAGCCAGGGGAATGCCTGGAGGCATCTTCCTGCCGTAGCCAGGGGAATGCCTGGAGGCATCATGCTGCCATAGCCAGGGGAATGCCTGGAGGCATTATGCTGCCATAGCCAGGGGAATGCCTGGAGGTATTATGCTGCCATAGCCAGGGGAATGCCTGGAGGCATCATGCTGCTGTAGCCAGGGGAATGCCTGGAGGCATTATGCTGCTGTAGCCAGGGGAATGCCTGGAGGGATCTTGCTGCTGTAGCCAGGGGAATGCCTGGAGGCATCATGCTGCCGTAGCTAGGGGAATGCCTGGAGGCATCATGCTGCCGTAGCCAGGGGAATGCCTGGAGGCATCATGCTGCCGTAGCCAGGGGAATGCCTGGAGGCATCATGCTGCCATAGCCAGGGGAATGCCTGGAGGCATCATGCTGCCGTAGCCAGGGGAATGCCTGGAGGCATCATGCTGCCGTAGCCAGGGGAATGCCTGGAGGCATCATGCTGCCGTAGCCAGGGGAATGCCTGGAGGCATCATGCTGCCATAGCCAGGGGAATGCCTGGAGGCATCATGCTGCCGTAGCCAGGGGAATGCCTGGAGGCATCATGCTGCCATAGCCAGGGGAGTGCCTGGAGGCATCATGCTGCTGTGCCCAGGGGAATGCCTGGAGGCATTATGCTGCCCTAGCCGGGGGAATGTCTGGAGGCATCATGCTGCTGTGCCCAGGGGAATGCCTGGAGGCATCATGCTGCCGTAGCCAGGGGAATGACTGGAGGCATCATACTGCTGTTAAAGGGTTAAAGGACTCCTCTGGCTAACAGTGAGTGGAGATCGTATCAGACAGTCACCTAATTAACACAAGCAGCACCCTTGTTCACTTTTTTAATTTACGCCTCCTACATCAGAATTGGTATGCGCCAAGCACACTCCCCACGGGCCCCACGGCAAATTACGACCAGTAATAAACATTTCACAGGGACTCTATTCCGACAGCACCCAGCCACAAAAATCTCACCTTAATTCACCGACAAATCCCAGCGCTAGAGGTTTGTTGGGAATCGAAGCCTGGAGGGATTTAGAGATTGTCATTTATTATTACACACACCCATAGATCATACAGACCACCCTCCTCCCGCGACCCCATCTACCTGGGATTCCAATCAACCAGCAACATCAGCGTCATAAATCAACAGGCGCTGCAAATCAATCAATCAAGCGAGCAAGGAAGCATATAATCCAGGACCAGGGTGGATGACAAATGGTATCAATGGCTGACAGATGGGTGCCTCCCATTGCGAATGCTAAATAAGGTGCGGTGGGGCTGGGTGGGTTGACTCCATCCCTGCTTTTTTTTTTTTAGGAACTTTATTTATAATGTGGGATACATCGACACATGACCGTTTTGAGCGTATCCCTCACTTCATCAGGGTACGTTCATTTTAACCTCATATCCAAATATAAAGCTACCACTAAGTAGTGGTTGGTTTACAAATTCACTTTGTTTTACAACATTGATTTGGACGATTTTTTAAGTCGTCCTGTACAATATTAGTGAAATAAGTTGTTCTTACAACTACATTTCCCGTGTAGTGTTTACATAGATTTGTTCAGTTGTTAGTTAGTTTCGGCTGCATTATCATTGTACTCATTCCAATAGTCCAGGAAAAAAGAAAGCAAGCTTTATGTATCAAACATGAGACTGATTTACAATAGTAGTTGTAACTAAATAACAAAGTAAGCCCCCGGGTCCACCTACTACGATAGAATCGTAGACCTCCCGATATGGCACCGATACAATATGTCAAAATCGGTGCCATATCGGGAAGGTGCAAAATCGTATACATATGTCTAGACATGCCAATTCACCACGCGTTGTATGGGGTCTTTATCGGTGTCTAATCGCAGAAACGTGGTCAACTGCCCCGATATCAGGTAACCTTCCGGCGCGATTTTGATTCTTTTATCGGGAGGTGCATCGTAGACCATATCGGAGCCATATCGTAGTAGGTGGACGCCGGGCCTTAGGCACATGGGTAATTGAGTGTGACATCAAACATTCCAGTTCTGCAGGAGCGCCCAATGCTTATAGGGGGGCAGATCCGATTCTAGTCTACCCCCAGGGTTTTATTGGAATTGTTTTTTATAGCACGCTCCTTTGTGGGAAGTGGCATAACAGTGTTCTCTGGCTCGGAATTCAATCATTTTCCGATTTCAATTCCGGGAAATGTTACCCGAGCTTTTACGGAAGAATTGCGTTGCATTATTTTCGGAAGGTTAAATTTGTGCTTCGTTGAGTTACAGTTTCATTGTTTTCTACGTCATCTGCTACTTGTTGACTGTAAGGCCACTAAAAAAAAAACTTGTTTCTCATTACCAAGCCATGGAAAATCTTCTAAAATCTTTTTTTTCTGATGCGCGCGGTGATGAGAAACAAGTTTTTTTTTACTGGCCTAAACTCAGGATTTTATAAAACTTGCCTTAGCCCATCCATCTACATCAGATTTCAATAAAACAGCCAATGATGAAACATTTTAAAGCAATCACTCATTTACTATAGTTACTATGTGATACCCCCCTCCCATTTCCTATCCTCTCTACCTAATAATGCACTTCTTTCTGGTAAATCCATATTCACATCTTAAATTGATGCAATGCATTAACAAGCCTGTACGGAATATCATATTACCTTTCAGAAATCTCGGCTTTAAGAGAATGAATACAAATTTCAATCCCTCGTTGCCATGATAGTCATGTTTTGGAGGCTGGTTTTGGTTACACATTGAGACTCAAGAAATCGGAGATACTTCCGTCGACGGTTGTCGGTGACTTGCACATACTCAAAGCGCAATTTGATTCTACTCCTATCATCTTACCCTGCTACTGTGCCCTGATTCTATATACTACTATCGTGGTTGCCTGCTTCCTTTCCCTAATTTTATATACTACTAGTCGAAGCAAATTGAGTTGTTGGGTGAGTGTGTGACTGTTATTCATGGATATAAGTATAGAAAATGGCCACCCTTTCAGCTACATTGACCTGAGCGCCAATGTAAATGTTATCTATGGAACTCATATAATCATATAACTGCATCGATAACAGTTCCAAAACTATCATTAGGCTTTCCGTAGCCTACTTAGTAGTGATCTGTAGGTTCTATAGGTTTATCATAGAGACTCTGTATTAGGTGGGAAAGAAGTAGGGAACTGCAGGCATTATAAAGCTATCATAGAGACTCTGTATTAGGTGGGTAATAATAGCAAACTGTAGGCTCCATAGGTTTATCATAGAGACTTTGTATTATTAGGCGGGTAATAAACAGAGATCTGTAGGCTTTATATGTTTATCATAGAGACTCTCTATTAGGTGGGTAATAAGTAGCGATATGTAGGCTCTATATGTTTATCACAGAGACTCTGTATTAGGTGGTTAATAACAGCGAACTTTAGGCTCTATATGTTCATTATAGAGACTCTGTATTAGGTGGGTAATAATAGCGATATGAAGGCTCTATATGTTTTTCATAGAGACTCTGTATTATTAGGCGGGTAATAAACAGAGATCTGTAGGCTCTATATGTATGGTATAGAGACTCTGTATTAGGTGGGTAATAAACAGAGATCTGTAGGCTCTATATGTTTAGTATAGAGACTCTGTATTAGATGGGTAATAATAGCGATATGTAGGATCTATATGTTATTCATAGAGACTCTGTATTATTAGGCGGGTAATGAATAGAGATCTGTGACTCTATATGTTCATTATAGAGACTCTGTATTAGGTGGGTAATAATAGCGATATGTAGGCTCTATAGGATTGTCATAGATTCTGTAGTAGATGGGTAATAAATAGTGATCTGTTCTCTATATGTTTATTATATAGACTCTGTATGTTCATTATAGAGACTGTGTATTAGGTGGTAATTAAAAGCCGTATCCTACTCAGTAGTGATCTGTATGCCTTGTAGGTTTAGTATAGAGACTTCGTATTAGGTGGACAATGATAAAAAGCTGTGTACTCAATAACGATCTGTAGGCTCTATATGTTCATTATAGAGACTCTGTATTAGGTGGGTAATAAGTAGCGATCTGCAGGCACAATATAGCTATCATAGAGACTCTGTATTAGGTGGGTAATGATAGCAATATGTAGGCTCTATATGTTAAGTATAGAGACTCTATATCAGGTAGGAAATAAATAGCGATCTATAGGCTCTATATGTTTATTATAGAGACTTCGTATTATTAGGTGGGTAATAAACAGAGATCTGTAGGCTCTATATGTTTAGTATAGAGACTCTGTATTAGGTGGGTAATAAGTAGCGATCTATAGGCTCTGTATGTTTAGTATAGAGACTCTGTATTAGACCTGATGATAAGTTGATGATGGTACGGGAGGTGAGAACTCTGACCCTGAGTGGACGTTACGAGCAGCTCACAGTCTGAGAGCTGCTCTTCGTGTATCCCTGAGTCTCAGTGATGTACGCGGTCCTCTAACCCTCACCTCTCTACCCGGGACCACCTCCACAACCACCACCCTCACCCCACAGTACCCGGGACCGCCGCATACCACAACCACCACCCTCACCTCACAGTACCCGGGACCGCCGCATACCACAACCACCACTCTCACCTCACAGTACCCGGGACCGCCGCATACCACAACCACCACCCTCACCTCACAGTCCCCGGGACCGCCGCATACCACAACCACCACCCTCACCCCACAGTACCCGGGACCGCCGCATACCACAACCACCACCCTCACCTCACAGTACCCGGGACCACCGCATACCACAACCACCACCCTCACCTCACAGTCCCCGGGACCACCTCCACAACCACCACCCTCACCTCACAGTCCCCGGGACCACCTCCACAACCACCACCCTCACCCCACAGTACCCGGGACCACCTCCACAACCACCACCCTCACCCCACAGTACCCGGGACCACCTCCACAACCACCACCCTCACCCCACAGTACCCGGGACCACCTCCACAACCACCACCCTCACCTCACAGTACCCGGGACCACCTCCACAACCACCACCCTCACCTCACAGTACCCGGGACCACCTCCACAACCACCACCCTCACCCCACAGTACCCGGGACCGCCGCATACCACAACCACCACCCTCACCCCACAGTCCCCGGGACCACCTCCACAACCACCACCCTCACCCCACAGTACCCGGGACCACCTCCACAACCACCACCCTCACCCCACAGTACCCGGGACCGCCGCATACCACAACCACCACCCTCACCCCACAGTCCCCGGGACCACCTCCACAACCACCACCCTCACCCCACAGTCCCCGGGACCGCCGCATACCACAACCACCACCCTCACCTCACAGTCCCCGGGACCGCCGCATACCACAACCACCACCCTCACCCCACAGTACCCGGGACCACCTCCACAACCACCACCCTCACCTCACAGTCCCCGGGACCACCGCATACCACAACCACCACCCTCACCCCACAGTCCCCGGGCCGCCTCCACAACCACCACCCTCACCCCACAGTACCCGGGACCGCCGCATACCACAACCACCACCCTCACCTCACAGTCCCCGGGACCGCCGCATACCACAACCACCACCCTCACCTCACAGTACCCGGGACCGCCTCATACCACAACCACCACCCTCACCCCACAGTACCCGGGACCACCGCATACCACAACCACCACCCTCACCCCACAGTTCCCGGGACCACCGCATACCACAACCACCACCCTCACCCCACAGTCCCCGGGACCACCTCCACAACCACCACCCTCACCCCACAGTCCCCGGGACCGCCGCATACCACAACCACCACCCTCACCCCACAGTCCCCGGGCCGCCTCCACAACCACCACCCTCACCTCACAGTACCCGGGCCGCCTCCACAACCACCACCCTCACCTCTCTACCCGGGACCACCTCCACAACCACCACCCTCACCTCTCTACCCGGGACCACCTCCACAACCACCACCCTCACCCCGCAGTACCCGGGACCGCCGCATACCACAACCACCACCCTCACCTCACAGTCCCCGCGCCCACCTCCACAACCACCACCCTCACCTCACAGTCCCCGCGCCCACCTCTACAACCACCACCCTCACCCCGCAGTACCCGGGACCGCCGCATACCACAAACATCACCCCCACCCCACAGTCCCCGGGACAGCCGCATACCACAACCACCACCCTCACCTCACAGTACCCGGGACCGCCGCATACCACAACCACCACCCTCACCCCACAGTACCCGGGACAGCCGCATACCACAACCACCACCCTCACCCCACAGTCCCCGGGACCGCCGCATACCACAACCACCACCCTCACCCCACAGTACCCGGGACCACCGCATACCACAACCACCACCCTCACCTCACAGTACCCGGGACCGCCGCATACCACAACCACCACCCTCACCCCACAGTCCCCGGGACCACCTCCACAACCACCACCCTCACCCCACAGTACCCGGGACCGCCGCATACCACAACCACCACCCTCACCCCACAGTCCCCGGGACCGCCGCATACCACAACCACCACCCTCACCCCACAGTACCCGGGACCGCCGCATACCACAACCACCACCCTCACCTCACAGTCCCCGGGACCACCGCATACCACAACCACCACCCTCACCTCACAGTCCCCGGGACCGCCGCATACCACAACCACCAGCCTCACCCCACAGTACCCGGGACCGCCGCATACCACAACCACCACCCTCACCTCACAGTCCCCGGGCCGCCTCCACAACCACCACCCTCACCCCACAGTACCCGGGACCACCGCATACCACAACCACCACCCTCACCTCACAGTACCCGGGACCGCCGCATACCACAACCACCACCCTCACCCCACAGTCCCCGGGCCGCATACCACAACCACCACCCTCACCCCACAGTCCCCGGGCCGCCTCCACAACCACCACCCTCACCCCACAGTACCCGGGACCACCGCATACCACAACCACCACCCTCACCCCACAGCCCCCGGGCCGCCTCCACAACCACCACCCTCACCCCACAGTCCCCGGGACCACCGCATACCACAACACAATCAAACAAGGCATCGCCATGCCGGCGGTTATATATAGGCGGCGGCAATTCACGATACGGGCTGGCGGAGCTAGTAGTATGGGATTTGATGGGTGCGGGTGGGATAGAGGGAATAGGGTGTAGCCTCGTAGGGAAGCAATAGTATGGAATTTTGATGGGTGTGGGTGGGAGAGAGGGAATAGGGTGTAGCTTTGTAGGGTAGCAGTAGTATGGGATTTGATGGGTGCGGGTGGGAGAGAGGGAATAGGGTGTAGCCTTGTAGGGTAGCAGTAGTAGGAGATGGGTGTGGGTGGGAGAGAGGGAATAGGGTGTAGCCTTGTAGGGTATCAGTAGTATGGGATTTGATGGGTGCGGGTGGGAGAGAGGGAATAGGGTGTAGCCTTGTAGGGTACCAGTAGTATGGGATTTGATGGGTATGTGGGTGGGAGAGAGGGAATAGGGTGTAGCCTTGTAGGGTACCAGTAGTATGGGGTTTGATGGGTGGAGGTGGGAGAGAGAGAATAGGGTGTAGCCTTGTAGGGTAGCAGTAGTATGGGATTTGATGGGTGCGGGTGGGAGAGAGGGAATAGGGTGTAGCCTTGTAGGGCAGCAGTATGGGATTTGATGGGTGCGGGTGGGAGAGAGGGAATAGGGTGTAGCCTTGTAGGGTAGCAGTGGTATAGAGAAACAGGCTTACTGTCTCCGTACGGATAAAATACGCGGCATCGGTTCATCTGATCGCCGATTTTACCAAGTATTTTATCCGTAAGGAGACAGTCAGCCTGTTTCTCTATTATTATATACCTTAAAATATCCAATTTTTAATCTTGCTTCTGGGGGAGTTCTTGGATTTCGCCGCCGTACATGCCCCATACGCCACATACATACCCCGTACGTCACCTAGGTGGCGTACGGATATAAATACGACATGGGTAGGAGCGGGCCGTATGTGTAGGATATACTACCACAGGTATATAATAATATGGGATTTGATGGGTGCGGGTGCGGATAGGGAGGTAGATTGTTAAGGGTGTGGCCTTATACATATAGGGTAGCCCTCGTATAGTAACCCACCCCGGCAGTGGTACAACACAATGGGGTATCAGTACACTCCCGGGTAGGGTCCTGGGGTGGGACCGCGGCTCCGGGGGCCGTCCCCCGGTCCCCGGGCGGGGGGTGGAGGCGCCGGCGGAGGTGTGAGCGGGGAGGCCCGGCGGCACAGGGCGGGCACCAGGCGGTCTCCGGGGGGTGGGTTTTATGTATGTCGAGGCGGTCGCAATGGGCCATAAAGGCGGCGGTAGGGCGAGGGTGGAGCGGCGGTGGTTGGAGCCCCATGTGCCGGGATCGGGGCCTCATGCGCTCTAACCCCGCTCTACCCCTCCCTCCCCCCGCCAGGCACCCCGAGATTCTCCCCGGATGATTACCCACCACCTACTTGTATAGAACTGCATCAAAAACCGGATGAATACACAATACTCCACGAGTATGGATGGGTCATAGGAACCCTGAAGTGGGATTCTCACGTAAGTACAAATGGACCTGACACTGGTGTACTTCACACCTTTTCACCAGTCGCCGACTATTTCGCGCTTGGTACAAAGTTTTACAGATTGGGGTGTCCTACAGTCTCAGGGGACATGGCAGATTCAATTCACATGGGAAGACTTATATAGAACTGCATCGAGAATTGTATAAATAGACAATACTCCACGAGTTTGGCTGGGCCGCAATCGTCATCGAGGCAAAGCCGAGTGACGATTATGGCCCAGCCAAACGAGTGGGGTATTGCCTATTTTACGATTCAAGTGCAGTTCTGGATTTATCTCACCCGTTTCTATGGCATTGAATAGGATCACAACTTCAGAATAATCAGAATATGCTTAGCAAATTCACTATGCCACGGCCGTGGCGTAGTATTGTCACTTTACCAGGGTGATCGTTGAGTATATTTTTCTAATGTTATTCCTATGGCTAAACTTGTACCAGGGGTGAGATAATTACCAGGTACATAGTCTCACCCCTACACCCCTACACAGAGTGTACAGGGTACACAGTCACCGACTCAGGGTACTTCCTGATGTGAATAGGTGTAATTTAGGACCACTGAGACTCACAGACTGAGGGAGAACGTGTGAAATACATTTGTTTCACCAAAATTTCTCTCTAAACTTTAAACCTGTTTTAAATCAAAATCTCATGACATTCTGTTCCTTAATAGGGGTGATTGTCGCCGAGAATTGCAAGGAAAAAACTTGTCTCAACAAAATGGAACCCTACAAATTCAGACGAGGAGATTGTGTTCCAGTACCGAATCTCGACAGGATTTGTCTCAAACAAACACACTTTGAGGCACATGAATCTCATCGTGTGAAATCCCACTTTGCATAAACCTCCCCATGCTCTCTGCTCCCCATCTCACATTGCACCCTCCCCTACTGTACCCTACTGCGCCCTATAACGCATTTAGTTTGGAACTCTTTGTATACAAAGCCTTTAGCACTATGACGTATTTAACTAAGTAAGGCGTGGCGTCCACCTACTAGATAGAAATCTAGACCTACCGATATGGCACCGATGGTGCCTAATCGCAGAAATGTGATCAACTGCCCCGATATTAGGGGACCTTCTGACGCGATTTTTTTTTATCGGGAGGTGTATCGTAGACCATATATCGGAGCTATATCGTAGTAGGTGGACGCCGGGCCTTATTCAAATATAGATGCAACATCCGAGCTTCCATTTGAAATTAAACATAGTTCTCCACAATAAGGCAGTTTTTTAATCATGTAGGCTGATGTAGTATCCTCATAAAGGATGATTTTAATCAGCGGAAATTCATCTTAGATCGATATAAAATGAAGAGAAGGAATGGCAAATGCAGGACAATGATACTGCAAGGTCACATTCACTTTGGTAATATTATTGCTTCCCATACATTTTTTTTTAAGAACCTTTATTTCATTCCGTTAAGTAACAGATCTTCCATGAAATAATTACAAACATTCAATACATAGGAATACACTGCTATCAATTACATAGTTGAGTGTAGATGATGTCAATGAAATAAATTTATAATTATAAATAAGAGGATTTTAAATAAGCAGTTAAATGACATATTGGATAGTGAATATATGAAATAGGATATTTATGAGAATGTACAATATTACAAAACTCAGAAGATAACTATGAAAAATAAACAACCAGGTATGATTGTCCACAAATACATGTTCATCAACACTCTCAGGTGGTTTTACTCTTTCTGTAATTTTCAGGCTCGCATTGAATTCGTTTTGACTGAAGCCTACCATTGGCCCATGAGCCCCTGGGACAAAGACTTACAGAACTGATATATCTACCATTAAAGATCATATTGACCATATTGCCATTACATGAAAATGTTGCCACCTGATCATGCATAACTACAATTTGAAAACTGAATGATTAAAGCCTAAGGTAACTAATATATGGACTATAAAAATCTCTAATGGGTCGCTCCATGGAGATACTCCTCAAATGAACCAATTAAATACAACATCCATTTGCTGAATGTCACCCTTTTTACGATTTGATAATATTTCCAGGAGGAAAATGCTTTACAATAATTTCATATTGTATAATTAGAAACGGAATCCTTCGCCTCTCCTAGTTATGTTCTGGTGATGGCTTATTACTGCGTAGTGTCGTTTTATTCTACATCTCTACGCATCCTTTACCACATTAGCAGACTAATACATGTATTTGTGTCTAAGTGCATTACCAGGGGCCTTGTGCGAATGCGTCGTTAATAGGAAAGCCTGCAAATATCAGCTATAATTTATTCACCGATATTTATATCACATATAACTATACTTTTTCAATGTTTGTTGTCGACAAATTCCAAGTTCTGTAAAAAAAAAATTAATACTTTTTTTATGCTTAGCCGGCGTCCACCTACTACGATAGAATCGTAGATCTCCCGATATGGCACCGATACAAAATGTCAAAATCGGTGCCATATCGGGAAGGTGCAAAATCGTAGACATATGTCTAGACAAGCCAATCCACCATGCGTTGTATGGGTTTTTATCGGTGTCTAATCGCAGAAACGTGGTCAACTGCCCTGATATTAGGTGACCTTCCGACGTGATTTTGATTTTTTATTGGGAGGTGCATTGTAGACCATATCGGTGCTTCGACGCATATATATCGACCATATCGGTGCATATCGACACTGGGCCTTATACTAATATATCTATATCTAAATAAAAAGTGATTTATCACATGTCGTGTAACAACTGCTTATTCTGACTAACTGCATCTCACCCTGCGTTTACATTAGACGACTGAATACTTGGCGACTGTAGATAGTCAGCCAATAGTTGTCAGGTGGTGGCAATGTCCACTGCAAAAGGTGTTGACCTCAGAATGTACCCAAGCGTTTACACTGACGACTGTGAGTTTTCACAGAATCCCCACCCATGTAGACGACTAATTCAAACCCGCTTGAAATAGTCGCGGGCATAAGTGTGTGTCCAATAGTCGTGAAGTGGTGCCGAATTGTGTAATGAGATATAATCAGACGATCTACTGTCGCCACACACTTACACTAGACAATTTCTAGCTTTTTACTGCTGCAAAATACCAGAATCGCAGACCAGAATCGTCTAGTGTGAACGCCGGGTTAGAGTAAGGCACTGCCTACGAAACTTGAATATCATATTTAAATCTCACATACTACTGCTTAAGGCCCGACGTCCACCTACTACGATATGGGACCAATATGGTCTACGATGCACCTCCCGATATAAAATCAAAATCGCGTCGGAAGGTCACCTAATATCGGGGCAGTTGACCACGTTTCTCCGATTAGACACAGATAAAACCCCATACAATGCATGGTGGCTTGGCATGTCTAAACATATGTCTACGATTTTGCACCTTCCCGATATGTCTCCGATATTTGCTTTTTGTTTCGGTGCCATATCGGTAGGTCTAAATTTCTATCGTAGTAGGTGGACGCCAGGCCTTAGGCACTGCCTACGAAACTTGAATATCATATTTAAAGCTCACATACTGCTGGTTTATATTGCACCAGCGCGAGTCTCCGATGGGTAAGCGCGCAGTAAACTAAGAGGGGACCCCCACCTACCACGATAGGCCGCGACATGCTTCCCGATCACTACGATTTGAAATGGCGAAATCGTGACCTATCGGGAGGTCCCCGAATCGTAGACCTCTGTCGTGATCCAATCGGTGAATCATACGTGCTGACCACGATATCTTCCCGATAGGCTACGATACCCAATGACAGGCTACAAAATTTCCAACATGTTGGAAATTATCGGGACCTCTACGATTGGCGTTTTTATCGCAGCCTATCGTGAGCTGTCGTGGACGGAATCGCAGAAACCTGTCCCACCTACCAAGATTTTGTCTGACCTCACGCTAGATTCGGAATGGTGTCGGGAAGGCCGTCGTAAGGCCAATCGGGACCAGAATCGTGGTAGGTGGGGGCAGGCTTTAACCACACGGGGTCTCTAGCTAGTTGGTTCGTTTGAATTAAGTCTAGCCTCAGCTTGTAGGTTGTAGGTCAGGTTAACAGTCCGCTATGTCATTCCGGGCTGCCCGCAATGGGGTCTTGGTGTTTTACGGCCCTTTTATGTGCATGTATACGAGACTACACTTTCAGCCAGCGACAAAAGTGACTTAGGTAATGCACGGGGGAGGGAGTTGATGCCCCTCGGTCTACGACCTCCAACTCGGGAGTTTACGACGTGAACATGTTTGTACATCTGTAGTGGAATAGTGCACTTTTATTACACATCGTATACAAAGACCCCATGAAAATGTATAGGGACCACGACCCATTGTATAAAAACCTGTCAGATACCATAACTGTAGTATACGTATTAAAACCTGTGGTATACGGCCTCAAAACCATGGTATATTATACGGGAAAAATAGTCCCTTTTGCTATAAAGCAAAGAAATAATCCCTATTGTTATACCCTTTAATGTAGCAATTACTGGGTTTAATCTATTCAAAAAGATGCAATCAAAACGATGATTTTGTGGACAGGCGGCTCTGTAAACCACTCGAGGTTTACGGCTTATTACACTCACTAGCGCTCGTGTATTACTACGCGTCAACCTCTCGTGGTTTATGGCCGCCTGTCCACAAAACCAACGATTATTGTCTATGTATTACCGCCTGATGTTCGGTATAAACATGAATGTAGTTTGATGTTAACTTGTACGTGGTCAATATCTAAGACCCCCAGCTGATGGGATTACAGAAATTACAAGTGTGGTTTTATAATTATAATGCATTGCACTTGGCCTGCTATCAATCACCCAATTATTTGCCATTGTATATATCATTTTTTCACCTACGTACCAGATTGTATGTATGGTACCAAAATGATCTACGATTTGTTGGAAGACCAATTTGTATTAGATTGAATCAAATAAAAGATCTTTAAAAAGATATAAGCAAGTTAATAATGTAGAGAAATTCATATCCTACCTGGTAGACTGCTAAACATATTGAAATGGCATATAAGACTTTAACCCATATTTCACATATCAATCTCATATATCTTGATCAAATAGGCCTCCTAATCAAACAATTAAACAACTAAACTAGTAACACTAGTAATATATATACCGAATGTGCTTTTTCATAGCTGTGTCGTACATTCTTAGCCTCCTCCTGCAAACAATACACTTGTAAGGGACTATCCATAAAGAACGTACGCACTGATGGGGATAGGGGGGGGGGGGTGAAACATGTTTGAAAGTTTGCTATGCTTCTTCTTTATTTTTTTTGCGTACAAGATTGGGAAGGGGTAAAGGTGGTCATAAATTTCAGACATTCTGAGTACATTCTTTTTGGGTGGCCCTCAACCATACAAGTACATTCATTGGGGTTTGTTGCTCCTAGAAAGGTGGGGAAAAGTTTTGCTCCAGTATGTCGGATCGTATCGTGTGGCATTGTTATTTTCCAACCGTTTCACTACTTTTTACAACACCATATTTTCAGTGACATAAGTGAAAGGTTCATTAGATTTGTAATTGAATATAGAGGGCAATATAATTATTATGCGATCTGCTAACAAATCTTGAGCACTGCACTGCATACCTGAACTCTCTACCCTACTATGGTCCAAAATGGTGGAATCAGCTATCGTCGGCCACTAGGAATATTGATTCAAAATATGAATTTAAAAATGTTATGAAACTTTTCTTGACCTCAAATATACCATAACAATCGTCTGGATTTGATTGCCATTTCTTGGCCTATATGTGCACTTTCCCATATGTACTGAATGACACAGGAAGGCAACGGATGAGTTATGCAGGTTCTCTCTTTGTAAATTATTTTCTTTTTTTGTTTTTCCATGTGGTTGTTGTTGTTAACATGTTACCCTATAAACTATGTCTGAAAAGCAAAACGCCAAACCGGAGCTGGCCGGGTATGTAAACCAGTCCATGTATTTATCCTACCCCTAATATAAAATCCCATAGGCTTAACATTGGGTTTCCGTATGCCACGCTGACTGGCATACAGCGTTTTATATGCCACTAGTGGCATACAGCATTATTATCACGTAATATTCCAAAATCGAGGAGACGGGTAGGATAAAATCAAAACCTGATTCGTTTTAATCTTGGCCACCGCATTCCACTTCTGAAGTTTTGGCTCCGGACTTCACTCGGCTTCGCCTCATGAAGTCACTACGCCAAACTCCAGTCGTGGAATACGGTGGCCAAGATTAAACCTCATCCAGTTTTATAGAGGAAACCCATGAAAGTTTAGGGTCTGAGCTCGTATCCCATCGAGTTTGAATCACATAGTAATTCACAAGGCGAAGCCGAGTGAATTGCTATGTGATTCAAATGAGATGGGATTGAGCTCTGACCCTAAACTTGAATAGGTTTCTGAATTTATCTCACCCTTTACATTGACTGATGGGCTAACATTTGTGACATTATCCCCCATTGGATATTTTTCCTAAATATCTAATGGGTGTTAGATACGAGTTCCCAATGTTAAGTCTATGGAGAAAAAATATCTGGGGTGAGATAATACGATAGTACTGAACCTGAACCAGCCTAAATAAACGATCTAAAAAAAAAAAAAAAAAAAAAAAAAAAAAAAAACAGGTGCTGGGTACTCACCACACTTGCCGAAGTACTTGACACGGATGTCCTTCATCTCGCTGCAGGCCGAGCGCCGCATCTCGCACTGGCTGGAGTAATCCTTGCCGTCGCTGCCACACACTGGGGTGCTGCCCACACTGTCGCCGAACGTGTTGCAGCGCTGCGGGCACTGGCAGCGCGCCGTCAGCCCGTCCAGCGAGGGCACGCACTGAGCCCCGAAGGCGCAGTCCTTGTCCCGGCACGGGTCCTTCACATCTGGGGGGTAGACATAACAGCAGTTGGCGTGAGGGGGACCGAGCCAGGACAGGGCGGCGAACAGCAGCAGCAGCAACAATGTGTGGTTAGTATACACCACGGGCACACAATTAGTATTAGTATTGGTTTTAGTATTAGTATTGGGGCCCCGCAGGCACCTGAGATTGGTGGTTGTCGTGGTAAGGGAGCAGTGGGCTGCCTCACTGATCGTCGTCGTTGTTGTTGAGTTTCTATCGCCTGACTGAGAATTAACCCTAAAAGAAGAAGGGGATTTGGAGGAGGCGATATTCGCGTCGCTACAGTCGCGCGTTACGACGCCTGAGTGTCTGTTCTCGTACTTTGACCTATAACACCTGTACACTGACGATATGGAGACCATGGAGGGAAGAATCCGGAAGCGCCGACGATACGCCGCCGCCATGACACCGGAAGCGGAAGTGACATCCGCGCTACCGGAAGTGCCGCCATGACATGGCGACGACGAAACCGGAAGTACGTCGCGGTGCGACGTCATCGGCTGGCAGTTCGTCGTTGGTTGTGACGTAGGGGATGATGACGTCACAATGTCGTCATTAGTGATGGGGTGCCGACATAAAACACACGACGATGGAGATACACTGAGTGAGGATGAGGTTGAAGGGTTGTTGTTGTTTTTATTTGGGTGTATTGTGTTAGCACTGTTGGCTGGTGTTGCATTTCTCGTTTTGGATGTTGTTGTTGTTGTTGTTGTTGTGGGTGTCCCCGTGGGCAGGGCGGGCGGGGGCCACCCAACACACTGACAACTAACCCCTCCGCCCCACCACCCGACGTCACCCTGCTGACGTCGGCGCGAACTATCAGTTTGTGACGTCGCCATGACGTCAGTGACACCGTCATCAATGACGTCGCCATCTTGGAGGGACGGAGACACTTCCGGCCGGGAATCTCTCCGGTAGAGGGGGCTGTCTCCATGACAACCATGTCGGCCGGAACGCCCTGACGTCACGGCCATTCTCCCGCCACCTTTGTGGTTACTATGGCAACCACTCTGTTCACCATGGCAACTGCGGATGCACTGAGGCCTCTCCAGCCGTGACGCCACTACGTGCATCACCATGGAGACGGCGCCTGAGTTTCTATGGCAACAGATCGGGTTCACAGTCGTTAAAGTGATGAGAACTGAACGTACTCAGAACCGAGTGAGCGAGTGTGCTGTGATAGAGATATCACCATGGGTATATGATACCCAGTGTGTTAATGTACTGTGATACAGATATCACCCGGGGTATATGATACCCAGTGTGTTAATGTACTGTGATACAGATATCACCCGGGGTATATGATACCCAGTGTGTTAATGTACTGTGATACAGATATCACCCGGGGTATATGATACCCAGTGTGTTAATGTACTGTGATACAGATATCATCCGGAAAATATGATACCCAGTGTGTTAATGTACTATGATACAGATATCAGCCGGGGTACATGACACCCAGTGTGTTAATTTACTGTAATATCATGGAGTATGGAATACCCAGTGTATCAACGTATTACGATAGAGATATCAATGACAGCATGGGTACGCAGATTACCCAGTGTATTAATGTATTACGATACAGGTATCAATGGTATCACTGAGTGTATGATACCCAGTGTATGAATGTACTGCGATACAGATATCGGTGCTAACACGGTGTATAGAGACCCTCAGACCCTGTGTGTGTAGGGCGAGGTTCAGATATCAATGACAACCTGGAGTGGAGTGGTAAGAGTAAATCCCGGTAATAACAGTGTGTGAGATATCCATAGAGGCTATACGGTAGCCGTGTTGATGTTAAATCCGCTATGTGGTGGTTTTACGGTAGTCGTCATGACAGTAAATCCTCTGTTTGGAGACTGTTGAGAGCGAGTGGCGGGTAAGTCGCCGACCGAGCGGTCAGCACCACCTGGCGGGGGGTGGAGGAGGTATCCCTCCACGGTCTCCCTCCACGGTGCCTCCTCCGGGGGACTCCCCGCACTCAGCCCGCGGCACTGGAGGCTGGGACAGGAGGAGGAGCGGATATAATCCCGAGACCGCCCCACCTCCAGTAGGAGGGACCCGGGAGGGCAGTGAGGAGCTCGCAGGAGGAGGAGGAGGAGGAGGAGGAGGGCCCACACCGTCCGGGCGGCTTCACAACGGGGCTCCCTCCTCCAGGGTTGGCGCTCGCTGTAAGGCGGGAGTCGACTGCCGCGGATGCTTGTCGCTCCTCCTGTGTGGAGTGGAGTGGTGTGGTGTGGTGTGGTGTGGTGTGGGACTACTGCTGCTGGCTCTACTACACCGCCCGCCGTACACCGCCCGCCGCCCGCCCTACACTGCACACCGCCCGCCGCACGCCGCCCGCCGTATACTGTACACCGCCCGCCGCCCGCCGCACACCGCCCGCCGTATGGCCGTACAGCGTACACCGCCCGCCGCACGCCGCCCGCCGCCTCCTGCTCCTAGCACGTATAGGATCTCGCCCCAGCTGCCGGGAGCTGGGCACGACACACCGGCGACGATCCCGCAGCTGGAGCCGTGTAAGGGAGCCGGGACTGTGCTCCACCCGTGCCGGCCGCCGCTCTGCCACCACCACCACCACGACCACCACGACCACGGCGTAAAGCGCTGCTCCTGTAGGCCGCGCGCACTGGAGGAAGGGAGATGGGGAGGGATGGGCGCTGTGGCGTCAAGTACGTCCCGGGCTGGCCCCGCGCTCGCCTTTATACACCCCCTGTGTAGAGGGGGGCGGCGGCCTACCTGCGTTACCCCGCCGACCTGGTCACGATCCCCTGCCCACCGCCCGCCGCCGCCGCCGCCGCCGCCGCCGCCGCCATGCTACCACCGATGACCTGCTCACTCATGCACGCACGCTCCGCACGAGAGCAGCTCGATCAACCAGCCTCCATCTTCCCGGCCGCCCTCTCCGGCATCTTTATGCAAATGTCTCCCTCCGCCCGCCGCCCGCCGCCGCCCGCCGCCCGCCGCCGCCGCCCGCCCACCGCCCGCCAAGCAAGCCTTAGTTCCTGCGCCGCCCGCTATAGCCGTAGTTCCAGCGCTCGTCGCCAGGCGGCATCGTGCACTCTAGTGCTGCCCCCTGTGGTGACGGCGGGAACCAACGCATTAAATATTAACCACCAGAGGTCGCGGTGGTGGATCGGCGAGGAGGAGATGGTGTTTGTGGCGGGCGGCGGGCGGCGGGCGGCGTACGGTGTACGGTGTACAGAGGGCGGCGTGCGGCGGGCAGCGGGCGGCGGGCGGCGGGCGGCGGGCGGCGTACGGCGTACGGCGGGCGGCGGGCGGTGTGCGGCGTACGGCGGGCGGCGGACGGCGGGCGGCGTACGGCGTACGGCGGACGGCGGACAGTGCGTCTACGCCGGGTATCCGCTGCAGCAGCGGCGGCAGAAGCGGGCGATTTACAGACGGCCTTTTAGCGGCGTTAACAACGACGCATCCAGCGATCGGCCGCTGTTTTCGTCGTGTACCCATCGCTGTACTTCTCACCCAAGGACAGCCCCGTGACAGACCCGCGTACACCACGTCATCACCACAGAGCATAAACCAGAGGCACTCCCGCCCCGCAGACACACGCTTCTGTCCCCTGGTCATAACCCGCCTCCACACCTGAATACATATCGCAGTTTAGCGCCAGGTGTATCTTTTTACCACTCCCTAGATCTCCCACACCGTACTCTGCGCTAAACCACTTGTGGCTTTTATACTGTGTTACCACTGGTCAAAGCACTAGAGCATTCACACGGTAGGAATCATGTACATCACAGGGTGTTTGTGTGAAGTGGGATTCACACGGTGGGATTTATGTACCTCACAGGGTGTTTGTCTGAAGTGGGATTCACATGGTGGGATTTATGTACCTCACAGGGTGTTTGTCTAAAGTGGAATTCATACGCTGGAACTCATGTACCTCACAGGGTATTTGTCTGAAGTGGGATTCACATGGTGGGATTCATGTACCTCACAGGGTGTTTGTCTGAAGTGGGATTCACAAGGTGGGATTCATGTACCTCACAGGGTGTTTGTCTGAAGTGGGATTCACATGGTGCGATTCATGTACCTTCCAGGGTGTTTGTCTGAAGTGGGATTCACATGGTGGGATTCATGTACCTCACAGGGTGTTTGTCTGAAGTGGGATTCACAAGGTGGGATTCATGTACCTCACAGGGTGTTTGTCTGAAGTGGAATGAAGTGAACCCATGCCAATTTCCTGAAAATTTGATATAGAAAATCGGGTGTCACCATGCTAGTTATTTTTATTTATGGATCAATATGATGATAATTCTATATAGGAATATGTATAGAAGTTCTAAGTATTTTTGCTTATAGTAAAACCCATGTCATTTTTCCTGAATTTTCACAGAATATAGTACATATATAGTACTACTTATTTATGTTTTTAAAATCATAGGGCACCGTCTTTATTTTTGAAAGAATCGACGAAAACCATATTTTTCAATAGATTTCCCATGTAAATCAAGCAAATACAAAGTGGCCCATTTTATATATTGAGAATGGGTAAACTGGACAAAATATCAAATTTACTCGCATAGAATTAGAATAAATAACAAGAAACCAGTTTTGACTAATAATTGACAATATTTGAAATTCACCAGGTGGTGCCACTGTGAATTGTAGGATATGCCTTTAAGATAGTCGTTCGTCTATGGACAATGAATTCAGGAATGTTAATTGTAATCAGAAAACTATCCTCTGACTTTGACACTGATCTGCTCTGAGAAAACCCAGACGAGGAAACTGCAGGTTCTTGTCCTGCACTTCCCTAATTAGTTCATTAATCAGCAAAAACCTCATAAAAACCGCAATGAGGTGATCACAGTGTCTCTTACCAGACGAATTGTGACTGCCTGAAAAGTGATCACCGACAAATCTCTAAAAAAAAATGAATCGTGATGGTCCTTAAGTCCTGGCGTCCACCTACTACGATAAAAAATTAGACCTACCGATATGGCACCGATACAATAAGCAAATATCGGAGACATATCGGGAAGGCGCAAAATCGTAGACATAAGTCTAGACATGCCAATCCACCACGCATTGTATGGGGTTTTTATCGGTGTCTAATCGCAGAAACACGGTTAACTGCCCCGATATTAGGTGACCTTCCGAAGCGATTTTGATTTTTCGTTAGGAAGGTGCATCATAGACCATATCGGAGCCATATCGTAGTAGGTGGACGCCAGGCCTAAAATGGGATGTACTGATAGAGTTTATTTTGATTGTATATACAAGAAATGCCGATCTCTCACTTTCAGCACGAATTGATTCCTGGGTCTATTTGACCCAAATACTTTTAAGTATTTGGGTCAAATAGACAGTAAATTTGTAGTAAACAGTGGATTTGTAGTAAAACCTACAAATTTACGTTTTACTACAAATCTACTGTTTCATATATATTTTCTCAACATGTTTGTAAAAGGGATAGCGGACATTTTACCTTTAAAATGAAAACCCATGTAATTTGCCCGAACATCGAATGTGATGATCTCAAAGTGTTGTAGGTATAAAAATTCTGGAAAGTTGGTTTTCACATAAGAAATCTAAGTTGAACTACTGAAAAGGGTGGCAATCTTCTCTAAGGCATTAAGAAAATGATCAGTCAGACATTAGAAAAAATCTAAGTTATTCGGTGCATTTTCTATATGAATCAAGCAAATATAACAATATTCTACGGATTGGATTTCATCTAACTGGATAAAACTTGATATTTTAGTAATTTGGCATTGGAAAAGATAACAAGGATCCAGTTTGAACATATAATTATTTATATCTGATTTTCACCAGGTTAGGAAAAAAGTTCAGAATTTCTACATATCTTTTTATAAAATAATCATGAATATATTGATCTCTAAGTCAAAAAACTGCACGGTGACCCCCGATTTTTAAGTTAGTTATGTATTCTATAGCACCTGAAGATCATCCTAATCGATTTCCAGGAAATTGACATGGATTTCAATTTTGAAGACAAAATGTCCGATATGCCTTTAAGAATGTCAAATTGACCTTTGGAGAAAATACCTGGAAATTCCTGCATTCATTAGAATAGTGGACACAAAGGTTGGGTGTGTCATGTATCTAATGTATCCTTGTAAGATTAAAGTTTATGGCAAACCTTTGAGAGGTGAAACGGGATGAAAGGCAAATCGCACAGTTCACGCAGGCGCCACCTGGTGATTTTTAAATATTACCAATTTTCAGTCAGAACGGGTACCATGGGGTTCATTCTAATTGTAAATGTGTAAATTTGATGTTTTGTCCAGTTTATCCAATTTTAAAAGGTATTACAGGCTAATATAAGGGAAACGACATGGGTTTTACCATGTGAAAAAAAATTCATAGAACTTCTATATATTCTTTTATAAAATTGTCACAATTCTGAGCTCTAAATAAAATATTAGCATGGTGAACCCCAGTTGAATATATGCTCTACAACACTTTAAAACTCGTACCTACGAAAGGCACTGAAAAAAAAAAACATATTCAAATTTCGGGAAAATTACATGCTTTTAACCGTCCTTGTTTGATAAGGGGGACACAGCCATTGCTAGTTCAAGAAGAAGTGACCAGATTGACAGCAGTATGGCGGGCCCCTTGGGGGGACAAAACCTATATTCTGGCTCCTTATTCTTACAAAATTCAACTGCCTTTCAATGTTTTACCATGGTTCCCTTGAATCTCTACACCCATCCCAGAGCAGGATGACATAATGATTTAAACCAAGACGTGGTGTTTTTCACATGGAACAGTTATATACATATATGAGCAAAGCTAGAGTTGTGACACTTTTCAATTATCACTCACTTCTTTTGCACCTACATTAGTGAAGAACACCTACTTTTTCACCTCCATCAGTGAAGAGCACCTACTCTGGGGGCATCATGGCAGCGCCCATGGATCATAGGCTATATATATGCCGTATAGTTTCCTGTAACGGTTACGGCTGTAACCCGGCATGTCCTTGTGTTGTCAGTGTGTGATTATGTACAGCGATCACATCTCTTTTTACATGAGCATTGATATCTCGAGGCATGTCAGTACTCGTGAGCGATGTTGTAATAGTGATCATCATTGTGAGAGATTAATACAGCAGGAAGCTTGTCGGGAGTATGACCTACGTATACTGCTACAGTAACATGAGCTGCTCTTTGCAAACTGTCAGAGCCAATCTCCTAATGCTCAGCATAGCAGGCATTCAGTCCGCTACATAGAACTAGGTTCTCAAATAACAGGTCGTGCAGTTTTGAAGTCATCTTAAAGGCATATCGGACAATTTGGCGTAAAAATTAAAACCCATGTCATTTTTCTGAAAATTGAATAAAGAGAGCACAAATCTGACTTAAAAATCGGGGGTCACCATGCTAGATTTTGATCTATAGATCAATGTTATGATCATTTTATATAAGAATATATAGAGATTCTAAAAAGTTGTTTTTCAGATAGTAAAACCCATGTCATTTTCCTCAAACTCTCACAGAGTATACTCAATGTATAGTACTACCTATATAGGTTTTAAAAATCATAGGTCACCGTCCTTGTTTTTGAAAGAATTGAAGAAAACCATATTTTTCAGTACATTACCCATATAAATCAAGCAAATGAAAAAAGGCCTATTTTACCTATTGGATTAGGTCCAACTAGACAAAACGTAAAGTTTGCTCTTTGGAGTTTGGAATATGCCACAAATTACCAAATTCAATGGATAAATAGGAATATTTATAAATCACCAGGTGGCGCCACTGTGAATTGTAGGATATGCCTTTGAGACATTCCTAGGGATAGGAATTATATAGAATGTCCTGACCATGCTGTACAAGTCACAGAACGAGATGGTAATTTACGGTTTGTACGGAACGAGGAGTTTATGCCGAGTTCTGTACAAACCGTAAATCATCATCGAGTAGACTTCACACTGGGAACTTGTATCCAATGCCCATGAGATATTTAGGAAAAATATCTGATGGGGGATTATATCACAAATATTCACCCATTAGTCAATATGAAGGGTGAGATAAATTCAGAAACCCATTCAAGTTTACGGTAAGAGCTCGATTCCATCTTGTTTGGATCGCTTCGTAGTTCACGCGTCTTCGCCTTGTGAATTACTAAGCGATTCAAACTCGATGGGATACAAGCTCTTACCTTAAACCTTCAATGGTTTGCTCTATCATATATCTTTAAGTTGAATCTATTGTATCTGTCAATCATATACTTTGATTTATTCTGATAGTATAGTACAGATGCAATATAGTCCACTGATTACATCGAGATAAAAAAAACCAACAAGATAATAAGGTAATATTGAGTATATATATATATACATATATATATATGTATATATGCATATATATGTATATATATATATATGTATATGTATATTATCAAGAGACGTCACAAGTTTGGGTCTGAGTTTATTTATGCCACACATTTTGTTGGCTCCATAATTTCACGAGTCGAAGACGAGTCACATTACGGAGCCAACAAAATGCGTGGCATAAATAAGCTCAAACTCAAACGAGTGGCGTCTAGATTTTATCCTCCCGTTTCCATATTTTTTCAGTATCAGAAAGTAGTGGCATAAACAACACTTTATCTCACTACCCGTGACATAAACAATCCCATGTTAAGCCTATGGCGTTTTTTATTAGGGGTAGGATAAATATGTATATATATATATGTCTGCTTCTTCTTGTGCAAATAAGTAACATAATATCCCTGTTGGACCTGCCTAATCTAAGCTAGACTTTCTCCCTAATGAGTAGCGAGAAGAATACCTTTCATCGGAAGTGGGTATTAGTAGCTGCCATGTGATGGTGGGTAGAGGTAAGACTGCTGGTGTGGGCACAATACGTTCAGGAACTAACCACGAAGACCGCAGCTACCAGGGTAATTTACACCAAGTCCGCGGTGCAGAAACATCGAGTTACTGTCCGCATAATGGCCTCAGGGATTAGTGTCGCTGTTACTTTCTTCTCATCAGCTGTGCTACCTGTCCTCTACGAAATCCACAAACACATCGTAAAGTTCAGGTTTTTATTATCCACCTAATACAAAGTGTCCATAGTGAGTGCGTATCACCATACCCGGAGCATACAGATATATCCACCTAATACAAGGTGTCCATAGAAAATACATGGAGAGAGTGTATTACCATACCCGGAGCATACAGATATATCCACCTAATACAAGGTGTCCATAGAAAACACATGGAGAGAGTGTATTACCATACCCAGAGTATACAGATATATCTACCTAATGCAAGGTGTCCATAGAAAATACATGGAGAGAGTGTATCACCATACCCAGAGCATACACATAGGGAGTGTGTATCACCATACCCGGAGCATACAGATATATCCACCTTACACAAAGTGTCCATAGAAAACACATGGAGAGAGTGTATTACCATACCCGGAGCAAACAGATATAGCCAACTAAAACAAAGTGTCTGTAGAACACAAATAGGGAGTATGTATCACCATACCCGGAGCATACAGATATATCTACCTAATGCAAGGTGTCCATAGAAAACACATAGGGAGTGTGTACCACCATACCCGCAGCATACAGATATATCCACCCAATACAAAGTGTCCATAGAAAACACATGGAGAGAGTGTATTACCATACCCGGAGCATACAGATATATCCACCTAATGTAAAGTGTCCATAGAAAACACATAGGGAGTGTGTATTATCATACCCGCAGCATATAGATATATCCACCTAATACAAAGTGTCCGTAGAATTCACAAAGGGAGTGTGTATCACCATACACGCAGCATACAGATATATCCACCTAATACAAAGTGTCCATAGAAAACACATGGAGAGAGTGTATTACCATACCCAGAGCATACAGATATATCCACCCAATACAAAGTGTCCATAGAAAACACATGGAGAGAGTGTATTACCATACCCGGAGCATAAAGATATATCCACCTAATACAAAGTGTCCATTGAAAACACATAGGGAGTGTGTATTACCATACCCGCAGTATACAGATATATCCACCCAATACAAAGTGTCCATAGAAAACACATGGAGAGAGTGTATTACCATACCCGGAGCATACAGATATGTCCACCTAATACAAAGTGTTCATTGAAAACACATAGGGAGTGTGTATTACCATACCCGCAGTATACAGATATATCCACCCAATACAAAGTGTCCATAGAAAACACATGGAGAGAATGTATTACCATACCTGGAGCATACAGATATATCCACCTAATACAAAGTGTTCATAGAAAACACATAGGGAGTGTGTATTACCATACCCGCAGTATACAGATATATCCACCCAATACAAAGTGTCCATAGAAAACACATGGAGAGAGTGTATTACCATACCCGGAGCATACAGATATATCCACCTAATACAAAGTGTCCATTGAAAAAACATAGAGAATGTGTATTACTATACCAGGAGCATACAGATATATCCACCTAATACAAAGTGTCCATAGAAAACACATAGGGAGTGTGTATCACCATACCCGGAGCATACAGATATATCCACCTAATACAAAGTGTCCATAGAAAACACATAGGGAGTGTGTATCACCCTACCCAGAGCATACAGATATATCCACCTAATACAAAGTGTCCATAGAAAGCACATGGAGAGAGTGTATTACCATACCCGGAGCATATAGATATATCCACCTAATACAGAGTGTCATAGAAAACACATAGGGAGTGTGTATCACCATACCCGCAGCATACAAATATATCCACCTAATACAAAGTGTCCACAGAAAACACATAGGGAGTTTGTATCACCATACCGGGAGCATACAGATATATCCACCTAATACAAAGTGTCCATAGAAAACACATAGGGAGTGTGTATCACCATACCCGGAACATACAGATATATCCACCTAATATAAAGTGTCCACAGAAAACACATAGGGACTGTGTATCACCATATCCGGAGCATACAGATATATCCACCTAATACAAAGTGTCCATAGAAATCGCATAGGGAGCAATTTAAAATATTATGATATTATGATGCTATATAATGTCCTGGAAAGGGTCGAGATAAACCTAGAACTTACTCAAATCATAAAATAGCCAATACTTCAATTGTATGGATGCACTGTTGTTCTCACTCGACTTTGCCTTGATGCAATAATTGCGCATAAAAACTGGTGGAGTATTGTTTATTTATACGATTCGAAATCCAGTTCTATATAAATACATCCCTATCATGGGCAAGTAATATTGGTTTCTTTGAGAAAGAGTTATTCATCGGTAATATCCATAATTATTTGTGATCAAAATTACTGAACTGGATCAGTCACCATCTTGGTTCATTCACCTTCCCGATGTTTACAATTTGACTGCCATGACCTGAATGGCATATTTACCCCTCTTATCGCTCAGCTCTAGTTCCTTACATGTCCACAAGGTGGGAGGGCGCTCTAGTCATGACACTCTGAGTTGTTAGTGTCATAAGTGACCCCTCATAGGCAGGGCAGAACGGACGCTAAACCGGAACAAGTCTCGTCCTCTCCTATTGGCTGTTGGTTCAACAGCCAATAGGAGCACAGAGCTCACAGGCCGAGCCTGTAGTGTAACATCCTAGAGTTTGTATGTAAATCCTCATACGGTCAAATAAATCAGTCTTCTTTGGAATCTTGTACACAGTGCTGGGTTGGTTTAACTCCCTTATCCTACCCCTAATAAAAAACTCCATAGGCTTAACATTGGGTCACTGTATTCGGTCTGCAGTTCAGAAAAATGAAAAATATCGCTCTAGTGGGATACACTTGACAAATGACGTCATTTGTTAATGTAGAAGTTATTTAAACGAGCAGGGTAGGATCAATTCTAAACCAAACTCGAGTTAGTTGTGTTATTGTTCATCGCACTCCCGCAAGATTGCATATTACTGCTCTCAGCTTCGCCTTGCGCAGTAACACCCAATCTTGCCGTCGTGCGATAAACAACAACAGGACTAACTCTTGTTTGGTTTTTCCATATTACTCTCGAGGTCTACACTAATCTAGTCTGCGGTTCTAGACTTTACAAGATGTCTCTTGCGGGAAAAGCCTTTGTTATGTGTTCACAACAATGCCAACCATAAATATATTATGTTGTCTCAATAGGCTCGATTAAGATGTTTAGACAGTTAAAGGACAAAATACAATTACTATCGGTGTAGGCATTCGTCCTTAGTTCCTTTGTACGATACATATTCTGTTACGAGTTATAAAGATGTGAGGCTACAAAACTTGTGCAGAGTTATTTCAAAGCCCACCATTTTTAACACGTTCTTTGAGGAGATAAATAATTTATTTCAGTGATGTATCCAGACCGTAACTATTTGGAGGGGAAGGGAGGGACGATGTGTGATCAAGAAATGCAACAGTATTAACTTTCAGTTAAATATCATTTAAAAATAGAAATCCCATACAAAGCATTAAAAAAAATAACACTTGCGAAATTCAACAGTAAAAGGCAATATACCTCTTTACCTCAAGATGTTTGACTGTATTGCACGCCTGGTATTCTTTCCTATAGTTTTAATATCGGGAACTCATACTCAACGCCCATGGAGTATTAAAAAATATACCCAATAGGTGATGATGTCGCAAACGTTTGCCAATAAGTCAGTGATAGGGTTTGGATAAAATCTAAACACCACTTGATCCATAGTCGCTGAAATATGCCATTCATTTTGTTACAAAATCTCACTCAGCTTTGCCTCGTAAGATTACTTCGCAACCAAGCTCATGGTATATTTTCAGTATCTAAGGATCTCGATGCAATTCCTTCTTAGTAACTCAAACAGAACTTTATTAATAAAAATACCAGCGGTTTATATTTTGCACAGTGTAGGATCGACACATGTGTTCTTATTTACCATCTTTCCTCTACGACGGAGGTACTTTGTTTTTCCATTGTCTCCGTGTTGCTCCAGGGCAGGATAAAGACACTCGTCCAGGGGTAGAGGATTAGCGCTAAGCTCCTTAAGTGGCGTTACATCCCTCAGTGACAAGCGACGAGCGCACACTGTGAGAACGAAGGGTTGGCTGAACCGCGGAGTCTACTTAAAACCTGCCTTATCATAAAAAGGAAATCCTCTGCAGTTATATTTTTTAGCAATTTTTATTAACCCTTTCCTTACTAAGGATGCCACTGTGGCATTCCCCAGCCACGGGCGAATAATGCCAAATGGCATCATTTTATATTCTGCAAATTAGGCTCATAATTAGTGAAATACGCAATAGTATGACACCATTTTTACCAAAAAAAAGTGTATTTAGATATGACCAATATAATAATTGAAAAAGAAATTGAGAAAGCAGCCATAGTAACACAAATAACGTCACGTGACATCATTTTTGAAATTTGGTGCTCGCCCTTACTATCCATACATGTGAGATAGGGTCGCCGCCTACACGATGCAGCACAAAAAGCGTTCGTAAGGATTGGGTTAAGGGAATATTGTGCGCACAATCTCCGAATTCGGCGATACAGCCGTTTTTCCACTTGGGCCCTAGCCCCCTACTCCTCATTCTAATGGTGGGTGTTAAGCCGAGCGGGCAGTGGGTACCATTTTTGTGTAAGTCTTTGGTATGACCCAACCGGGGTTTGAACCCCTGATTTCCCATGTTCGAGGGGAACACCCCTACCACTTGGCCACCGAGTTTGGTTATTTATGTATTTATAAGATTTTTGTATTTATAGGATAACAAAATGTCAGGTATGACATTGACTGCTCGTGCGATACAACAAACAGTCAAAAAGCCACAGAGAAATAAATATGGAGAAACTTTGTAGAGGAAACCCAGCAACTGTGTCGCAGAATTCAGACCTCCCAGTGCACCCCAACGCGCATTCAATCCTCCATTGAGTATTTTCCCCTAAATACTCCATGGGTATTGAGTACGAATTCCTAATATCAATTCTATGTGAACAAAAATCAGAAGTGTGATATATAACTGGAATTCATTAACCACGCCATTTTACAACAAACCATGTGGTACGGAGTGAAGAAACTATTAGTTCGTGCACAGTATGCAGAACGGAATCCGTACAACTGACCAGTAAGTGTGAGACATTCGTGCCCAGGTGTGGCGTTTCAGTCTTCGCATATATATACACCAACGATTCTATTCTACCGGCGTACTTCCCAACGTAGCCGCTAGCCTGTTGAAAGCGCAGGACATTAATCTTGTAAGGTTTCATGTACCACCACAGTGCTGATAAACCCGCCTGCAGGAATCTATACGTTACACTGTGTGGATATCAGACTCTGTGAGAGCTCCCTTTATAGCATCCTACTCATGTTTCATATAATCAATGAGAGAAAATACCCTGGAACTGAGCGAGTGATACCTGAAGATGTTACATAGAGTGGGATTCACAAGTAGGGACTAATGTACCTGAGACAGGTGTATTTTACACCCTTCCTCTCGTCTTAGACAATTCTCCTAAAGCGGGATTCACACTTAGAGACTAATGTACCTGAGACTGTGTATTTCACAACTTTCCCCTGGTCTCACACAATACTTTGATATATAAGTCCCACTTTAATGAAGTATTGTAAGTTATACGAATCCCACCATGTGAATTCCATTTAGGAAACTTTGATACATAGATCCAACTTTAGTCAAGTATCGTAAGTTACATGAATCCCACAGGGGAATAAACATGCTACTTTTATCCTACCCTGTGAATTCCACTTAAATTTGTAGAGGTCCATTTCCCTGAGACATATTTTTCCCTGTAATTGCTGACAACTTTTACCACTAAAAAGAATAGAATTTCATGTGGTTTGGAACCCTGTGAGGTACATAAATCCCACCATAAGGATTCCACTTTACGAAACTTTGAAACATAAATCCCACTTTAGTCAAGTATCGTAAGTTACATGAATCCCACTGTGTGAATTCCACTCTTGGAAACTTCCTCAGACTGTTGCAATTTTAATTGCTGATCAGAATCCATACAAGTGACACCTTCGTGCAGAAAAACTCCACCAGTGTCTTCAGCAGGTTTCTTACATTGTTCCCGTCTTGTACCCAACACGAGGTCCTGCACTAAGTGCTGGTCCCACACTCTTCTCGGCATTGATTGGAATATTACGGCGGCTGAGGACACAAATACCACCCTGATTAGATTAAAAGCCGTTCTGGCCGCCGGGCTGGTCCGATCAAAGCCTGGCTACACTCTCCCTCAAAGTGGCGCCGACAACCCCACCTGGTGGGCTCCGGTAATCCCATCAATTAGTGTAATGACGTCATCAGGCCTCAGCAGATGTAATTAAAGATTCAGGAGAGGCTCCATGCAGTGAGAAATGAGTCCCAACTCGGTGCATGCTGAGCAGAATTATATCTCTATTCCTATTTGAATATGTTTCATTAATTATTTTCCTATGTTGATTATCAGGTTGTTTTTTTTATTTGAATAAATTTTATTTTTGTTCGAATTTTCCTACCTTTCTTTTTTTTCTCAAAAAAATTATTCATAATGGAGTATAGAAGAAACCAATACGTTTTCGTTCTCCACAAGTTTGATTTTACTGCTTCAAAGTTAACGTTTGTGTTATTACATAGTAATCTTAACAAGGTACAGGATATGTAATAAATCTCAGTTGTTGCTAGCAATATTGTGGAAAAAATGCTTTTATGGTAAATAAAGATAAATATAGTTTCTGGTCTCATTTTAGTGAGTCTCGCTTTTCTTCAATACTAAGTTAACACATTCTACTAAAAGTTGTGACTATAATAATAAGTTCATTCATCCCCCTTTCACAATTCTTTGGTTTCATTTTAATCCTTATATAATAATTTCATGTATCTTGTTGTTCACATCATAAATTAGTATAGCAATAAAAGTAACAGTCCAGGGAAGAATTCAGTTCCCCGTTGGAAAAAATCCTGCCATGGTATTGATTTACACATGTCATCTAATCGCGGAACAGCAATTGCCATCCAATTATCAGAAATAAATGTATATCAATTTACAGTTCGAAATTATGAGGATTGAATTCATTACACTGTATATAAAAGTTGAAATGTTATATCTATATATTAATAGATACTGTTTTGTGTATGTTGACATTTCACGAATTTCTGTTGCAAGATGAGAAACCAGTGTATATATGCCAAAGTTATGTTATGTTGTATGTTATATGACAGTATATGTATTGCATGGAAGAGCAATTATATATGAATTGAATGCAATAAAAGCTTTAAAAAAAACACACAAAAAACACAGATTAATACTTGTACTTTATCTGACTTTGAATTTATGCTGCTGCTATACCAGTCTGTTGTAGGTTTCGGTGGAATTTTCTTTTTTATATTCACATCACCTTACGCGCCATCTATCAAGGATACCTAGAGATCCATTCAACAGCCAAAATGTCAGACGTGGGTGATCATAGATTTAGCCACTAATGACATCCAAATATAGATGTATTTCTGAGAAACCCCTCATCTTCCTGTCCATGTACGCATTGTACAGCGTAACGAGCAGCCTCCCAGTGCTCTCATTAGTCCTGCACTTATATGGGGTACTATGGAGAAACCAAACAAGAGTTAGTCGTGTTGTTGTTTATCGCACGACGGCAAGATCGCGTATTATACTGCGCGAGGCGAAGCCGAGAGCAGTAATACGCGATCTTGCCAGAGTGCGATGAACAATAACAGGACTAACTCGAGTTTGGTTTAGAATTTATCCTACCCCGCCCATCTAAATTACTATAACACATCATTTGTCAAGTGCATCCCACTAGGGCGATATTTTTCATTTTTCTGAACTCAAATACAGTGACCACATGTTAAGCTTATGGAGTTTTCATATTAGGCGTAGGATAAAGAGCCATTGACAGTTCATGAGACAGTCACCAGCTGCCTCACAGTATGGTGGCACTATTCGATGGAGAGTTCCTACACCAGTCCCAGTTTAAGATGACTTAAAAAGAATCCCAGATGAAACTTGTTTTCACATCAGAAGCATAAACATATGCGAGGCTAGAATTGTGAAAATTGCCTGTCACTCATTTACCTGTGCACTTCTAGTACTAAAGAACACCTACCCCCCACCAGTAGTGAAGAACACCTACTTTTTCACCCCCAGTATTAAAGAACACACACTTTCCCACCCCCACTAGTAAAGAACACCTACCTTTTCACCTTTTTCAAGATGGCGTCGCCAAGGGAACATTACATATCTTCCCCTTATCTCACCCTTCCTATTTTTGTCCCATAAGCTTAACATAGTAGCTTGTTCTCCATGCCCCTATGAGTATTGCAGTTCATTCTGTATGGTCTTTACTGTGTGTCTTCCTTTTTTTTTATAAGTACAGGGGTGAGATGAATACAGAAAGCAACTAGTGTTGGTCAAAGAAGTCATTCTCCAACTCGTTTGAACGCTACGTGATATTCACTCGGCTGTCGCTTTGTTCATATCACTCTGCATCAAACTCGTGCAGAATGACGACTTCAACCAAAACCTGTTGATTTCTTTTTTAATAACCTTGTATATCCTGTGTGTGTCAGCCATACCTCCTGTTCAGCAGGCAGGCTTTGGAATCTGTGTAACAAAAAAAACACCATCCTGTCCCATGAATTATGTGTCATTTTAGCCGAGCTCTCATGTGTTATCACATCCTTTTTGTCGCAGATGTTTAAAAGCACAGCTCACAAAGTTCTCTTTTACAAAAGAGTTTGACTTTTAGTAGAAAACCTTCGTAAATCTTCCTGCGTAAATTTGCCAGTGAATGGCGTATTTTGTGTAGGAATCTTCACAACACTTCTTTGTCCTCGCTGAAATATCCCTCCTCATGGACAGGGTCTGTCACCGTCAGCCTAGTCAGAGTTGTTTTTTATTTAAGAAAAACGTAAGTACACTTTCTGTAATCCAAGAAGTTTCTTTCCAGAGAGCCTATGAACAAAGACAAGAGACATGACAAGACAATATCTCATTCCTTCAAAAATGAAATGTGCAATAATACCTTATCGACACATTATAATACCCTTTTCCATCATTGTTGATAAATAGTTGAAAATTAAAGTCTGCCATTCACTAGGTCTAAAGGTTGATTATCTGATGACAGTCTACTCATGCACACACATCATTGATCCATTATAATCAGCAGTATTAAATATTTCAGTTAATCAGTTGCAAATCTACCAATTTTGTAACATTGATGTTCCTTTGTCTGCAACAATGGAACGGTACCTTGTCTCAGGCGTGGCATCCTAATGGAGTCGGCCCTAGTCAGTAGATGTGGGACAGCTAGGCAAGGGTTAGCTACCGATTAGTGATCCCCCGCTTGAGATGTTTTTTGTTGCCGACAAGTTGATAAATGGCCCCTGATTGGGTGGCCGACATGGGCCGAGGTGTTACGTAATTTGCCTGTGACAAGTTCACCGACTCCTATACAATTTGGGAACTAATCGTTCAACCCTGAATCAGCAGATGTGTACAGAGCTTTAAACAACATACCCCAGTGTCCTGATATTTATGCATATTATTGCAGATTTAAAAAGGAAATACATACGATTGAAATACGATCATTATTTTACATCCATGCCTGGAGGGAGAGCCAATGTCAGGTATCTGTATGGCTTGTATATTTTTATATGATTCCCGTGTCACAGTGGCAGCAACATGTGGGAAATGAAGAGGAATCAATGCAGCTTTTAAGCATCGTCAGACAAACCTTTATGGGAAGTAGACAATTGTCATGACTATACTGGCAGGCAATGTATGATTTAAATCGCACAGCATTCGCTACATACATCATTTCTGTTAACAGGAAAATGTACAGTGCAAAACTTTTGTAGTTTCCATCAGGGAAAGTTTTGAGTCAGAAACATCAAATGGTAGATAAATTACATAATATTGAGTGCATTATCCATCATATTCAAAGTCTACATTGAAAAAGTAACCATTGTTTAAAAACTGTCATTTACAAATATGATTATCGACGGACATTGTATAGGGCTTAAAACCATTGTATAGAGGAAAATAAGCTCGTTTATTACTACGTGTCAATCGTTCGTCTGTCAATGCTGTACTCATGGAGTTGGATATGCAAGACTGTACTGCCCTGCGAGGAAAAAACGTTATGCGATGGGTCCACAGTGAGTTTTCCAATTTCTAATATATTTTTAAAGTTTTCTTCATGCTCCCGTTTCGAGAGCCAAACTACTTTGCATATGACCATATATGGCAAACTCTATTTCTGTGTTTATCTCACACCTGGTGTTTTTGTAATATAGGGAACTCGTTCTCCATGACCTTACGAGTATTGCAGCCCGTTCTCTATGGTCTATATCCTTTGCAAGATCCATATTTGTCATGTGTACAGGGGTGAGATAAATTCAGAAAGGAACTCATCATTGACCAAGCTCGGTGGCTAAGTGGTAGGGGTGTTCGCCTCGAGCATGGGAGGTCGTGGGTTCAAACCCCGGTCGGGTCATACCAAAGACTTACACAAAAATGGTACCCACTGCCCATTCGGCTTAACACCCGCCATCAGAATGAGGAGTAGAGGGATAGGGCCTGAGTGGAAGAACGGCTATATAGCCGAATTCGGTGATTGTGTAACACAGTATCCCCTTAAAAATTGCCAAAAAAAAAAAAAAAAAAAATGGTCAAAGAAGTAATTTTCCGACTCGTTGTCGCCTGTTTCATATCACTCCCCATTAAACCCATGGAGAACAATGACTTTGACCAAAGCTTGTTGGTTTCTTCTTTAATACATGCCCTCTTACCTGTTTGCATCACAGCAGTTGCAGTCTCCAAATATAGCAACATACACAGCTGTATGCTATTCTCCCTCCTATAGACCACCCTCCCCGATTGAATATCGCGTGACCTGCCTATAGGCCGCGCAACCATACTGGGACTTAAAAATAGCTACCTTTTACTTGATATACAAAGATTCTCATCACTTAGGCCACCTACTACGATATATGGTCTACGATAGACCTTCAGATAAAACTTTGAAAATCGCGTCGGAAGGTCACCTAATATCGGGGCAGTTGACCATGTTTCTGCGATTAGACACCGATAAAAACCCCATACAATGCGTGGTACCTTCCCGATATGTCTCCGATATTTGCTTTTTGTATCGGTGCCTTTCAGTTTGAGGAAAATGACATGGGTTTTGTTATATGAAATAATACCTTTTAGAATTTCTATATATTCTAATATAAAATTATCACAATATTGATTTATAAAACAAAAACTAGCACGGTGATCCCCGATTTTTAAGTTAAATATGTGTTCTGAAATACTTGGAGATCATCATATTAAATTTTCAGGAAAATGACATGGGTTTTAATTTTCAAGCAATATTGTCCGATATGCCTTTAATGTAAAGGCCGGGTTAGAGGACTTATACGTACGCGCGGGCATGTTGTCTGACTGACTGCTGTAAAACGGCGCCCAGACGAGGTTCAGCGTGCGGGGGACGAGAGCCAGCAAATTGACGTCAGTGTCAAGTGTCAGCGACACCCGAGCGCCACCTAACCACACGGCGGTGAACTAATCACCCCGGTACCCCTTCACTCAGCACTGCTGGGGTGTATTCAGGTACCTGTGCCAGGTAGGTTACACAGGTAGGCACTGCAGGAGAGGGAACTATGGTGATTGGAGGCTAGCGTGCGGAGCGTCGTTAGGACCTCACTCTCCCCCCCACCCTGACATATGACTGTGCTGGGAGAGTGAGACCTGTTTTGACCCGGGGAATGGATCCGATGGCTTGCATCCACTATAACTGATTTGGTGTGGCCATTGCCGTTGACAACACGTTTTAACCTACCATTATCACTAATGTAGGAGGTTTTCAAATGTTTTATTTAGCGGGATTTACTGGGGTAAATACATGATATTGACTGGCTTCAGAAACCTACAATTCAGATGAGGAGAGTGTGTTCCAGTACAGAATCTCAGCAGGATATGTCTCAGACAAACACCCTGTGAGGTACAGGAATCCCATATGTGAATCCCGCTTAATAGGGTACAGAATCTCAGCAGGATTTGTCTCAGGAAAACACCCTGTGAGGTACATGAATCTCAGCAGGATTTGTCTCAGACAAACACCCTGTGAGGTACGTGAATCTCAGCAGGATTTGTCTGAGACAAACACCCTGTGAGGTACATGAATATCAGCAGGATTTATCTCAGACAAACACCCTGTGAGATACATAAATCTTAGCAGGATTTGTCTTAGACAAACACCCTGTGAGGTACAAGAATCTCAGCAGGATTTGTCTGAGACAAACACCCTGTGAGGTACATGAATCTCAGCAGGATATGTCTCAGACAAACACCCTGTGAGGTACATGAATCCCAACAGGATTTATCTCAGACAAGCACCCTGTGAGGTACATGAATCTCAGCAGGATTTGTCTCAGACAACACCCTGTGAGGTACATGAATCCCAGCAGGATTTGTCTCAGACAAACACCCTGTGAGGTATATGAATCCCAGCAGGATTTGTCTTTAACAAACATCCTGTGAGGTACATGAATCCCAGCAGAATTTGTCTCAGACAAAACTGTGAGGTACATGAATCCCATCATGTGAATCCCACTTCAGATTTCTGTAACGTAGCTTTGCTGTCGAGCTTGTGACTAAAATACGTTGTTAAACAATTCTTTTCGTAAAGTGAATCTTCGTGGAGACAAAACCGCAGGGACTTTATATAATGAGGATTAGATCACTGGGAGCAGACTATGTCCTGCCCACTGCGCTGTACACAGCTTTCTGTCCAGTTCCAGTAAAGATAATCCTGGCTGAAAATCTCAAGTTTCTAATATTCTAATCAGCAGCCTTATCTAAAATTACAGGTAACAATATACTCCACTTCTTAAGAGAGGTGGTCATAAAGATTTAGAGATTATTGTAGGGTCATGAGATTATCCTACCCGTAATAAAAAACCGCCATAGACTTAACATAGGCAAATTTTATGTGGCAGGCCGTGACATAAAGTGTTTTTTATGCCACTAGAGTATTAACATTATTGACCAATCAGAGAGCAGGATGTCAGCTACTATTCAGTTCTGTTGGTCGTTGAGTCAAAATTCATCTTTTAGTAATACAAAAGCAGAGACGGGGTAGGATAAATACGAAACGGAACTCGAGTTAGACTTGTCAGTGTCTATGCCACTCTGGTCAGGTCTGTTCCTCACTACACTCGGCTACGCCTCGTGTAGTAATACACGACCTGCCCATCGTGGCATCAAGATTGTCAAGTCTAACTCTCGTTCGGTTTCTACTAAATATTTGCAGAGATATTGCTATACTGAGTAGTATGAACATTATATATCAAGAGGCATCAGTTGTATAATTGTAACGACACTTAAATTGTATTTATTCATTTGTGCGGGATTCATCCATGTGGTGGGTGAAACGCGTTGGACGAAGCAGGCCTACAGCTAGACACACAACGAAACTTAATGGTATTTATTCATTTGTGCGGGATTCATACATGTGGTAATTCAGATCTGACATTTTATAAAACCAAATCTTTCGGCATTCTGAAAAGGCCATGATGCAGTAACTTTGATTCATAGCTACGTCGTTGGCTTACGGGGGCCATATCGCGAGTAGTGGGTCCTTGGTTTAATTATGAACCATTTACAGATGGCACAAGCCTTCCACGAGAGCCTACCTCAGGCGGGCAGCATGGTACTCCGACTCTGAGCCTAGGTCTGAGCCTGAGTCTGAGCCTAAGTCTGAGCCTGAGGCTCAGCCTATGTCTAAGTCTGAGTCTGAGCTTGAATCTCAGCCTGAGTCTGAATCTCAGCCTTAGTTTGAGCCTGAGACTGAGCCTCAGAATGAACCTCAGAGTCTGAGCCTAAGTCTGAGCCTGAGTTTCAGCCTGAATCTCAGCCTAAGTTTGAGCTTGAGTCTGAGCTTAATTCTGAGCCTAAGTCTGAGCCTGAGTTTAAGCCTGAGTCTGAGCCTAAGTCTGAGCCTAAGTCTGAGCCTAAGCCTAAGCCTGAGCCTGAGCCTGAGCCTCAGCTTGAGTCTGAGCCTGAGTTTCAGCCTGAATCTCAGCCTAAGTTTGAGCCTGACTCTGAGCTTGAGTCTAAGCCTGAGTCTGAGCCAGAGAATGAGGATGAGAATGAGCCTTAGGATGAGCTTGAATCTCGGCCTAAGTCTGAGCTTGACTCTGAGTCTAAGTCTGACTCTGAGCCTAAGACTGAGCCTGAGTCTGAACCTGAGACTCAGCCGAAGTCTGAGCCTGACTCTGAGCCCAAGTCTCAGCTTGAGTCTCAGCCTGAGTTTGAGCCTTAATCTCAGTTTAAATTTGAGCCTGACTCTGAGCCTGAGACTGAGTCTTTTTTTCTTTTTTTTTCAATTTTTATTAGGGAATATTGGTGGGTGTTAAACTGAATGGGCAGTGGGTACCATTTTTGTGTAAGTCTTTGGTATGACTCGACCGGGGTTTGAACCCACGACCTCCCATCCTCGAGGCGAACACCCCTACCACTTGGCCACCGTGCTTAGAATATGTCTCAGCCTAAGTGTGAGCCTAAGTCTGAGCCTGAGTCGCAGCCTAAGTCTCGGTCTGACTACACCAAATTCTCGTCACACATCTCGGGGTCACGTGCCGCAACACAAGAGGTGCGGCGAGTACGGAGGTGTACATCGAACAGTCCCAACACGAACCAGCAAACCCGGCCAGGTTCAGAATGCCAGGAGGATCCATCACCGGGTGGATCTCAGAGAGCAGGCCCGACAACCTCCATCCCCACATACATCCTCATAGAGCGGGGAACTTACAATGGGTTCTGTCCCCACTGTATGATGAGCATACATCCTCATAGAGGTACCTACAATGGGTTGTAGTATACATACATCCTCACAGAGATACTTACAATGGGTTCTGTCCCCACTGTATGATGAGCATACATCCTCATAGAGGTACTTACAATGGGTTGTAGTATACATACATCCTCATAGAAATATTTACAATGGGTTGTAGCATACATCCTCATAGAGATACTTACAATGGGTTATGTCCCCACTGTATGATAAGCATACATCCTCATAGAGGTACTTACAATGGGTTGTAGTATACATACATCCTCATAGAGATATTTACAATGGGTTGTGGCATACATCCTCATAAAGATAGAAACCTACAATGGGTTGTAGCATACATCCTCATAGAGATGCCTACAATGGGTACTAATATACATCCCTGTGGGAAGGCCATCTGGAGAAGCTAATTGCTATTATATGTTTTGTGCTATCAGATACTCATCTCAAATACCGTCTGTTTCCTTGAATATCTCGATATACAGATAAATGTTTTGCAAGGTTATACTCCTGATTTGGTGTCTATGGGAAACTGCAATACTTTCATGAAATCAGATGGCAGCACCCGCTGAAACTCCAGTTCTGAGTATAGATATAGGGGGCATTGTGATACCTACCCGCATTTGTCCCTAAAGCATGAGAAGACGCTCCAGGTGGCTGATAAGATGTTCATTTAAGGAGAGTTTCGGGGGCAGACTGAAGCAGACACGATGTCTTCCAGGCATGCTCTTAATAATGAACACGTCCAGGGAACCCAGGTCCCCGTCGTGGGACTGCCACCCGCCCCCCTCCCCCCGCCCCCTCCCCCGCCCCCCGCGTGTAGGGCACGGGGGGAGGGGGGAGGGTCAGATGAGGCTAATCAGAAATTGTTGATCACGTGACTACGACACGCGAGGGGTCACGTGATCTGGGCCTTGTGATGTGAAAATCGTTGCACTGATTGGCCTGAAGCTGGCGTTGTGGGGATTCTAGGGACAGCCTCATATTGTCTGCGTCACGAATAACGTCGTTAGAAATTGTGACGTCACCTGAACTGAGTCAACGTCACGAGCAACGTCATCGGAAAGTGTGACGTCATGTGGAGCCTAGTCAACGTCACGAACGACGTCATCAGAAAATGTGACGTCATATGAGGCCTTGTCAACGTCATATGCAATGACATAAGGACCAATGACGTCATGTGGAGCTGAGTCGACGTATGTGATATCATGCAGAGCTGAATTTATATCGTCAGCAATGTCATCAGAATGACAACAGAGGACCACATTACAATAACACAAAATATATAGATTAATTGTTGCATACTGTGGGACTACCACAACAACAGGGACCACATCAAGATAACGCCACATGTGTAGATGGACTAATTGCTGCATACTGCGGGACAACAACAAAAACAGAGGACTACATTGTGATAACATCACACATATACGGATGGATTAGCCATTACATACTGCCGAACCACAACAACAGAGAACCGCATTGTGATAGCACAAAACATATAGATGGACACTGCTGGACTACAACAAAAGAGTATCACATTGCGATAACACCACACATACAGATGGATTAACCACAGGGTACTGGCAAACAACAACAACAACAGACAACCACATTATCATAAAACCACACATATAGATGGATTGAGCACTGCCAACTTCTGCACTAGAACAACAAGAAAGAGGCACATTGCGATACCGCCACAGATATAAATGGACTAACTGCTGCATACTGCCAGTCTACAACAACAGAGGACCACATTGAGATAACGCCACATGTATAGATGGATTAATCGCTGTATACTGCCAGACCACAACAACAACAACAGAGAACCATATTGCGATAACACCACACGTATAGATGGATTAGCCGCTGCATACTTCTGCACTAACCGCTACCTACTGCGGGACTACAATGAAAAAAAAGGACCGCATTGAATAACGCCACAGATATAGATGGATTAACCACTGGGTACTGCCAGACAACAATAACAACAGAGAACCACATTGCGATAACACCAAACATATAGATGGATTAGCCGCTGCATACTTCTGCACTACGACAATAGCAAAGAACCACATCATGATACCGCCATAGAAATAGATGGATTAACCACTGGGTATTGCCAGACCGCAACCACAGAGAACCACATTGTGATAAAACCACGCATATTTATAGATGTATCATAATGCCAGACCACGATCGCAACGGAGAACCACATTCTAATAACACCACAGATATAGATGGATTAACCACTGGGTACTGCCAGACAACAAACAACGGACAACCACATTGCAATAACACCACAGCTATAGACGGATTAACCACTGGGTACTGCCAGACAACACGAAGAGGGACCACATTGCAATATCACCACAGATATAAATGGATTAACCACTGGGTACTGCCAGACAACACGAAGAGGGACCACATTGCAATATCACCACAGATATAAATGGATTAACCACTAGGTACTGCCAGACAACACGAAGAGGGGACCACATTGCAATAACACCACAGATATAGATGGATTAACCACTGGGTACTGCCAGACAACAAACAACAGACAACCACATTGCAATAACACCACAGGTATAGATGGATTAACCACTGGGTACTGCCAGACAACAAACAACAGACAACCACATTGCAATAACACCAAAATATAGATGGATTAACCACTGGGTACTGCCAGACAACAAACAACGGACAACCACATTGCAATATTTACCAAGCTCGGTGGCCAGGTGGTAGGTTGTTCGCTTCGGTGATTGTGAACACACAATATTCCCTAATGAAAATTGCCCCCCCCCCCAAAAAAAAAAAAAATCACCACAGATATAGATGTATTAACCACTGGGTACTGCAAGACAACAAGAAGAGGGGACCACATTGCAATAACACCACAGATATAGACGGATTAACGACGACATACTCCAGATTAACTAATCATGCGAATCACACTCTGCCCTGACCACGACAGGAGGTGGGAGCTGAAAGACCCTTGTTAGAAGTTGATTAGGCCTTGATTCGCGCGCCCGCCTACAAAAGGTGCAACTACATAGTTGATGAGAGTTGGCAGAGGGACCCCCTCACAGCCCACTCCGCAGCCAGGCAGTGCTGCCATCTGGCGAACGTCCAGCACCAGGAGCAGCTCCGAGCCGATGTTCTGTGACCCACACACAGCTCCCAGCCGATGTTCTGTGACCCACACACGTGAGACTACGTCCCGGGGGGGAGAGGGAAGCGGGGAAGAGTTGAGGGGGAGGTGTGGGGAGGGTCGGACTTTGAGCTTACTTTGCATTGTAAGACTCAATGGATTATGTACCTTTCAAGGCATATCCTACAATTTACAACGGAGCCATCTGTGATTTTTTTAATGTTGAAGAGGTTATATTTGGAAGATATGGTGTTGCCTCCTCAACCAGGATGGTCAATTATGTAATTTTACAAGCTAAATCCTTTGTGCATCGGCAGAAATTATTTTATGCAAATGACTTGGATATTATGGCTTCCATGGTGGAACTGAAGAGGAAATTAGAGAGAAATATGTATATATGAAGGAAGGTCGCATGGAGGTTGGAGAGGATCCCAACGATCAGGGACTGCAGGGACTTGCCGACTTGTAGAAGTGCGTGTTGTTCTTCACTGCAGAATCCCGGAATCAATCATTCAGGGCCAGTGGCTGCTTACCATATTGAGCATAAATAAAATGGCGATGACAGTAGAGGAGAAATTCCGGCGAAGCTCTAACCGGAGAGAGGAGAGGGTGGTGCGTGTAGTTGTTATAAGAGGTGGGCAGAAGCTTAATGGAAAGGACGTACAAACTATTCCTATATACCTATGAGCGAACAACCTATGATTACCTAACGCTGCTGGGTGTGGAATAACTTTTGTTTACTGCCCAGGTTGACGTTTACCGTTCAGATCGTCTCTTACATAATTTTATGAAAAGCGTAGTTGGGAGAAGACATATAGTGTCAGTTTACTTGATAAGTTTGAATCTGGCTTCGGGTTTGATGGCGGGTAAGAAAATAGCGGTTTTTTTCGATATTAGCTGACAATTGAAGGTATATAGGAATAGGGAAACCATGTACCGGTGGAAATAAGTCAAAGTTACGAGGTAAGGCTTGGAAAAATTACTGTCTGCGGCTACGCTTTTGGCAAGAATTTTCCCAAGCCTTACCTCGTAACTTTGACTTTCTCTCACCCGAATATAGTATAATATATATGTATATGGTGTGTAGACGAAGCGTGTAGCCGTGTGTGTTGCGACCACGAGTGTTCTCCTGCTTTGATTTTCCCTCCAAAGCTCACCTCTCACTGAGGTTTGTCCTGTTCAAATATTTTTGGATAAAATCGGGGCACCGGTTTCTGAAGACAAGTTTTTTATGAACATAATATATATATATATATTTATATATATATTTATATATCCATTTTATCTGAATACTCTTACACGAAGGTTGAATATGATTTATCTTTCAGCAGAGGTCAGTTACAGTAAGACTGAATTCAGTGTGAATCCAAGCACAAGATCCAGAGAGTTTAGGACTGGGCTGTAAAAAACTCAGCGGTTGAGGAGAGAGAGAGAGAGCAAAGAACGAGAAAAGACTGACAAGTTCCTGTTAGCGCTCCAAGAAATTGTGACCGCCAAAAAACCCCACACCAGCTGATTACTGGTAATTACGACTGTCAATTAATTTCCACAATCTGCCGCGGGCTGCGCCAATATCTGTATTATTAAAGGTGTTGCTCGCGATATGGGCAGAGGCTGTGGTCCTGTTAATGAGCACTTGTTGTTTTTAAAAGTGATGTACATTAAGGTTGAAGGTAGTCTGGTTGTGATGTACTACAGCCTACAACTATAAAACTGTCTATACGTAGAGTATTGACTTATGAGCAGTTATGAGCAGTTTGAGAGACTCAGCAAGTTGTGTCTATATGTAGAATTATATATGAATTAATTGATACATTTTTTCCCAAGGTTTATATTATCAGAGAAATTCCAATCTTCATTAGCTGCATTCCTGATAGAAAATCAAAATGTCTCAAAATTCTCTTCCCATAGATTGCGTAGTCTATTGCCTTATGAGCAGTTATGAGCAATTATGAGCAGTTTGACATACTCAGCAATTTGCGTTTATATGCAAAATTATATATCAATGAATTGACACATTTTTCCCAAAATACAATTATAAGAGAAATTCCTGCATTCGCTCCATTCCTAATAGAAAATCAAGTAGTCTCAAAAAGCTGTTTCCAGATATTAAGTTCCCATTATGTCCACATACTGGAAGATTCCATGTACAAATGGGTTTACAATATCATTGAACTAAAGGATAATTATCAAAGTTAATCAAATATCAACACTTCTTCTCACAGAACACCAGGAAATCTCGAAATTCTTTTTTCATCGAAATAAATGTACCGTTATCTTTAATGTGGAAATAAAGACCGCTGAAACAAAAACAAATTTCACACTATATCCAAATACCGAACGAACTATTCCTAAGGTAGATTTCTTCGTAGAAACAGTGCATCTGAGACATATTACTCAAATTATATTTTATTATTGGGATAGTTTATTCTCAATGTCAAATTTAGATACACTAAATTGTATTTACTATAACAGAGTTACTTTGGAAATCTTTTTGCGGGTGCAAGACGCAGTTAAAATCAATTTTCTACACATACCCCCTTATATTAAGTAAATCCCAAGGTATCATTCCTATATCTACACTATACCAGGTATAAGCTACAATTACAAACATTAGGTCAATGACTGGTCCACAGTTGTGAGACCCTCCCTATACCTCACTTAGACCACGCTTAGACACGAGTCGGACCTTATAATAGATTCTATCTTTACTCATTAGAGGCGAGCATTTCCACTAAAAGCATTTGCCAAACCACACTTTGTTCGACACGAAAGCTTGCCTTTTTAGTCGCGAATCCACGTTAATGCCACTGTTTATTGGACTCCTAACAGGAAACAGGCAGCTGTTTATTGGCCCTATAATGGCTAGCATGTCGCTTCCAAAATGGCCATTGATTATCAGAATATCCCAGTTAGATTCATGGAGAGAGGCACTGTCAAAGGGGGATTTGTGTTCTCATAATCTATCTGCTTGACGGCTTTAGTGCCTTTCAAATGAAGCAATAAAACACGGCATGGGACCAATCTTAAATCGTGACAAATATATTACCATTTCAAATCACGAGAAACCGATTTATTCGCTCCATTTTTGGAAATATCGACTTCCATGTTTAAAGTTGTCTCTTCGGGGCTGTAAACCATCTGTCGGCACCACGTGACCTTGTGTGACCTTGACCTTGGCGTCGCACGGTGTAGCAGACGACAATTATGTCCAACATGGCGGCAGCGCGGCGACTCATCACTAAAGGTGGTCGAGCAGAAAACGACATTTCCAGCGGCGAATCCTCAGTAACGTGTCCCTTCCCGCCATCCGGGCCATTGTCAATCCATCACGTGACCCGACTGTCGCTTCTCATTGGCCGATACGGTCACGTGATCTACGGTCGTCTGCCTAAGCCGTACCAGCGTTCCTGTCTGGTATTTTATACTTCACCCATTCCTCCCTCTCTGCTCTCTCCGGCTTCCAATCATTTTCTTTTTACCTCTCAGGGAAACTTCCTCCATTTTTGTGTATCTAGTTTCACCTGTATAGGTTAAGGCATATTTATAGGCCGTCCCATGATCCTTTGCGATTACTGTACCACGTGATAAGCACGTGATGTACGACGCTGGGACCCGGCGTCCGGGACGAGATTCGGCTCGAGTCCGGCGTTCTTTCGGCGGCTAATTTTGGCCAATCACCGTTCAGCAATCTCTCATCTTCGTAACTGTCAGGTAACCTCATCCCCTTCCATAAAGAACTCTCGTTCCAAGCGTGAAAACACGGGCCTGGAAGCACGAGACTTCATTCTTATCGGCCCAGAAACGGGAAATGTGTTATCAGTCACCGGGGAGGGGTTTGGGGGAGGCCGAAGCCACCTCCATGGCTTCAGTACAACACCGGGGACTATCCCTACTCACAGTGCACTTCCCTTTGCCTTTTTCTCTTTTACTTTTCTCTCTACCAGCCTTACCCTTAAGTTATATATTTTATGTAAATTTATCTCACCCCTGGTATTTATTTCTCCATAGACTTAACATTAAGAACTCGTATCAAACGCCGGTGAGCTATTTCGGAAAAATATCCGATATGGGATCATGTCACAAATGTTAGCCTATTAGTCAATGTGAAGGATGAGATAAAGTCAGAAACCCATGCAAGTTTAGGGTTAGAGCTGGATTCTATCTCGTTTGAATAGCTACGTAATTCACGTGGCTTCGCCTCGTGAATTACTACACCATTCCAACTTGATAGGATACGAGCTCTGACCCTAAGTTTCCTCTATGACATTTCCTCGTCTAGTGTTTCCTGCTTATCTGTCTCTGGTTCCATCTTTCCCCGTTCTGTTTCTCTTCCTCTTTCTTGCTGCCTCACTTGCCATCTGATTCATTCAGTCTTTCGCTCCTTCTCGCTCACTCAATCTATCTCTCCCTCTCTCCTTATTTCTGTCATTTCTTTGTACATCTATCTGTCTCTGTGTCTTTCTCTGTCTCTTTGTCCCTGACACATTATAGTGGCCTGTCTCTACTTGTCTGTCTATCTCTATCTCCCCCCGATTCTGTCTCCCTGTTCCCATGACTCTGTCTTTCTTTGTCTCTATATCTCTGTCTTTCAGTATCTATCTCTGTCTTCCGAGCTCTATATCTGTCTTTCCCTAGCTCTACATCTCTGTCTCTTTCTTTCTCTGTCTCACTGTCTCTGTTGTCCTGGCTCTATGTCTGTCTTTCTCTGCCTTTATATCTCTGTCTTTCTCTATCTCTCAGCCTCGATCTCTGTCTCTCTGCCTATTTTCCTGTCAACATGGCTCTGTCTTTCTCTGTCACTATATCTCTGTCTATGTCTCTCTGTCTTTCTCTGTCTCTCTGTCTATCTTCCTGTCAACATGGCTCTGTCTTTCTCTGCCACTATATCTCTGTCTATGTCTCTCTGTCTTTCTCTGTCTCTCCATTCCTGTCTTCCTGGCCCCCAGTTTCACTCTTCCCTGCTTTATATCTGTCATTCTCTGCCCCTATGTCTCTGTATCGCTGACTCTGTACCTCTTTACGTCTCATCGTTTCGTATCGTATCTATTCCTGTCTCTCGCTCTGTCTTCCACTCTGCAGGTCTATATTCTCGACCCTGACCCTCTTGACTTCTCATAACACCCTCACTATACCTTTGTTTCCAGTCATTGAAGCCTCTTTTACTGCCTCCCGTGTTTTCTGAATGTGCCACTAGGGGGCAGCAGCTGCTGACACCATTTTGCTAACCGTGGCTGGAGTGAACCTTCCCTTTTACAGGACTATTTAATGACGTGTGTGAGCACCACTTGTAGACTGGAGATTGAACTCTTATGACTCAACAACATATCACCTAAAGAGATCGTGAGTTCTCTTTCTTTCAGACCAAAAACCTTAAATAAAGGACTTGCATTTGAAATCTCAGTAAATGAACCACTGCTGGGGATGAAGGATTCGAACTCACAAAGTCTTACAACCTTGTGGTTTGGGGTCCAGTCTCTTAACTAATGAGCTAACTCCCCACCCCCCTCTCGTTGTTATACCTGCTACCTAGCATTATCATACTTATTTAAAAGGATGATCTGTGTTTAGCTTTATGACAGTTGAGAAGTAGAGCCTGTGTGGTTATTACTAGCCACACCCCTCCCTCCTCTCCATGTGCTCATGGCATGCGCTTTACTAATTTCACCTCCATTGATGTTCTCCGCTCGCCCATTTCTCTGCGACCCGTCGTTTTAAAGCCACAAACATGCGAGCAGCAGAACACACAACAAGGTGGGCTTTTTACTGAACGATGGGCGACCGGAACCCATGAGCATGCAGTGATGTCCAAGAAAGACGGACAGAAATAGAAACTACTGTTAGGATCCTTCCCAAACCCTTGGTCTGTTCAGAGGAGGTTTTGAGACAAAACAACAGGAAAAAGACTTGAAATCCTGAGCAATAATTTCTAACGATTTATTCAGCTCAAACCATGTTTTTCCCACCATAAATTGGAGTTACCCAAGCACAAACCAAAGCAGCAACCTGAATATCTAGCCTATGTACTTACATATTAGGCCAGGTAACACCTAGCCTGAAAGTATAGCCTCTGTACTCACATATTAGGCCATGTAACGCCTAGCCTGAAAGTCTGGCCTATGTACTCACATATTAGGTCAGGTAACGTCTTGCCTGAAAGGCTTGAGTCTCGCCTGAAAGTCTGGCCTATGTACTCACATATTAGGTCAGGTAACGTCTCGCCTGAAAGGCTTGCACCTAGCCTGAAGGTCTAGCCTATGTACTCACATATTAGGTCAGGTAACGCCTTGCCTGAAAGGCTTGCCCCTAGCCTGAAAGTCTAGCCGCTGTACTCACATATTAGGTCAGGTAACGCCTTGCCTGAAAGGCTTGAGTCTCGCCTGAAAGTCTGGCCTATGTACTCACATATTAGGTCAGGTAACGTCTCGCCTGAAAGGCTTGCGCCTAGCCTGTAAGTCTAGTCTATGTACTCACATGTTAGGTCAGGTAACGCCTAGCCTGAAAGGCTTGAGGATAGCCTGAAATTCAGGCCTATGTACTCAAATATTAGGTCAGGTAACGCAGAGCTTTGAAAGGCTTGCGCATAGCCTTAAAGTCTAGTCTCTATACTCACATATTAGGTCAGGTAACGTCTCGCCTGAAAGGCTTGAGTCTCGCCTGAAGGTCTAGTCTCTGTACTCACATATTGGGACAGTCTGAGACCTTATCTCACCCCAGATTTTTTCTCCATAGACTTAACATTGACACTCGTATCTAACACCCATTAGATATTTAGGAAATCTATCCAATGAGGGATAATGTCACAAATATTAGCCCATTAGTCAATATTAAGGGTGAGATAAATTCAGAAACTCATTCAAGTTTAGGGTCTGAGCTCGTATCCCATCTCATTTGAATCACATAGCAATTCACGAGGCTTCGCCTTGTGAATTACTTCGTGATTCAAACTCGATGGGATACGAGCTCAGACCCTAAACTTTCATGGGTTTCCTCTATAGATTCTGATTGGCGTGTGAGGAGGTGTGTGCCTTCTCTAATTTAAATGTCATCAAACGATAACCCTTATACGAGGAACAGTAAAGGGTCTTCCTGCACGATCAGAGATTATTAAACGGGCCCAAGGACCTGACAATGGACAAACAAGGCGTGATTTCAGTAAACAGGTTCCAGAAAATGTTGTGAGATCACCTCCCACTCCCACCCCAGTCAAAACAAGCATAAACCTCATGGCTCCTTAAATTCAAGGCTTCTAGGCCTTCGAGTGGAAAAATTATATTTTTGTAAAATACATGAACCCTGTTTTTGTCACATCCAGATGGCATTGTACATTTGCATCAAGGGTTGGGCTGTAGGGTTAGAGATTTGAATAATATGTAAAAGGCAAAAAAAAAGATACAGACTATAGCACAGAACGTGGCAATTTATCTTCATCAAAACCGTGTTTCTTCCCATTCTCTTATTAGTGGCGCATCACCAATTAGAGAGATTAAAAAACCCAATTATTTCAAGTGTCAGTGAGATGACACCCTGAGTTTGATAAAACATGAAAAAGGTTCGGATCTCCTTTATTTATTAAAGCTTAGTTTGAGTGCGACTGGAGCTTTGTTCGGGAGAAAAAAAGTAACCGTACCTGATGATTTAAGTCTACAAAGCGAATCACGAGCTGCTTGAAATACTACTGAAGTAGTAGCTACGTGTTACAGTGTTACGTGAATATTGCATGGACTTGATACGATTACTTCGACAAGAAAAGTGATACAATTCATTCCTTTTTACAGGATTTGCTGGATTATATCAATTAACCAAGCTCAGTGATGGCTAAGTGGTCGAGGTGTTCGCCTCGAGCATGGATGTTTGTGCGTTCAAACCCCAGTTTCTAACTTCGGGTCATACCAAAGACTTACACTAAAATGGTACCCACTGCCCATTCGGAATGAGGAGTAAGGGGCTAGGGCCTGAATTGAAGAACGGCTGTATCACTGAATACAAAAGTTGATAAAAAATAACGAAAATTCAAAAAAAAGTTTGAGCTCAGGAGATATAAGTGATATATAGTACACAGGGGCCCGTTTAATAATCTAGGATCGTACATGTAGACCCTTTTCTGAAAGCCATAGAGACCCAAGGACAATATACGTCAATTTTATTCAACACCTATGGCTGACCTTATGGACAGCTATTATACTGTTTTAGCAACCAGACTTAAACATCCTTAAACGATAACCCTTGTATAAGGTACAGAAAAGGGTCTAGATTATTAAACGGCACCCTGGTTCAGTATGGAGAAAACTCATTATTTCTAAATTCTCTGGAAGACGAACTGACACAGAATCAGAGCCCCGGGAAACTCTGGTTTTTTTTGGTGATAAGATGAAATTGATCCAGGTTTAATTTGTCCTACTCCCGCTGAAAACCGACACCTGGTTTACTGTGATGACTTTTCCACGAATCTGTCGGTAGCTACTCTCTCATTTGACACGAGCGTTAGACTTGCACCCCTAAAGTTGCTCGTTATTTGACTCCAAGATCTCAATATCGAGTTGACTGTTTTCATAACGCTTGACCTCATACTGAAGGGACAAGGGTATCGATTTATCCTACCCCTAATATAAAACGCCATAGGCTTAACATTGACTCAATGTATTTGACGGAGCGTTGAATAAAGTATTATTTATGCACCGAGGTGAATAAAAAAAACCAGACCAATCAGGGATGAGATAACGAGAGTAGGTCCGGCAGCATTGATAAATGTGGCCATCCTCCGATGAGTGTCAACACGCTACTAACATGGATAATTACAAAATGTTCTCTGTATATCGGTGAGATGGGGTAGGATAATAAGTAGAAACCGAACTCGAGTTCTCGTTCGGTTTCTACTAATTATCCTACCCCTAATATAAAATCCACGTGTGTCATTGATATCTCGGATTTTGTAACTGTTTAAAGAAAATGCTTATATAAGATATCAAATTGTTTTGCCTGTAGGCATATCGCGATACAGACATGAAAGTAATATTAGGAAACGTCCTTACTGTGGACGAAACGGTTCCTGTTCGAGGTCAGTCTTTGATTTCATACTGCCTGATGCCATAAGCGGAAGGCAGTATGAAATCAAAGACTGACTGAGAACGAGAAACGTTTTGCCCACAGTGAGGACGTTTGCTTATTATTATATACCTTAAGTCGATGAAAAAAGCGACATTTTAATGACTTATTATGTCACACTCACAGCGGGCACGAACATTATTATTACTGCACCCCTAGCAGCGGACAGTATTTCATAGACATTCGCACACAGGTATATGATAATATCATATTTTAATAATATTTTGAATGTTCCCACAGCAATGATACAAAACTAAGTTAATTTTGTAAACGGCAGTCCATTTCCATATGGTTTCGATTGATTCTTTATAATATTGTGAATATTCCGAATTAAATCGAAAGGGCCTTGTGCAATATTCCTAAAATGCACATTTGATAATATCTTAGGTCTTGGGGCAAGTCTAACTTCCCTCCACTTAGCGGGTAGATGGGGAATCTCCGGCAGCGGTCGGCCATAATGGACTTTGCCCGAGTTTGATTGACAAACTACTCTTAGCTCAATGAGAGGAATGACACGTTCATTAGAGAAGACAGGGACTGGGCGAGGTGCAGGACGACTGGTACCCTCAGTCTGTCTAAAAGCCAATGCCCATTTACCGATTTTGGAACATTTATGTACGTTTGTTGGCGACAAACGGGCGGTAATTTGTCTCAGGCAACCCATCCTAACAGAGTCGGTAGATGTAGGACAGCTAGGCAAGGCTACCCTCCGATTAGTGAACCACAACTTTCAGACATCCTTTTGTCGCTGACAAGTTGTGGGTTTCAATCTTCTAAAATCGGTGGGGATCAGTTTATCAACATGTTGATAAATGTTGTCGGCGACAATGGAACGTTGGGAAAGGAGGGTTGTTTGGTTGGCCGACACGGGCCAACGATGGACCTTCAACAATCGCTTGGTGAGGCTTGTAGGGGGTGCCACACTTGATTTCTTTGGTTTTTGCACTCCCGCACCGATTAGTGGACCATACACCGATCAAAGACCAACGTTTGAAGGCACTGTTCCCAAATCCTAACTCAGTCGGCGGGGTGAATAATCGTATCTCTGTCGGTAGGTGTAGACTGATTTGCTTAGGACTAATACCCTCTACCCCCTCTCCTCGAGGGTTGCGGGTCGAGCGAGGTATTACGTAATTTGACTGCGACAAGGTGACTGACTCTTCATACCGAAATCGGTAGATGGACATCTGGCATTAACATTTGGAACTCGTTCTCCATACCCCTATGAGTATTGCAGTCCATTCTCCATGGTATATATCCTGATGATAGTCGATAAATATAGAAAGCAACTCGTTTTGGTCAAAGTTGTTATTCTCCAACTCGTTTAAATACTACGTGATATTCACTCAGCTGTCGTCTCATTCATATCACTCCGCATCAAACTCGTGGAGAACGACAACTTTGACCTAAACTAGTTGGTTTCTTCTTAAGTTTTTCGAAGGAGGCCGATGGTTACCCCTCCTTCTGTCTTAGATGAGGTTGATGGTTACCCTAAGTCTGTTTTACACATGAGACCAAATGTTACCCCTCACTCTGTAACACGAAGCTGATGGTTAGGCCCAATACACATCTACCGTTTTCAGAACCTGTATATACCTTTGTCGGCGATAAACTGACAGTAATTTGTCTCAGGCGAGGCATCCTAATGGAGTCGGCCGTAGTCGGTAGATGTAGCACAGCTAGGCAAGGGTCAATAATTACTGAACCACGTCCTTCAGATGTTACTTTTGCGCCAACAAGTTGTGGTTCCTAGATCGGTGGCCAAAAGTTTATCAACATGTTATTAAATCTTGTCACTGACAATGGAACATTGGTAAATGGTGCTTGATTGGGTGGCCGACACGGGCCAAGGTATTACGTAATTCGCCTGGTACAAGTTCACCGATTCCTATACGATTTGGAAACTAATCGTTCAATCCTGAATAGATAGATGTGGATTGGGCTTAACTCACATTTTGACACAAGTGGAGACGCTCCAGTTAAACATGTGTAAAACCTTGTTTCCCTTGACCGGTGAAAATGGCAGAGATTTTTGGAGTTACCTTTAAAACCTACCTTCAATTGGCCGACAAAAGCTGTTTCTTATTAGTAACCCTAAATTTCTATTGACATATTTTTTGTCAGTCCTGCTAAAATCCATCGACGGTTCCTGACTGTAAATCTCTCTCAGCATCATGAGAACTAATTGGATTGAGCTTGGCTCTTCCCTGTTGGATAAGTTTAAATAGGCCTTCAAGTGATATAAATTGCAATATATTTCAAGTTTGATTGTTCAATTTTAAATTTTTGAAATGGAAAGGTCTGGGACATCAATAGATTTTTAGAAATATACGATAAAATGTAAAAGAAAAGAGGAAAAGTGATTTCCCAGAAATATGGTACGTTTAAAGATCAAATCCAACTATGATATAATTGAGTTCTATGCTTAAAAGGGAATTTTGCGTTAAGGGGAAAAAACAAGCAATCATCAGGTACCTGTCAATGCAGATAAATGAAAACCATCGAAACTTTCACTTTCCTTAACAACTTGAAAATTGCGAAAACAATAAAACCATTTAAAATGACAAAGTCATTGCCGAAGGAGGCTTAAAAAGTGAAAGGCAATCAACATACGCTGCCAACGAGTGGTATTTATATTCAGAATTAATTTCCGCACTTTTAAAGGAACAAAAAACTCATGGAAATTATTGTGACAACGTTTCTTTTTTCCAGGATTAAGATGGGATTACTTGTAGTAACACGGTATTCATGTATCACTTTCTTATCTCACCCCAGATATTTTTTCTCCATAGACTTAACATTGGAAACTCGTATCTAACACCCATTAGATATTTAGGAAATATATCCCATGGGGGATAATGTCACAAATATTAGCCCATTAGTCAATATTAAGGGTGAGATAAATTCAGAAACCCATTCAAGTTTAGGGTCAGAGCTCGATCCCATCTCGTTTGAATCACATAGCAATTCACGCGGCTTCGCCTTGTGAATTATTACGTGATTCAAACTCGATGGGATACGAGCTCAGACCCTAAACTTTCATGGGTTTCCTCTATATTACCCTGCTATTACCAATTAAATGTACAGAGCACCTGGAAACCGCTACGCGGAGATTCTGGCATGTTAGGATATCCAGGGGGAGATTCCGGAGAAAAAAAAATCCCATCCATAATTAGGGAAAATCATCATATACTTCGATATAAGTTTCATGAATGTTCATTCAGTATTGATTATTTAGAATCAGGCACAATAATCTCAATTACCATCAGTGATCACTGTCATAACATGCTTTGTATGCTAAAATGATGGGGAAATGGCGAACTATATTATTGGTGTAAGTCTACACCGAATTACTGCCACGCTTGACTGTACTCTGGTGTTATGGTGTAATCTGGAACTACACGTCTTGGAGAGACCAGATTATGGCAATAGACTTGACTGATTTTGTGTACGAGTGGCTGTATTCTCCTCATAATTAACGGCGCAAAATCGTGTATAAGTTCAAGTATCTGAAAAACCCGCCCTGACGAGAGATACAATTTTAATCAATAGAAAAATAAATTTCCTCACTAATTGCTAATCACTATGTGCCAACTACTTGTAGATTTCGGGCACCCGTCTTTAAGGGGGTTAGCCTGGCCACAGGCAGCAGTCCTTAAACAGTCAAATACGAAGTGTCCTTCTCGAAGTGTCTTTCTCGAAGTGTCTTTCTCGAAGTGTCTTTCTCGAATAGTCTTAATTAGCATATGTTGTCGCTGTAACCTAAATGATCGTCCTTTTTTCAACTGTATTGGTATGTTTTTTCCTTTCATTTGTATTATCCGTATGACTAAAATGCGTTTTTGTATTTTGACTATCTTCTCCTATTATAATCTTTATTTGGAGGAAAAACATCTGTAGAATTATTATGGTCATTAGATAACGCTAAAATAGAGATAACCCTTGCCTGATATTCTACAGAATTATATACATTTATTTCAACCTGATGTAATTGGTGATTATAATTTATTAATCATAAATCAATACCAGTTACATTTAGCTGGGAATGAAACTAATCAGATACATTAAAAAACATCATTTATTTCTGAAATGTCCCTGGTGCTCCACATGATCAAATGAAGGTACATTAATCTCACCCTTACTAGTTAATGTGATTTCAGATATGGGAACCCTGGCCCTAAAAGCTATTAAGCCATGCGAGGGCAGGTTGGGTATGGGCTTGACATTTCTGCGATATAAATACATGTAATGCTTTGCCAGAGTCTAGTTCATGGCAGTGCATTAAAATTCAGCTTAACCCAATTCCCAGCAACATCTTAATGATTTCCAAGTAGTTAGAATCGAGGAGACCCGTAATACCGGCTTTCCAGGTTCCCTATAATAACTATACTTCAGCAGGTAATTAGATGGCGGGTTGTGAAGGTCAAAAGGTCATGGTGTTATCTCACTGATGATAGGGGACGGTCGGTGTGTGTGGTAGATAAGCGGCGGTCGTAAATCAGTGAAATGAACACCTCTGTTTGGGGTAATGGACGTTTCGATCCCTGACCCGCTGTGAACTCATCATAATGAGAAGCACTGCAGTGAAAAGTGGGCCGTACTTTATTAACTAACTACCCCAACTTATAACAATATCTTATTTATAAAGCCCAATGCCCATATACCGTTTCCGGAAGATTTATGTACCTTTGTCGCCGACAAACGGACGGTAATTTGTCTCAGCCAAGGCATCCAAACGGAGTCAGCCGTAGTTGGTAAATGTAGGACAGCTAAGCAAGGTTTACCCACCGATTAGTGAACCACCTCCTTCAGACGTCCTTTTGTCGCTGACAAGTTGTGGTTTCTGTGTTCCAAAACCGATGGCGAAAAGTTTATCAACATGTTGATAAATCTAGTCGCCGGGGTGCATAATCGTATATGCGTCTATAGGTGTAGACTGATTTGCTTAGGACCAATACCCACCACCCACTCTCCTCGATTTCCGCTCGTCGAACGAGTGGTTACGTAATTTGACTGCGACAAGTTGACCGACTCCTATATGACTTTGGAACTAATCCTTCAACCATGAATCGGTAGATGGGCATCAGGCTTTAGGGGGACATCCAGAAAAGAACACTAACTCAACTCATAAAAATATCTTATTTATTAAAGTCCAATGCACATCTACCGATTTCTGAACATTGATGTACCTTTGTCGGCGACAATGGAACGGTACTTTGTCTCAGGCGAGGCATCCTAATGGAGTCGGCCCCAATCAGTAGATGTAGGACAGCAAGGTAAGGGTCAGCCAACGATAAGCGAACCCCCCCCCCTTAGCCTTGAGATATTCTTTTGCACAATATCCTCACAAATGCTCGGATATTACTACACGTCAATATTGTATACGTATACAGTGAAAAGTTTAAGGAGACGTTATAGAGACTTTCAGCATGGTATCCACACTATCCCTTATTATCTGCATTATGTGTTTTATATCACTATCGACGCATTTCGTGACAGAATTGTCGGACTCCAACCGTTTAAGCCGGATGCCCATCTACCGATTTAGGGTTGAATGATTAGTTCCCAAATCGTATAGCAATCGGACACCTTGTTGCAGGAGAGGGGCTGGTGGGTATTAGTCCTAAGGAATCACTCTACACCTACCGACATATATACGCACACTGATAAAATCGGTGCCACTAATCGCTGTGGGAGGGCAAAAACCACAACTTGTCGGCGACAAACAGACGTCTGAAGGAGGTGGTTCACTAATCGCTGGGTAGCCTTGCCTAGCTGTCCTACATCTACCGACTCCATTAGGATACCTCGCCTGAGACAAATTACCCTCCGTTAGTCGCCGACAAACGTACATAAATGTTCCGAAATCGGTAGATGGGCATTGGCCTTCATAATATATAGGTACCTGGTTTCTGGTATCTGTGAGGCACCTAGTTGTAGGTGGTACGGAATTTCGTATTATGGGGATAACAAATCAGAAACCTGAAATTGTTATCCCTTTTTCCACATGAGGATTAGATTACAACTGGCAAATAGTCGTCGGGTTGTTTTTCCAAAAGCCAGAATCGGTGGCCAGAATCGCTAGATTGAAACGCGGCATTAGATCTATGTGAGAAATGAACGTTATTTGAAAATATGGAAGCGGCTGTCAGCACTTCTTTTAGAACCAAAAAATATCGATGTCGAAAATTCTGATATCTCCAGTTTTGAAACTCATTGATGGAAAATACGCATAAAATTGTACTATTATAAAATGCAAAGGAAAACTCAAAGCCTCAAATTGTTTACGACCAACTGAAAAACGATTCGTTCAGCGAAGTGGAATGAGAATAAAACAATCTCCGGAAACGTCTTCGTCTTTATGAGAGTTATTTCTTCTTCTTACACAAACATCAGCTTGGAGAGTGTACTTCAATCAGAGCTCGAGAGCCACCTATCGGCGGGTGGTGTAACTATCTCTGAAGGCGGTGGTATCTCTTCCGGAATGCGCGCGCAGATACAGGAAGTAGATTTAATTAGTTGTGGATTTGAGAGATTGACGCTGACCACAAGATGGCGTATGCGTCGATAAGGTAAAGCCAGTCTGTAGGATCCTTTAGAAACCCCGCAAAAAGGAGTATGATTAGAGATGCTATGACTCAGGGACATGCTTCCCCGACCAGAGGTAGAGCGATGATAACCATCGAGAAAACTGACGGAACTGTGGAAACTTCCCAACAAAAGACGAAGAAAGGAAACCAGTCATCCAAGAAAACCCGGATAGATATGCGGAAATCTGACCAGGCTGGAATATCCTATTCACTAAAAAAAAGAGAGAAAGAATATTTCATTGGGGAGGGTAATTTGGCTATGATCACATGACTGCCTTTCTACTTCTTGCTCTCCTTGGTCATCGGTGGTTCTGTTCACGGGAGTGACAACCAGATTTTTCTCTTTTCCAAAGAAGTCATGCGTGTGACAACTGCAGAGAGCGAATGAATAAGTGTTCTCGGGGGAGATTTTATTCTAGAAAAAAAATGAAGGCCAATAGTGGACAGTGGTACTTGTTAGGGGTGAAAGGATGTTTAATAGATGAAGCCATTTTTAACTGGTCGACTACTAGCCACCGATCTGCAGTCGGGAACCACCGATCGATTTTTAGGGTATACCAATCCAGAGAATGCTCACCGAATAATTTGGTCACTGGGGAGATGTTTTTTTTAAAACTGGGAACGATAAACGAATTGATCTTATCATGTTGCATTCTCGTGATCCGTGTCTATAGAGGACAGTCTAACAAGACCATCAGTATAAATATCTTTATCATAATTTTTGAAAAGGTCACAGATTTAATATGCATCATGGAAACTTTTTTGTATCATTATGAAATGGGAATATATCATATACCCAACCAGAGTAGATTTTACATGGTACCTTTCTATATCAGTGTAAACTCAATGCAGTTCACTTTTCCTGGGACAAAATCATACATGTACCTAAGTTATTATTTGTATCATTGAATCTAAAATGGGAACATATCATATACCAAGGCAGGGTAGATTTAGTATGCAAAATGCAAGATGGAGACATATCATATACCCAATCAAAGTATATTCAATATGCACCATGGCAGATTAAATATATACCATTATACTTTTCTATCAGAGTATATATTCAATATGCACCATGGTATATTCAATATGCACCATGGCAGATTTAATCTGCACCATGATACTTTTCTATCAGTGTATATTCAATATATACCATGGTAGATTCAATATGAACCATCATACTTCTATATCAGTGTAAATCCAATATGCACCATTGTAAATTCAATATGCAACATGATACCTTTCTATCAGTGTAAATTTAATATGCATTATTGTAAATTCAATATGCACCATGATACCTTTCTATCAGTGTAAATTCAATATGCATTATTGTAAATTCAATATGCACCATGATACCTTTCTATCAGTGTATATTCAATATGCACCATGATACTTTTCTATCAGTGTATATTCAATATGAACCATGGCAGATTTAATATACACCATGATACTTTTCTATCAGTGTATATTCAATATGAACCATGACAGATTTAATATACACCATGATACTTTTCTATCAGTGTATATTCAATATGCACCATTGTAAATTCAATATACAACATGATACTTTTCTATCAGTGTATATTCAATATGCACCATTGTAAATTCAATATGCACCATGATACCTTTCTATCAGTGTATATTCAATATGTACCATGATATATTCAATATACACCATGATACTTCTATATCAGTGTAAATTCAATATACAACATGATACTTTTCTATCAGTGTATATTCAATATGCACCATTGTAGATTCAATATGCAACATGATACTTCTATATCAGTGTAGATTCAATATGAACCATGATACTTCTATATCAGTCTAAATTCAATATGCACCATTGTAAATTCAATATACACCATGATACTTTTCTATCAGTGTATATTCAATATGCACCATGATACTTCTATATCAGTGTATATTCAATATGAACCATGATACTTCTATATCAGTGTAGATTCAATATGCACCATGATACTTCTATATCAGTGTAAATTCAATATCCACCATTGTATATTCAATATGCACCATGATACTTCTATATCAGTGTAAATTCAATATGCACCATGATACTTCCATATCAGTGTAAATTCAATATGCACCATGATACTTCTCTATCAGTGTAAATTCAATATGCACCATGATACTTCTCTATCAGTGTAAATTCAATATGCACCATGATACTTCTCTATCAGTGTAAATTCAATATGCACCATGATACTTCTCTATCAGTGTAGATTCAATATGCACCATGATACTTCTATATCAGTGTAGATTCAATATGCACCATGATACTTCTCTATCAGTGTAGATTCAATATGCACCATGATACTTCTATATCAGTGTAGATTCAATATGCACCATGATACTTCTATATCAGTGTAAATCCAATATGCACCATGATACTTCTCTATCAGTGTATACTCGCTGCAGTCCACTCTTCCTGGAACCATGCCTTCCCCTAAGTTAACATACCCCGAGACGAGTCTAAAGTGTAACAGATGCGTGTGTCTGAACGCGTCGGTCGTCGAGTCACATTCCCTCCACTCTACACCAATCCCTCTCCCATTCACCCAGCCCCGTGGGCGGGCTGCTTGTAAATTCTCCTAATAACCATACGCAATATAGACGACAGTGTCTTTGTCGTGCAGTAAGACGGAGCGGGGGAGCGGGGGAGCGGGGGAGCGGGGGAGCGGGGAGGTGTAGCGGACAGCTCTCTCTCCGCCGCTTCATCGGGGGAAATGAGCTCCTCTTGTCATCTGCGGGGGCGGCCGCCGAGCAGCTCGGAAAGACGCCTTAATCGTCTTAAAACTGTACTATAAGGGAACTGGGTTACTGTGCAGCAGTGAAATATGTACCGAGTTGGTTTGGACGGAAATATCAAGCGAGATCGAAGAACGAGGGGACTTTATTTTGGCCAGAAATAATAAGAATGTAACAGATGTGATTCAGTTACACTCTCCTTATTTCCGTATTATTAGGATAGTGTTAACTAAGACATGCAAGGACCTCAAACTTACCATCGCTCCATACAATACCCTGTCCCTTGATAAAAGTATCCCGTGGCTGGGGGGGGGGGGGGGGTTGCTCCATGTTTTGCCGATTGTAGAATAGCGACCAGAAGACGAAATCTTCGCTACAGATTCTTTCGGATCGCATCATAATTATGTCGCCATCTATATCCATTTGGAAATCTAATGAGCATTTCATCTATGTCACCGAAAATGCTATGTTGCAAAAGGTAGCAATACAATGAAAATAACGATACCACACAACACGATCCGATATTACTGGAGCAACGCTTTTCCTCATATCTAGGAGCAACGCCCCCTGATGTGGTAAGCTAGCTCCTGTGTAGGGCCCACTGCATGTGACATCTCCTGATGACTGCGCTCTTTATTTGTATTTCTCGCCCATGGTGTATATTTATAGTCCCGGCACTTCTTTCTCAGAATGTGACTATGTATAGATATGTACCGACAGAATATACACCGGACTTTTCTTACTTATAGCTCAGCTCAGTATAAGTATAGATTAAAAACTGAGTTTTTAGATGTCAAAGAAAGATGAAACCTTTTTTATAGAGAATACCAGGAGTTCCACAGTGTATAGAAGTCCATACTCTAGAGGAGCTAGACTATGGAATGATTTACCGGAGAAACTACAAACATGTGAAACTGTGGACAAATTTAAGAATGATTATAAAGGATACCTTGATGAACTATTGAGGCCAAAGACCCGTTAAAAAGAAGACTACTGTACAATCATCATTACCTCATCTCTTTATTAACATATATATAGACATGTAAATGTACTGTTGCTCTTGTATTAAGTTGCTTCCTTACTGTTGTATCAGAACAACTCAACTTTATTGTTTGAGAGATATAATACACTCAATGAAAAAAACATCTACACTTTGAGTATCTCTATAAGGCACTGAGTGATTGCTAGCTACCTCATCATCCGCCAGGAAATTGTAAGACAGCGACACTGTAGATGGGGTCAACCACTATTATCAGTTGTCACAATCTATAAATGCTTTTGAGACAAGGCTAAAATTCCTCCATGGCAAGCCCTCCAAAAATACTTTTGATAAAATCCATCGATAAATAGTCCCGCCACCTGGTGTTTTGGATGGCGCCGGGGCGCAATAGCTATGTGCCCTATAGAGTGCAGAGCCATTGTTAGTTCATGAAGCAGTAACCAGGTGACCAAGAGTGTGGCGCCACCATTTGGTGAACAGTTTCTGTACTGTGGCTCTTTGTTCTTATGAAATTCAACTGACTTTTCAGGTTTTGCTATGCCCTACATCCATCCCAGTTAAAGATGACTTAGAGGTGAAACCCAGGACATGTTTGTTTTCACGTGAGAAGCTCTATAAATATGCTAGAAAGGCTAGAATTATGACAGTAGCAAATTTCATCACCCGCCTCAAACTGAGTTTTTATATTGAACATATCCCTAGATAGTAGGATTCAGAAAGCCGCTTTAGACTCAGCAGAATAGTCTTTTGGGCCGTAAATAGTCCAAAAAGTCTATATATGATTTTTTATTTTAATAATTACTCGAAAGGTGAGTAATAAGTACAACTTTAATTATCATGTTTTTGATCTGCGTGGTTGTATTCTCCTTGTAGTTGACACTGCGCAATACATCTTGCTTTCGCTGGAAGTATTACTGCGCGTCAACTACAAGGAGAATACAGCCACACAGATGAGAATCAAGGTATTATTATGTAAATCACTCAATTAATTTTGTACCAGTGGTAAAGAATACCTACTTTTGCACCTCTTGTAGTGGAGAAGACATACTAAGTGGTATAATGGCGAACCACAGGGAACTTTATCTATCTGCTCTATAGGCTACTTACTTTATGTACCTTCACAAATGCTTAATAAATGCTTAATAAATGCTGTGAGTGTGGGGATATATAATTAACCGGATTACAGGGAAGCAACCATCTAGATTATACTGTCTGGTGAGATAGGTCTGTATTAGAGGATAAAGCAGGAAATACAATTATATTCAGACGAAAGTATCATCCTATTTCTCTCTGTATTGTGAAAGAGTGCCATTTTGCATCAACAATAAATAGATCGTGGCTTTCATGAGTAATTCTGTACGTTTGAATATTCGGCAGTTTCTGTCTTTCTGTTCAAAATGCGATGTTAAGTTTCCACAAACATGTGTCAGATGTGATGTGAAATGAGAGGGACTAATCTGAGATCTAACAGATGTCTCGGTCTTTTTCTTCTCATCTTCGCGAATAGCATCAGCGCCATGTTGTGACGTCACATGTGTTGGAGAAGATAAAACACAAGGTCAAGGACGCCGTGTATCACTGCGTTCTAGATCTGACACATACGTCATATTAAGTTGAAACATAGTGATGACGCCGCCTATACGATGACACTTATTCGAGGTGAAGGCAAGAAATCCTTCAAACTCATTCAGAAAGATTTGTGGCCTTCACTGAGAATAAGTATTATCGTATTGGGGTCATTACTATGTTTTTTTTTAATCATTATATATATCTATACATTAGATTGGTTATAATTCGGCTAAACTGACTGTCACTTGACTGAGTTTGTGCATAGGTATATAATAATACCATGATTTGTATCTGCATGCTCGTATTCTCTGTGTAGCTGACGTATAGTAATATCCGAGCGAATGTTAGTTTCATCATTCATCATTGCGAGTAGAAGTTATCAAAGAAAAGACAAAATGGCCGCCAATCTTCTCATTCACTACATTCCATGCTAGGAATTTATATTTTTTAAGCCTAAAATACATCTTCCGATTCGGGGTTGAATGGTTGGTTCCCAAATCGTATAGATGTATAGATGAGATTGTCGCAGGCAAATTATGTAACCCCTCTGCCTGTGTCGAGCACCCAATCAGGGGCCATTTACCAACATTCTTTGTTTGGCAACTGGATTTACCAACATATTGATAAACTTTTGGCGAGCGATCTATGAACATTGAACGACAACTCATAGGTGACAAAAGAACATCTCAAGGAGGGGGTTCATCGATCATTGGCTGACCCTTGCTTAGCTGTCCTACATCTACTGACTAGGGCCGACTCCGTTAGGATTCCTCGCCTGTGACAAAGTACCATTCCTTTGTCGCCGAAAAAGGTGCATAAATGTTATGAAATCGGTAAAAAAAAAAAATTATAAAAAAAATTCCGTCAATTATACGCGAAAGCGTATGAGGAAATATTGTTTATATAACGTGTATTGGCTTTTATTTTCACAGGAGAATATGGCTTTCCATATTCTACTCAGTAGCATTCTACAAAAGTTTGACAGTAAACACACACGTCTCAGTTACTTCTCATTTGGAAAAATATTTTGATATTCATCGTATGAAAGTTTACTTTGAAAATCTATGAGGAATTAGAAAACCACAACCCATCGCTTAAAAACTGTCAGATACAATAACTATTGTAAACGGATTCAAATCCATTGTATACTGCTTCAAAGTAATTGTATATGGAACAGTAGTCCCTTTGTCCTATAGAGCAAAAGATAGTCCCTATTCATATCCCTATAATATGGCAATTCATGGGTTTTCTTGGGAAATGGCTAATAATTACAACAAACGATGATTTTGTGGACAGGCGGCTTTGCAAACCACTCGAGATTGTCGTACAAACACACTTGTTAACGCTCATGTATTACTACGTGTCAACTTTTCGCCGTTCAAAACCATCGATTATTTTCTACGCATAAGTGTTGTAGGACCATTTGCCGAGACTCATGTCTCGTGGACAGCAATGTCCGTCGTGTAGCCCATAAAACATTTCAGTACCGTCCTTGGGAGAGTCCTTTTTACCATGATGTCCACCATAATTGCAATAAGTGGGAATCTGGATACTTTTTTCCTTCAGAGACAAATCTCCTGGGCCCTGGCCTGAGTCCCGTCCCTGGTGAGGCTTCTCCGCGAATTGCATCAGGGACTATTAGGCCTGGCGCACATCAGAGGACGGCTCACTCTCCCAGCAGAGCTTTCGTGGCGCTAGCGCTTATCTCTGCCTCAATCTTTGTTCTTTTTATCCATCATATACAAAGACAAAGAACAAAGGAAAAAAAAAGAAGAGGAAAATCGGTGAAATCGGCGAAACTCGGGGGCCCGATTTTCCAGCAGAAGGATTTTTTTCCATCGTATACAAAGACCCCATTGAAAATGTATGGGGACTTGGTAAGCCACTACCCATGGTATAAAACCTGTCAGATACCACAACTGTGGGATACGGATTCACAACTGTGGTATACGGCCTCAAAACCATGGTATACGGGGAAAATAGTCCCCTTTTGCTATAGAGCAAAGAGAAAGTCCCTTTTGTTATACCCTATGATATGGAATTTGCTGGGATTAAATTATTCGAAAAGATTGATAATAAATACAAGAAACGATGGTTATGTGGATAGGCGGCTCTGTAAACCACTCGAGGTTGACGTCGTAATACACGAGCATTAGCGAGTGTATTACGACGCGTCAACCTCTCGTGGTTTACGGCCGCCTGTCCACAAAACCATCGATTATTGTCTATTTCTATCAAAGTATTGAAGAAAAGAGTCAAAGTAGCATATGAGGTCAGCGAGATCCCAGATTATGGATGCAACTGGTGAAGCTCTATTATCACCCAAAGAATTCTAGAATTTAGTGACTTGCTGGCACTTGGTACTAACTAAATTCTGATGTACTTTTGGACTGTGATCCTTAAATGTATCACCCAATCCAGCTTGGGGATTTTTTCAGCTCTAAACCACTTTATAATGTGAATCCCCATTTGATTAGATTGCTCCTTCAAGTGAGCACATGTGTCATGTTGACAAACAGAACCTAGCAACCCATGAGGTGCTTTCAATTGAAAAAAGTTACCCCTATGACTGATTTGATATATCACATAACAGAAATGAGTGTATATTTTTTACCATATGAATATCCGCATCTCTATTTACAGGTAAACCACACAATAATCCCGAAAGCACTAAAATTTACCAAACTCAGTGGGTAAGTGGTAGGGGTGTTCACCTCGAGCATGAGAGGTCGTGGGTTCAAACCCCAGCCGGGTCATACCAAAGACTTACATAAAAATGGTACCCACTGCCCATTTGGTTTAACACCCGCCATTAGAATGAGGAGTAGGGGCAAGGGCCCGAATGGAAGAATGGCTCTATAGCCGAATTAGGTGATTGTCTACACAAATATTCTCTAAAAAAAATTGCCCCCCCCCCCACTAAATAAAGATCAACAACTAAGAATTTAGGATATCTTTCAATCTGGCGTATGGGCCAGATTTGGGCCCAAACAGGGAGGTCAGGGAGAGATATAAGCGGTCACAGAATCACAGAGTCTCTGCTAGGAGAGTGACCATGTCTGCGGGTGGAGATGGGGTCCCGATCCCAGCGATGTGCTCCCCCAACACATCCTCCCAGACATAACATGGGCAGCGGGGTACCTAAATACTACACGCTCCACACTGACACTCGGAGAACGGTCACATTTAGGTCCACCACAAACTTTTCCTCTTGGCTGACACCAGAGATTACGTGATGGAATAAGCCGTGTCCACTACGCCCCGCACCAGGTGTCAGCACTGTACAGGGAGTCTGTGGGCAGGATGTCATTAGGAGGGCTTTAAGGTTGGGAGGTGGGGATAGGAGCTAGAGGTGGCATCATTAGAATGGGTTGAATATACTGTTACTAATGTTTCATTAAGATGAACTGTATTTGTAAGTAGAAAATGGCCTTGCTGAATGAATTAAAGGCCCTGGATTTGTTTCAAATCTGTTAAATTTACATCTCCAGAACTAATTTTCATTCATTCAACGGACAATTATGTAAATGACATAATCGGAATCGTTAAGTAGGGTTGAGGATTCAGTGAGGCTATTGTAATTGATATTCATCGAGTTGCGATACAATTTACATGTATTATCTTGAAATGTCTTTCCTTATTTAAGAAATATTTGACGAATTTAATACCATTACATCTGTAGGCAACAGTCATCTCAAATCGATATAAATGATTTTTATGTAAAATATTCTTTGATATTTATAACGACAATGACTGCGTGTCGTTGTCTAAATACACAGTGGGAGTGCTGGGTATGCCTTGTTTCTGCTGCATTTGACAGGTCCATACCGACAGAACCGTCCTCCAAACACAACGACCATCACCGATTAAAGAAGAAACCAACACGTTTTGGTCGAAGTCATTGTTCTCCAGGAGTTTGATGCGGAGTGATATGAACAAGGCAACAGCCGATTAAACATCACGTAGCATTTAAGCGAGTGGGTGAATGACTTCTTTGACCAAAACGAGTTACTTTCTGTATTCGTCTCACCTCTTTACTCACTAAAAGAATGGACGACACACAGGATATAGACCATGGGGAACGGACTGCAATACTTGAAGGGGCATGGAGAACGACTTCCAATGTTAAGCCTATGGCCATTTATTCCAGGGGTGAGATAAATGATGGGAATGAACTGCATTGAGATCCATATTTTCCACTGGCCGACGAAAACTACACTGATTAATTGAGTTCTCTTAAGGGTCTGTCAGTGGTGACCAACGACTGCACGTTGGTATTTAAAAATCAGTCAGAGGGTGCTGTGTATGCCTTGTTTCTGCTGCATTTAACAGGTCCATACCGACTGAACTGTCCTCCAAACACAACGACCATAATACCGGGGACACACCAAGCGAGTGAAGACAGCGATCTCTGGCATCGCCAACACAAATTTGCATGTATGTAAGATAATATTTTATAGGAATATCTCCTGCCTCTAATTTAGCATCTCAGAAGTAATATTCAGGTGAAATATGAAATAATAGCTCACATATAGTTCATTTTGTGTTGGCGATTATGGAATTCGATTTTGTGTTGGCGATTATGGAACTCACTGCGTTTCTCGCTTGGTGTATCTCCGGCATCACCGTCATTCCTTGACCAAGTCAGTCAGTGGTGCCCTTATTGAATAATCTATGTATAGTTAATCTATGAGCACTTCTCAGCATGGCTGTTTCCATTCACCGATCTGGCGTTGGTGGTTCGCGACTGCAGATCGGTGGCGAACAATCAGCCAATGGAAAATGGCTTTTATGCAAATTCACAAGTTTTTACCCCGGAACAACAGTCAGAGCCGGGACGCATGCGCAACAACAAGTAATTACCAACACGCTCCTAAGACCTGACCTCTGTTTCCGAGACATTAGGTCTTGTTCTAACAGCGGCAAAGCCATTGGAGAACCCATCAACTGGCACCAGAGGCAGTAAAAGGTGCACCCGAAACACCCTGATTTCCATACTCCGAGAAGTACTTCCCTGCCAACCCATCGGCGAATCTACCAGGAGGCATCTTGAGGAGCATAGCTCAGGGGCCGTCTCTCAGGGAAGAGTTCAAGGACGCCCTCAGTATGTATGGTCAACAAGTTTCAAGGTCGCATTCCCCTTTACCCCATGTATGCATAATGTGGTGTTTCCACCTGCTCACTAAAAACAGAATGCAATCTGGCACAAGAAACATCTTTGTCAAACGAAATAAAAAACGCTTTGATTTCGCCAACACTCCTCAAGCTTACATTTAAAAAAGAATCCTTTATATAATATTGGAAAGAAAGCGTATATCTGACACCGATCATTTGGTACCCACCTGAAGTCACTTTTCCACAACTCAAATAATCAATATAGCCAGATGTCCACTAAGCTATGAAAAATAAATCGTCTACAGTAGGCCTAACAATGCACCTCCCGATGAAAAATCTGAAAATATTCAGAAGGAAAGCTGGAAATCGGGGCAGTTGATCACGTTTCTACAATTACCAGACGATGCAGACCGACAGTCTACGATTTGATCCCGGTGAAAAATCTCAAAATTTTGATTGTCGTAGACACTGTTAAGTATCAACGTACATTAGCCTGCAATCAGTGGCGTATTTTAGGATGTAGACGTTTGTCTATGAGCAGACCTTCCCGATATAACCTCATTTCCCTTGGTCGATGAAAACGCTAGAGATTATTTGCGTTCACCAAAGATCCCGTCGGTGGTGCCACTGATTGTATATCCGTATCAATTTATTGGTGAAGGTGTATTGTATGCATTGTTCCTACTGTATTTTCTGGGGATAATTAATTTGCATTGTTACATATTTAGGCAAAGTTAGACAGTGAGCATTCTCTGTAAGTCTTGTTTCTATTCACCAGTCTGGCATTGTTGTAGCCCAAAAATTTATCAGTGGTTCCCAACTGCAGTTTGATGCTAAATAGTCGGCCAATGAAAACGGGCTTTATGTCTACGATTCTGGACATTCCTGAGGCCTGTTTCCATTGGCTGACGAAACAGGTGTAGATTTTTTGTGTTCTCTTAAAAGCTCATTTCTATTGGCCGTCACCGATATACAGTCAGGAACCACTGACGGACCTTTAGCACTGCTGACGCAAAACATGAATGGGCTATTAGGAGAACACAAAAAATCTACACCGTTTTCATCAGCCAGTGGAAACGGGCCTTAAATCATTAGATCTTCAATTTATCGTAGTAGGTGGACGCTGGGTCTAAAGCTTCTGCTGGCCAATGGAAACACTCCTGCACACACGCACGCACACACACGCACACACACACGCACGCATGCGCACTGAGGGGCAGGGACGGGGCTCCCGTCAAACCCAATACCTTTTGAGCACGTTTGATTGCATTGACGGCCTTGTCCAATCACCAACCGCCGCCACCAATTACATTAGGCTGAGCACAAATCGTTCTTTATTGACGCATAAAAGTCGCCTGAGGTGAGGCTTAGAGTACACCGGGGGGGAGGGGTGAGAGGGGGTGAGGGGAGAGGTGAGGGGAGGGGTGAAGGGTGAGGGGGGTAAGAGGGGGTGAGGGGAGAGGTGAGGGGAGGGGTGAAGGGTGAGGGGGGTAAGAGGGGGTGAGGGGAGAGGTGAGGGGAGGGGTGAAGGGTGAGGGGGGGGGGGTGAGGAGGGGAGAGGGGGTGAGGGGAGAGGTGAGGGGAGGGGTGAAGGGTGAGGGGGGTAAGAGGGGGTGAGGGGAGAGGTGAGGGGAGGGGTGAAGGGTGAGGGGGGGGGGTGAGGAGGGGAGAGGGGGTGAGGGGAGAGGTGAGGGGAGGGGTGAAGGGTGAGGGGGGGTGAGAGGGGGGAAGGGGAGAGGTGAGGGGTGAGGGGAGAGGTGAGGGGAGGGGTGAAGGATGAGAGGGGGGGTGAGGGGAGGGGTGAAGGGTGAGAGGGGGTGAGGGAAGAGGTGAGGGAAGGGGTGAAGGGAGGGGAGGGGTGAAGGGTGAGAGGGGGGGTGAGGGGAGGGGTGAAGGGTGAGAGGGGGTGAGGGGAGAGGTGAGGGAAGGGGTGAAGGGAGGGGAGGGGTGAAGGGTGAGAGGGGGTGAAGAGAGGTGATCAGAGGGGTGAGGGGGTGAGGGGAGAGGTGAGGGGAGGGGATGAGAGGGGGGGGGGTAAGAGGTGGGTAAGAGGGGGTGAAAGGGGGGTGATGGGGGTGTGAGAGGGGGAGGGGTGAGAGGTGGGTAAGAGGGGGTGAGAATTAGTCGAGGGGTAAGAAGGGGCCAAGGGGGTGAGAGTGGATAAGAGGGGGTGAGAGGGGATGAGAGGGACTGAGGGGGAGGTGACAGGGAGGGTGAGAGGTGGGTAGGGATGAGAGTGGAGAAGGGAGAGGGGAGGGGGTGAGAGGATTGGGCTGGGGGTGTGGGGAAGTATGGTTTTTTTGTGAAGGAGGGTTGACAGGAGGGAAGGATCAGGTATAAAGGCTCCATTGGGATGAAGGCGTTCTGACAACCAAAAGACACGACTTGACTTGTAACGTGAATTGAACACTTTGATTTCTATGGGAATAATGTACACAGGTATTATGAATGTATTGCTTCCATACACTCAGTGATACAATGCTACAGAATACGTTGCCAGGGGTATGTTTGGCCGCAGGCATTGTGTAACCAAGTAGATAACGTGCGACACCGGCCTGTGGAAAAAGGCCTATTGCATAGTCTGATGTAATCAGACCATCTGCAGTCGCCACGTACCTGGCGTTTATAATAGACGATTTCTACTATTTTATTGCTGAAAGGATGTGCAAAATGACAGAAGCAGCTGTGGTTTGTTACCCTACAATAACACGTTATTAGTATCTGGTGCGAATGCATGAATATGCGCAGTGTTGAAGTCCATGATTGGAGAGTTGCCGAAATCTACCATATCACGACATATCACGACATGTAACTCTCATGTTGCAATACCATTCTTTTCATTTATTTACATTAAAATCACATTAAAATTAAGGCCAGTTCAGGTTCAATACTCAATTTTTTCTTTCTTTGAAGTATCGGCCCATTTAAGTTAAACTTACTTGGATTAGCTCCTCAAACTTTTTTCTTTTAAGGGGCTTCTTGTTATGGATATCTCAGTCGAAATGATAACATATAGGAAGCAAGTATTGGAAGAGAAACAAATGTAACATGAAATTGTGATCTGTATTGTGATCTGTCACTCCTGGAAATGTTTGGTTGTATCTAGATATAATGTTCAACAACGTTCTGTCCTGTAAAATCTGGGGGAAGTTGCTTCCACAGTGTAAAGATTTCTAGCACAACCTCTCATGAGTTCGGTGTAGGTTCTGTATTACGAAAGGGTTTTCTCCTTTTACCCACTTAAAACTATCCCATATTCTATGTATGTCTTTTCCTAAAAAAAAAACCAAGCAGCTATGAAATTCCTTATGTTGTGCACGGATAATTTTCTGTTGTATTGAATGTTAGTTCCATGTACGTTTGAGATGTGCCAATAAACTGCTTTAAAAAGAAATCACATCAAAATAGTATTACATCCAATAGTCCGTGCTAGCTGAACGGAAGAACGCGTCCAGGGACCTGTTTCACTTGTTTCCTGACATGTCTGTGACACCATACAGACAGTTTGTGTTGTCTGGTTTTGTGATAACACAAGGAGCTGCCCTCAGGAAAAGACAGACCCCAAACATAGGAATTAGACAAATCTACACATCATGGACATGTTTCACTAGTTTTGTGACAAAAGTGAAGACAGACATGAAAAGCGGCACCAACAATGCAAGCAAGAATGCACAAAATGAAGTTTAGATGGCGTGACATGTCTAGATGGCATCTAATGTAGACGCCATCTAGACATGTCACACCATCTAGACATATCACGAACTAGTGAAACAGGTCCCTGCGCGTATTGAGTGAGCGATAATTACGGTATATCACAGGGTAACAAACTTTCGCAGCACACCGGCCAGGGGCCCGTTTCACAAACCAGGATCGTACATGTAGACCCTTTTCTGTACGCTATTGAGACCCAGGCACAATGCGGGTCAATTTCATTCAACACTTTTGGACGACCTTATGGACGGCCAATATTGTCTTAGACAACAGACTTAAATATTATTAGACGATAACCCTTGTACGAGGTACAGAAAAAGTTCTTCATGTACGATCCTAGATTATGAAACAACCCCCTGAATCGTCTAGCGTAAACGCAGGGTTAAAGCAATATGTGAGAATATGGAGATGTTGCACAGGAGAGTGTGCTCAGGTCAATACGATCCTATCACGGCCAATAGCATTGGCTGCAGAATCTCTTTTACTGTCAACTCCATCGACCACGCGTGTCTACCTCCCAGCTGTCAACGCCCGAGTGACAGCTATTCCTACAAATAAGACCAGCTGTCAGTACCCCCAGCAGCCAATCCAATCTCAGCCTCACTAAAACACGTGTCAATGGATGGAATTCACCCAGGGTGAGTGATACACTACCGGAAGTGTATCTCTATAACAAACCTGCACACTGCTGCCCTCTATGGGGCCGTGACGGTAATGATATCCTGGATGTGGTTTATTGCTTTATGTCTCACGTTAGTGGGAGTTTTGTGAGTGGTGAAGGGTTCACTCTCCTTGAGTGGTTGTGCTTGGAGAGTGGCTCGGAGTCATACAGAGTGAGCTGAACATGATATGACACCACAGGGTGATACGCAGGAGATACGCATGAATGACCGCAGTGAATGGTTCAGTGAACAGGAGGTGTCAATAGGGGCGTTTCAGGTCCGCTATATTCAGATTGGGATTGACGTTTTAAGAGGTGGCAGATAAAAGGATGCTTCATTGATTGCTGCATCATTTCGTTGTCCACAATCCTGTTACCAAACCACTAGAGTGTCCTACATTGACTGAAGACTGTCAGGCTCAGCTAACACTGGCATCTCGACCATGATTCTATATGCTGTTAAAGCCCTGCCTCCACCAACGCCGATTCTGGTCCCGATAGGCCTTACGATTGACTTCCCGACACCAAACCGATTCTATTGTGAGGTCAGATAAAATTGTGGCAGTGGAACAGGTTTCTGTGATTCCGTCTCCGACACCTCAAGATAGGCTGTGATTGAAAACGCCAATCGTAGAGGTCCTGATAAAATCCAGCATGTTTGATTTTTCGTAGCCTGTCATAGGGTATCGTAGCCTATCGGGAAGATATTGTGGCCATCGAGTATGATTCACAGATTGGATTATGACACAGGTCTACGATTCTGGGACCTCCCGATAGGCTACAAATTGGTCATTTCAAATCGTAGCCATCGGGAAGTATGTCGTAGACCATCGGTGTAGGTGGGGGCAGCGCTTTAGGGGGTGCGTCCACCAACCACGACAGGGCTGCGACAACGGCTTTCCGACAAGGTCCACGACAGCTCTACGATTGGAAGGCGTGTCGTAGCCTTGTCGTGGTTGGTGGACCCTAGTTCCCGACAAGAGGCTACGACAAGGCCCCGACAGGCTGCGACACAAAGCTTGTCGGGAGGTTGTCAGAGGCCCTCCGACAAGGCCATGACAATATCGAACATGTTAGATTTTTGCTACGACTGGACCTTTGTCGTGGAGTGTTGTGGTTTCCTCGATATCACTGTCGTAGTGTGTCGGAACCTTGGCGCCTTTTTTACGGAAACCGGCAACGTCTCCGACACGCCCCGACAACGCTGTCCCGACAATGCTCTTCTCACGACAAGGCTGCGACAAGGCTGCGATTGGAACTTTCATGTCGGCACGTGTTGTAGCCTTGTCGTGGTTGGTGGACGCACCCTCTTAGTCTTGGTACTATGAAGGAACAGCATTTTATCTCACCCCTGGAATCGTAGACAGAGGTCTACGATTCTGGGACCCCCCAATACCCTACGATTGAAGTCATTTCAAATCGCAGCCATGACAATGTGACAAGGTGTTTATGAAAGCATGCTCTATCTACCTCGAGGTATTTTACGAATTATTACATTATCATCTATGTAGTTAGGAGAAGACTTTCCAATATTTCCTGGATCCTAATGAAGAACACCGTTACATACTCTATATCATTATATACCTATGGCCGAAGGTCTATGAAATACTACCTGCTGCTAGGGGTGCAGTATAAATAATGTTCAGGCACACTGTGCCCGTAGTGAAGGAGCACCAACATCGGGTCAACAGGCTGTGAATCCATGGCTTCATTAGTAAATAAAATGATGTTTCTTCATGTTATTTAGGTATATAATATAATGATAATAAATAATCGTTGTGACAACCAATAGGGATGCCATTCTTGGCTTTTTGTAATTGAAATATGTCCCTCCGCCTAAGATGTCTTGATATATTAATGACTTCAAAGGGTCGTCCTACAGGCTTAGTAGCCATTTTTTTGTTAATATTCCTATTTGCAACACACTTATCTGTCCTTGATACTGATTCCTCAACGATGCAGCAAGGTGAATGTCAGCCGAATTCTTCCTTGATTCAATAAATGTTTAAACAAGAGGACAGTCAGGACTCTGTATTAACAAGACGACCCAGGACTCTGTATAAACAAAACGACTTAGGGCCCTGTATAAACAAGACGACAGTTAGGACTCTGTATAAGAGGGTGGTTGTGGCTCACTAGATTTTAGGTCAACTATAGACTGTAGAACCGTCACAAGGTGCTATAAATACCATGTAAGGAGGTCAGGGTTAAGGTCAGGATTTGTTGCGAATGCAGTCATTGGCTACTTGGTCTACTCTATTCCTTATATGGCAGTTAATGCAGGGGGATAACTCCATGCAGATAAACAAGACGACAGTCAGGACTTTGTGTAAACAAGACGGCCTAGGACTCTGAATAAACAAGACGACAGTCAGGACTCTGTATAAACAAGACGACAGTCAAAACTCTGTATAAACAAGACGACAGTCAAGACTCTGTATAAACTAGACGACAGTCAGGACTCTGTATAAACAAGACGATAGTCGGGACTCTGTATAAACAAGATTACAGTCAGGACCCTGTATAAATAAGATGACAGTCAGGTATAAACAAGACGGCTCAGGACTCTGTATAATCAAGATGACAGTAATACGAGACCGGAAGTCAATAAACGCCCCCCGTTAGGAGGTCCCCCACCAGGAGGCGCATGCAGGAGTTATTCCGTTCAGAAACGAGTCACTCAAGTCGTTGTAACGGGTTCAGCTCGCCGTAAACCACCGCCCTTATGACGCGGAAACACGTCATCCACGTCATAATGACGTCATGCGCTGCGCCATAAAGCACACGGACCCTCAAGGTCATCCAATTAAAGAGTCGTTAAATGCCTTCGTTAAATGTCACAGATCCTCCAGCTTTATTTCATCGTTCGTATTTCTAATGATTTATGTGAATATAATAAGCGCATCGTGGAAGTGTGACTCAATAACATTTGATATTGACGTACTTAATACCAGCAATAAATGTGTGTATTTAACTGGCTTCAAAGTTCAAGGGGCAGAAGGTAGAAGTAACAGGACTTGGTTGTTGTTCACAGGCTTCATGTTTCTTTTACCACATACAAAAATAAATTGCTATTGCCGTTACTGGTCTCATTTATTCCTAGCGATTCTAGAAATTCGAGACATCTAGATTCTAGACCAAAGGAAGTGTAACCATTTGAATTTGACGACCTTTGATATTTATTTTGATTAATTTACTGCCACCACATGTTGACTTGACTAGTGGCCATCTAGCGCAGAGTCTCTACCTAATGTAATGTAATATTTTCTACGCAGCGGTTTCTTGAGATTTGAAAATATTCTTTTCTGCAACCCCCCCCCCCTTAAAAGTAATATTGCATGAGATCTCAGTCGTCAGGAAAATAGTTTGATGGGTGTCAAAGTATACTCAGAATGGAACACGGACGATAATATTAGTAAAACATTTAAATGTATTGAATTATGAATTTACAGTAAAACCCCGCTTAAGGGGACACCCTCCGTTCCGAACAGGTTGTTCCGTCAAGCGGGGTTAAAATAAACTAAATACAAATTTCTGTTCCGTTGCCTCCTTAAGCAGGGTGTCCCGTTAAGCGAGGTGTCTCAGAAGCGAGGTTTTACAGTATTTATATTTTAACAATTCCACTGGGCTGTTAAAGCTATTGACAGATATATATGTATAAATAACTATTTTCTTTGGCTGGTGAAAAAATGGAAAAGAGGACTATTCACAAACAAAAGCCATTTTGCAAATATTTCTTATACATACAGTAAAACCCTGCTTAACGGGGCACTGCCGTTCGGAGCAAGGTGACCCCTTAAGCGTCGTGTCCCCTTAAGGGGGTTAAAATATACTAAATGAAAATTGAGCAAAGTGGCCCCCTTAAGCAGGGTATCCTCTTTAAGCGAGGTGTCTCAGAAGCGAGGTTTTACACTATATATATACTTTTTTTTTCTTAAATACAAGCTTTGCTCTTTTTTTTTATCAATTCTCAATTTGAATGGAGTTTACAGGTGGATAATACAACAATGAATAATCAAATATCCGCATTTAGCTACATGTGTGTTATCCATTGGAGAACATTGTGAAACCTGATACACATCTATATCCTGATTTAAGAAGATGTTTGTTATGACAATTCAAAGTCTGTTAAGAGTACACAAATATTTCAGTGATAAGCCTCATCATTCCATTGCCTTCCTTTCCTATGTTGTACTTCATGTAGTTGCCAGATTTCTGTCTTCTGCCCTCTATTACATGCTCCAATCCCTAATATGTATGCTATACAGATGTTAATATATCTCAAACCTGCAAAGTCAGTATAGATATTTTAACAATTCCATTGGGCTGTTAAAGCTATTGAGTCAAACAGATATATATCAAATATTTTCCTCGGCTCGTGAAAAGATGGGAAAAATGAGTATTTATGAACAGAATAAGCCATCTTGCAAATACTTTTTATATCTATCACTTTTACTGCTATGTTTCAGATACATCAAATGTCCTCAAAAGTTATAGTAGTTCCTACGCTAGTGTTAGAATGTCACGAAAGAGATTAGAAAAGTGGAAATGAAAGTGAAAGTAAGCAGCGGAGTGAGAAGGACTCTGGACACCTCGGCCACTGAGACAAATGAAGCTGGGGATGAAGAAAACAGAGCCTGAGTCTGGTCGTGTAGGAGCGAGGCTAAACGTCCAATCAACAAATGAAAGCCTCCTTCTCCTCACAAAAACCAGCCACTTTGCCGCAGAACGTAAAAGGCTGGCTCAGTGGTCCCCGGGTGCGGCTCGGGCGACATATCTAAAATCAATAGTCAATCCTTTCTGTGATGGCGGGCTGCTGGCCACTAGGGGGCAGGGTGGTGTCTGCTAGGTGCGCGCGCAGGTCGGAAGTGCTCAGGTCGTTTCTGAGCTGGTCAACATACTGGAGAAGGTCATGTGCTGAGCAAGTCATGTAAATGATAGAGCAGAGAAGGTCATGTGTTGAGCAAGTCATGAAAATGATTCAGCAGAAAAAGTCATGTGTTGAGCGGGTCATGTGAATGATTTAGTGGAGAATGTCTTGTGTGGAGCAAGTTATGTAAATGATAGCACTTGGAGTAGGTTGGTCTGGAGCAAGTCATGCGAATGAATGGAGAAGACTATGTGTTATGCAGGTCTTGTAAATGATTAAACCGAGAGGGTCATGTGTTCAGCGGGTCATGTGTGGATTGGACTGTGTAAATTATAGAGCTGAGAATGCCATGTGTTGAGCGGGTCATGTAAATTATTGAATGGAGACAGATTTGTGTGGAGCAGGTCATCTTGATTATTGAGCGGAGAAGTTTGTAAGTTGAGCGGGTCATGTAAATATTAGCCTGAGAAGGTCATGTGTTGAGCCGGTCAAGTAAATAAATGAGTGGAGGAGGCAATGTGATCAGAAGGTCTCGTAAATGATTAAGTTGAGAAGTTTGTGTGTTGCACGGGTAATGTAAATTATTTAGCAGAGAAGCTTATGTGTTGAGCAGATCATGGAAATGATTAAGTGGAGAAATGTGTGTGTTAAGCCGGTTATGTAAATAATTAAGCAGGGAAGGCTGTGTGTTGAGTGGGTTATGTAAATGATTAAGTAGAGAAGTTTGTGTGTTCAGTGGGTCATGTAAATTATTAAACGGAGAAGTTTTTGTGTTCAGTGGGTCATGTAAATGATTAAACAGAGAAGTTTGTGTGTTGAGTGGATCATGGAAATGATTCAGCGGAGTAGGCCATGTGAAGAGCAGGTCAAGGAAATGATTGACCGTAAAAGGCTGAGCATTGTGCTGGGTCATGTTAATGATTGAGCAGATGAGGTCATGAATTGAGCGAGTCATGCAAATATCAAGCTGAGCAGGTCATGTGTTGAGCAGGTCATGTTAACAAATGAGTGCAGAAGGCAATGTGTTCAGACGGTCTTGTAAATGATTAAGTTGAGAAATTTGTGTGTGGAGCGGGTCATGTGAATAATTGACCTGAAAGGCCGCGTGTGGGTCATGTTAATGATTAAGTGGGTACTACCCGAAACTAATTTAATAAAAGTAGCAAGAAACCTGTAGCAAATAATCGGTAAACAGTGTCAGATATTGCAGGCTGCATTTCGGTGTTGACTAATCAGTGAATGTAAACGAGCCCTGACAATAAGGGCGACACGGGCGGGAATAGGTCGGCGTTAGGACACGTTTCCTGACACGGGTCGCAATCAAATTAGCCGTCTCTCCTGATGAAGGCCGCCTGCTGGGCAGGTAGTGGGGAGCAGACATTCTGTCCAATATCAGGCAGACCTTGGTGAGCGCCGCACCTTTATTAGAGCCTGCTCGCGCGCTTTATTATCCAGCGTATACAAAGATCACATTGAAGACGTATAGGGACTCAGTAAACCACGGCCTATTGTTTATTATCCATCATATACAAGGCCCCATTGAAAATGTATGGGGACTCAGTAAACCACGACCCATTGTTTATTATACATCGTATACAAATACCCCATTGAAAATGTATAGGGACTCAGTAAACCACGACCCATTGTTTATTATCCAGCGTATACAAAGATCACATTGAAAATGTATAGGAACTCAGTAAACCATGACCTATCGTTTATTATACATCGTATACAAATACCCCATTGAAAATGTATAGGGACTCAGTAAACCACGACCCATTGTTTATTATCCATCGTATACAAAGAGCTCCATTGAGAATGTATGGAGACTCAGTAAACTACGACCCATTGTTTATCATCCATCGTATACAAATACCCCATTGAAAATGCATAGGGACTCAGTTAACCATGACCCATTGTTTATTATCCACCGTATACAAAGATCACATTGAAAATGTATAGGGACTCAGTAAACCATGACCTATCGTTTATTATACATCGTATACAAATACCCCTTGAAAATGTATAGGGACTCAGAAAACCACGGCCTATTGTTTATTATCCATCGTATACAAAGAGCTCCATTGAAAATGTATGGGGACTCAGTAAACCACGACCTATTGTTTATCATCCATCATATACAAAGCCCCCATCGAAAATGTAAAGGGTCTATTATTTAACTATGCCAAAAGCAACTTTTTGGTATTTTATATATTCTTTTATAATATTGTCATAATACTGAACTAGCATGGTGACCCCTGATTTGTAAGTTAGATATGTATACTACAACACTTAGAGATCATCATATTCAAATTTCAGGGAAAATGACACAGGTTTTAGTTTTTAAGCCAAATTGTCCGATATGCCTTTAAGCATTAAGAAAAACCTTACATGGAGATCTAAGAGTATCGCGATAACGATGATTAACGCTAATTTAGTTTCCAGTTATAATGAGACACATTGAGACACATCCCCTGATGTCTTGTTCATCTCAAAGATCCAAAGACTCGGGACGGAAGCCGGGGGCCGACTAATATCTACACCTCTTTAAGACAAAGGAGCCCGTCCCTCAAAACCAAACCGTTGCCCTTTTGAAAGAAAACGCTCTGCTCTTTAAGAACAAAGTGCTGAGAAACTCAATAAGCATTAGCAGCATCGACAGTTCCGCCCCCGCTCACTACGCGGCGCCACCTGCAGCTCGGTGTTCTCAGAACGAGGCGCTACCTCCCCTGGGTGTCACCTAGAAGACAGGAGGGCGGCAACTACTCCTATTATCGCCCGGACCTAGGAGAACTCGCGCCAAATTACGGCCGAGATCAGAGCGGCTTTGTTCCGTTAACGAGCCCCTGATGGGTAACGGACAAGCGCCTCCGGAATCCGGGGTCAGTCTCCGGGGGCCGGCGGGCGGGGGGAGGCGCCGGGAGGAGGGGGAGGGAGGCCCGGCAGGAGGAGGGCCATCCCCCGCACCCCGCACCCCACCCCGCCCACAGTACTAACTGTCAGCACCCTGTACCAGTTATGAAATATCTCCCGGCTGAATGTACGCTGGGGTCCTGTCTACTGTGGACTAGGACTCTTTGATGGCGCTTTTATGACATGCTTCTTCTTCTACTTGTTGTTGTTGTTGTTGTTACTGTTGTTGTTGTTCTTCTTCTTCTTCTTCTTGTTCTTGTTCTTGTTCTTCTTTTTCTTCTTCTTCTTCTTCTTCTTTTTCTTCTTCTTCTTCTTCTTCTTCTTCTTCTTCTTCTTCTTCTTCTTCTTCTTCTTCTTCTCCTCCTCTTGTTAGTGTTCTCCTTCTTTTTCTACTCATTGTTCTCGTTCTTCTCCTCTTCTTCTTCTTTTCCTTCTTCTTCTTCTTTGTCTTTTTCATCTTCTTCTCCTTCTTCTCCTTCTTGTTCTTCTTCTTCTTCTCCTCCTCTTGTTCTCGTTTCTTCTTCTTTATTTTTCTTTCTTTTTTGTTTCTTCCTCTTCTTTGTCTTCTTCTTCTCTTTCTTCTTCTTCTTCTTCTTCTTCGACTTCTTCTTCTTCTTCTTCTCCTCCTCTTGTTAGTGTTCTCCTTCTTTTTCTACTCATTGTTCTCGTTCTTCTCCTCTTCTTCTTCTTTTCCTTCTTCTTCTTCTTTGTCTTTTTCATCTTCTTCTCCTTCTTCTCCTTCTTGTTCTTCTTCTTCTTCTCCTCCTCTTGTTCTCGTTTCTTCTTCTTTATTTTTCTTTCTTTTTTGTTTCTTCCTCTTCTTTGTCTTCTTCTTCTCTTTCTTCTTCTTCTTCTTCTTCTTCTTCGACTTCTTCTTCTTCTTCTTCTACTCCTTCTTCTTCTACTCCTTCTTCTCGTTCTTGTTCTTCTCCTCCTCCTCCTCCGCCTCCTCCTCTTCTTCTTCTTCTTCTTCTTCTTCTTCTTCTTCTTCTTCTTCCTCTTTTTCAGGGATGGTTTCGTCTATGGTCACGTCTGCCACTGCTAACGAGTACTCAGCCTGTCCGCACCCTCCCCGTAATACATATAGACGTGGGCAGGTAGGGTGTGACTGATGTGATTTGTGTGTCTGTTGTATGTTTATCAGGGGCCTGTTGAATAACTTATGACTATGAAAGTACAGGGAACAATGAGACCTCCGACGAGGATTATTGTCACATTACATTCAAGCTTATTCGCTAAGATCGTCTGAGCCGAAAGAAGGTCATCTATATGTGTTGAATAAGGTTGTCTTGTCTGGGTCTTGCTAGCGTACAGAAAAGTGACTCCATGTATGACTCTATAATATTCAACAGGCCTCAGGTCTCGCTTGTAACTGTGTAGGATATTTGGTCCTATGGAAGGTATTTGTATTTATCCCACCCCTAGTATAAAATCCCATAGGTTTAACATTGAGTTTCCGTATGCCATGTTGACTGGCATACAGAGATTAATATGCCACTAGTACCATACAGAATTGTTATCACTAATATTCCAAAATTGGGGAGACGGGGTAGGATAAAATCGAAACCTGATTTGTTTTAATCTTGGCCACCACATGCCACTCCTGAAGTTTTGGCTCCGAACTTCACTCAGCTTTGCCTCGTGAAATCACTATGCAAACTCCAGTCGTGGCATACAGTGGCCAAGATTAGAACTCATCCAGTTTTACGATATGAACATTCTTGCTGGAATGCAACATATATATACTCCAGCCTTTATCTCTCTGATACTGGGGAAGTTTCAACTAGCTTATGTACTACTCCCATTTAGTGAAGTCAAAGTAAACGTTGCCAATGTTGTGCACGGTAGATTTAGCGATGGAAATGTGAAAAGCGCTACAAATAATGATAAACACTCTGTACGCTTCACATCCTATCTCCAAGTGACTGTGGCACAAGATGAACACAACTTGCCGGAAACAGAATAGCATGATTTGTGCGGGTATTGTGGAAACTGACTCATTCCATGATATTAAACGCCTATCTGGTATACTCATGTCCAGGTTGCTTAGTTTTATGTAGGGATTGAACATCCCTTCATTTTTATGTTAATTCCATTAAGGTCAATATTTCTTATTTGAAGTGTAGGTTTGAATAGCTGTAGTGAACCCAGCATATATTCCAGGTATGGGACTTACCCAGTGTTTACACTAGACGACTATAGGCGGCGATTCTGGAATTCAGCACCGCCTGACGACTTACAGCCAGAAAAGTCGTCCAGTGTAAATGCCAAGCGCGTGGCAACAGTAGATGGTTTGATTATGTTTGATTACATAATTTGCCACCACCTGATGACTATTGGACATGCTCTGAAGCCAGCGACTAATTCAAGCCAGTTTGATTTAGTCGTCTAGACAGGCGGTGATTCTGTGAAAACTTAGTCGTCAATGTAAACACTCCAGAGTCCATCCTGAGGTTAATGACTTTTGCAGTGGACCTTGCCACCACCTGACAACTACTGGCTTTATGATCTACAGTCGCCATGTATTTAATCGTCTAATGTAAACGCCGGGATAGCCTGCAGTCCTTCTCTCTCTGTCTTCTCCGTGGCGGACTGTCTCCGTGTTACAGTTGTAATGAGGATTGAATGTTCTCCACCAGGGGTCGTGGTGTGCGCTCCACGTCTAAGCAGAGTGCAGAGTGAAAAGGATCAGCTTCTAAATACCTGGTCATGGATGTATTACCCAGACACAGTAAAATACTAGATGATGCCCGAATTTACCAGCACAATTTAGATACTTGTATTTAGAGGGATCATCTGCCTCTCTGGCATGGGTGACAGACCGAAATGACATTGGTCATCCCTCATTGACTGTTGGTTCAACAGCCAATTATATTACAGAGCATGCAAGCTCAACCTGCAACAAGATGCTGTAGCCTGTATCTAAACTCTTCCAGTTGTCATCAAAATCAGTCTTCTATTTACTCGGGTACAGTAAGGCCCATGGCTACAGTAAGCTTATGCCTACAGTAAGGCTCATGGTAGACTTGCTCAAGTCTTTTATTATGAACATTCATTAAATGATTCATCACAATCAGAATAAAGTTCATTTCAGTAAGTATCCTTCTTTGACAGGCCTATGAATCATGCAGTAAAGCTTATTGCTGCAGTTAGGCTCATAGCTACAGTTAGGCTCATGGCTACATAAGGCTCATGGCTGTAGTAATACTCATGGCTGCAGTGAGGCTTACGGCTACAGTTAGGCTTATGGCTACAGTTAGGCTTATGGCTACAGTTAGGCTTATGGCTACAGTTAGGCTCATGGCTACATAAGGCTCATGGCTGCAGTAAGACTCATGGCTACAGTAAGGCTCATGGCTACAGTAAGGCTCATGGCTACAGTAAGGCTCATGGCTACAGTAAGGCTCATGGTTACAGTAAGGCTCATGGCTTTATCCTACCCCTAATAAAAAGCTCAATAGGCTTAACATTGGGTCACTGTATTCGGTCTGGAGTTCAGAAAAATGAAAAATATCGCTCTAGTGGGATACACTTGACAAATGACGTCATTCGTTAATGTAGAAGTAATTTAGACGGGCGGGGTAGGATAAATTCTAAACCAAGCTTGAGTTAGTCATGTTATTGTTCATCGCACAACGGCAAGATCGTGTATTACTGCGCGAGGCGAAGCAGAGAGCAGTAATATGCGATCTTGCCAGAGTGACTAACTCTTGTTTGGTTTCTCCATAGTAGTAAGGCTCATGGCTACAGTTAGGCTAATGGCTACAGTGAAGTTTCCGGTGTTGATAACTTGCATCCAGAGACTTTGAGGTTGCGCCTTAATAACATACCACTTGAGCACGAATCCATTAAGCGCCACGTTTAATTATTTCTCGATGGCCTTCATGGCGTGTTGATTAAAGCCCTGAGGCCTGACCCTGAGAGGTCCGGCCTATCAGGGCCCGGCGTGTGATGGGGGCTCGTGTCTGCGGTCACACGCTCCTCCACGGTGTGCTGAAACCTTCCCACGCCCCCCGTCTCCCGCCCCCACTCCCTAATGAGTCTGTCACATTAAAGATCGGCCGTTTTGACCTCCGTTACACCCAACTCCCGCTACAAAGTTTATACTTCACGTTATAACATCACATCATGGTAACTTAACCCCTATTAGACCCAACTCCCGCTACAAAGTTTATACTTCACGTTATAACATCACATCATGGTAACTTAACCCCTATTAGACCCAACTCCCGCTACAAAGTTTATACTTCATGTTATAACATCACATCATGGTAACTTAACCCCTATTCCTATATACCTATATGAGCGAATAACCTATAATTACCTTATGCTGCTGGGGCTGGAATAACTTTTGTTTACTGCCCAGGTTGACGTCTACTGCCCAGGTTGACGTTTACTGCCCAGGTTGACGCTTACTGCCCAGGTTGATGTTTACTGCCCAGGTTGACGTTTACTGCCCAGGTTGACGTTTACTGCCCAGGTTGACGCTTACTGCCCAGGTTGATGTTTACTGCCCAGGTTGGCGTTTACTGCCCAGGTTGAAGTTACTGCCCAGATTGACGTTTACTGCCCAGTTTAAAGTTACTGCCCAGGTTGATGTTTACTGCCCAGGTTGACGTTCAGAGACGTTCGGTTTTTATCGATGATTGAAGGTATCTAGGAATAGGGAAACCATGTGCCGGTCGGAATATAGTTTCCCTCTATTCCACCCAACTCCCACTACAAAGTTAGAACTTAGACCTACCGATATGGCACCGATACAAAAAAGCAAATATCGGAGACATATCGGGAAGGTGCACAATCGTAGACCTATGTCTAGACATGCCAATCCACCACACATTGTATGGGTTTTTTATCGGTGTCTAATCGCAGAAACGTGGTCAACTGCCCCGATATTAGGTGACCTTCCGACGCGATTTTCATTTTTTATCGGGAGGTGCATCGTAGACCATATCGGAGCCATATCGTAGTATGTGGACGCCGGGCCTAACATGTTCAAAGAAGTTGACCAATATTAAGTATTATTTCTGTAGTTTGCTATTGACGAAAAATATCATATTTTGAAAGGATGAGTACCCATGTATCACTCATACCGGCCTTGTAGCTGAAAGCCCTCACAGTCTGAATAAAGAAATTTAAAAAAATCCCTTAGCGTTATAGGGCGAAAAACTATTGTGTTATGGAGGCGGCCATCTTACCCCCGAGGCAAATGGTTGTAGCTGTTTGTTTGTCATTGTTTTGTGTGTCTGTTAGTTCTTTTTGTTTGTTTTGTTGTCCTTTTTTCGTATCGTTATCCTTTTTTCCGGAGGGGGAGGTGTGGGGTGCTTGTTTTTGTGGTTTTTTGGGGGGAGGGGTGCTTGTTTGAAGGTGTTCATGCCTCATCTCATAATTATCAATGATTTATAACAACTATTAACACATACGGACTCACTAACCACGTTTCCTCATGGTACTTTTTCACAGAAGTTATCAGAAAGCTGTGCACACCGTCTGAGTGATGGATCCAAGTCTCGCCAATTCTCGCGTTGTTTGAACGCCGCGTCCAGTGAACTTGTTCCCGGCGGGCGGCGCCCTGGTTACGCCGCTTGTACCTGGCGTGTTGGCGGCGTGTCGGTGGCGCCTCCTAGCGGCTTATACATTCTCCTGATTAAAGCCGGTTTAAATATTGATAGCTGGAGCCTTTAATCAGCCCCTCTTCGCCCCTCCCTCTCAGGAGAGTTCCACATCCGCCCGGCGCCGATGCCAGTCACGCAGAGGGACGCTGAGCGGAGAAGAAACCCGAGACCGGGCCGGTGAAATCGGGCCCGGGCCAGCGGAATGGCGGGCGAAACTTCACACCCCATGTCGACTTGGATCTGCATAAATATTGACTGGTGTTTTCCAGGTTTTATTCGGTCTCCCATCCTTCAGTTCTTGTTAATTCTCTTTGACTACACTTCCTTTATCTTAGCCTGGTGTGAACGTCCATAGGATTAAAGTTAGGGGCTCGTACTCAACAGGCTTGCAAGTATGGTAACTCGTACTCGATGGGTGTTCAACTGATAGATATTTGCAGGCTTAGATACAATCAGAAATATATTCGTTTTTTGTCTGAGTCCCATGCTCATCTCGTTTGGAAATATATACCCGGCTATCGCATCGTTCATATTACTACACGCTCCAAACTCTATGGCGAACGTGGACAGAGACCAAAGACTCATCAATTTCTTCTTTTTCTTGTTTCCGCCAATGAGTTTAGATGAATAGACTCTTCATTTTAATAATCCGCATATATTTTAGATCAGTTATACTGTCGATATGGTGTGACTAAATATCGTAATCTTCAGTATAAAATCAATTTCAGAATTGATTTGGTCAGAATGCAAAGAGAACACACGTGCCCAGTATTATATAAAAACATAGAACGGGAGTGCATAACATATGTCAGATGTGATGTGAAAAGAGAGGGACTAATCTGAAATCTAACAGATGTCTCGGTCTTTTTCTTCTCATCTTTACGAACAGCGACAGCGCCATGTTGTGACGTCACACGTGTAGCAGACGATAAAGCGCAAGGTCAAGGACACCACATATCACCGCGTTCTAGATCTGACCCATACGCAATATCAAGTTAAAACATAGTGATGACGCCAATACGATGACACTTATTCGAGGTGAGGGCCAGAAATCCTTCTTCACACTCATTTGGAAGGATTTCTGGCCTTCACCTCGAATAAGCATCATCATATTGGCATCATCACCATGTTTTTTTTCATTATCATATACCTTAAATTGGTCATAATTCGCTGAAACTCACTGAAACTTGACTCTGTTGACACTGTCACTCTCAACCAGCGTGGGAAGTACTTATATAGAACGTCCTGACCATGCTGTACAATTCACAGAACGAGATGGTAATTTACGGTTTGTACGGACCAAGGCAGTTACTATATATCCTAAATTTAAAAAATAAAATCAATTTCATTTTTCTTAACAACCAAAATTTTAATAAATGTGTATGGCAAGGTGGTCCCTATTCTAATGTACGGACCAGTGGTCCGTACAGTATTTTTATATCATATGCCGAAACGGTGCGTATATATATACAGTATATACGGCATGGGTATGTAGTAAATTACATGACTAATTAAAAGTCACGGTAAATGGTATCAGCTGAACGTCTCTCGTTGGTTATATTTGGTTGATATACACGATAACTCCGTTGCGCGTGTCAGACGCCTCGGAACACGCGAATTAGTCGCGTCTGCCATTTGTAATTCTTCCGCCCAGATTTGTGTCGTCGGCCTCTCGGCCAATCAGATTGCGTTATTTTTCAAAGCGTGCTATATGTCGTTCAAAGCGTGCAATATGTCAGTCAGTACAAAGGTACACGGCACATCGCGCAATATATCACGAGTTATTATACCCCGAGCAGCATTAAGTATTTACACCGAGTTAGTGCATAGGTATATAATAATCTTAAATACAATGGCAGAAGGTAACGATTCTACATCATTCGAACAGCAGGCATAGAAGTATTATAGTTTGACAGATATCAAAGTTCAAACTGCTTTCATTCAGCGTGCAGCTTGTTTCGCTTTGTCTGAAGGCGTGGGAGAGAATTCCTCTACTAAAAATACTACAGAACTGTCAGAAGTTTGCATAATCACAGCAGAACTTTGAGGGAACTGCTGAGGCCTATACAAGGAATATGTCAGAACTGGAACGGCAGTACGTCAAATATTACACGTAACCTTGACCTAGATGCGATACATTTAAATGTAAGAGGAAAGAGGGAGTACATGAAGCAAAACAAGTAGAATATGAAGACAATGTTGGGAACTCCTTCGAGGAAATCGGGCCGCCGATTTCCGTAAATCGGGCCCCGATTTCTTCGATTTTTTATTTTTTTTTATAAATATGAAGACAATTAAGAATATGAAGACAAGGCAGACTTTAATTGAGATAATCTCACTGATTTTTAAATTAGAATTATGATAACCAGATGTCTGTAAGAAGAAATAAAAATGTGTAAACATTCATGATGTAATGTTCTGTGATGCACCGATATGGACGATGGTTGTTTTGTCTGACGAATATCTCTGTTGCCAAAAAAGAAATCATGTCTAAATTTTTTTTGTTTTTTGTTTGTAAAGCAGCTTTTATTTCTCATATTAGCATCATACATCATTCCAGCGGGAGAGGCATACATCTAGAGGCCCTCTCCCCGTAGATTTTTCTTGAACTAGGTACTTAACTAAATATTTATATCAGTCCATTCTACAATCTAAGTTGTTTTTACAATACTTCTTTGTCTATCAAAGTTAATTGATATTCCTATATACCTATTAGCGAACACTCTATGATTACTTAACGCTGCTGGGGGTGGAATAACTTTTGTTTACTGCCCAGGTTGAAGTTACTGCCCAGGTTGACGTTTACTGCCCAGGTTGACGTTTACTGCCCAGGTTGACGTTCATAGACATTCGGTTTTTATCGATATTAGCCGACAATTGAAGGAATATAGGAATAGGGAAACCACGTACCAGTGGAAATAAGTCAAAGTTACGAGGTAAGGCTTGGAAAAATTACTGCCCGCGGCTACGCCTTGGGCAGTAATTTTTCCAAGCCTTACCTCGTAACTTTGACTTATTCCCACCGGAACATAGTTTCCCTCTATTATCTTATAAATGGCATTCACCGCTGTTAACATGAGGGTTTTGTTACCCAACCTGTAAAAGGTCTCCATAGGAAATATATAGTGAGTATGGAATTCGCTACCTGGAGATTCTGGCATGTCAGAATCTCTTGTAGGAGTTTCCGGAAAAAGAGTCCCAATACCACTTTATTTTTTGGAAGTCGCAAACTACCTAAAGTCATAATGATATTTTTTATTCATAATGAATTAATAACTCAAATATTGATATCAATTTAAAAAAATGAACATTTTGTTCACATAGCAAATAGGGAACTTTGGAGTTATATGCAGTGCGTAGGTTTACACCGAATTACCGTCGTTTTATACAGAACTGCCACCGCTAAGGCATCATCTAAAGATACGTTTACTTAACACTCGTCGGCGACTTTGTATAATTTCTATAAAACTCTATCAAACAAGTAGGTGGATAATGAATACAATAACGACTGGATTTCCTTACGAGTGGCCGCAATCTCCGCGTAATTGATGACATAATATCCTCGCTAATCACTCGGATATCACTCCTTGGAGATTTCGTCCACTCCTAAACAAAACCAGTGATTATTGTGTATATCTTATTCGTATTTAACGTGAATCCGGTGAACATAGACCGGAATCCCTCGTCGACAGGTCTCGTTAAGGAAAGAGAACTCAGTGAGAAGTGCATTTATCATCATTAGTGAGTGAGAGGGCGAACGGCAGTGGGCACAGTGCGCCGTACGCGTTATTCGGGCATACTGTGCCGTACGTGCTTTCATTTATCAGCTAGTGAGCAGTTCGCTCCGTGTAGTCATTACTGCGCGGAGTAGCTGCTCACTGTGCGACGAACGACTCATTTACCGTCTCACCTTAGAGTCATCATCTTATAACCACAACCCAACCCTACTTGTGTATATATTTTGTATATGTTTTCTTTATTTGTACAAAAAAACGTAGTAGATCATGGCCTCTGCAATGCAGAGGCCATGATGACTACGTTTTTTTGTACAAAAAAAAAAAATGTACAATATATATATATATACACAATAATGACTGGTTTTGTGTACGAGTGGCCATAATCTCCGAGTAGTTGACGCGTAGTAATATCCGAGCGATTAGCGAGGATATTACGTCGTCAACTATGAGAAGATTACAGTCGCTCATATACAAAACCAGCTGTTATTGTATTTATTACCCACCTTCAAGATTAATAACAAATCTATTGCAATGAATATGTTTCTGCAAGACATTTAGTTCCAAACACTACAGCACTGTCAAGCCTAGCAGTGATTTGGTGTAGATTTACACCAATAATATAGTTCGCCATTACCCCGTGATTTTAGCATGAAAAGCATTTCTCATGATAAATGAGATAATTATGACTGATTTTAAATAATTGATATTGAATGAAAATTCCAAAAACTTATTTTGAAGTACATGATAATTTGACCTCATTATGGATGGGACTTTTTTCCGGACCCCCTGCAGGAGATTCTGACATCTCAGAATCTCTGGGTAGTTGATTCCAGGTGCTCTATACATTTCCTATGGAGACTCCATATTTGGTGGGTAATACAGTGCGAGAAATGACTCATTTACTGCCTCACCTTGCAGTCATGATTTCATATCCACACAGAGTTTTATTCTTTTTTTAACACCGGACAGTTATACTCCTAGTAGATCTTCCACCCGGCGGAGATATCCGGCGTTTACACGAGACGACTAGATACGTGGCAACTGTAGATCGTCAAGCCAATATTGCCAACTTGCAATTTCTACAACTGCCTGAGTCTAGGATCCAAACTTGTTAAATATCTGGGGGTAATTGAGGTATTTAGGCCTTCAGTGATTGGTCATGGTCAGCTGGACACGGATATATATATATATATATATACCACTGAAGCCCTGATCTTTGCACTTTTTCCAATGTCACAGAGTTGGCATGCAGAAAGTGATCATGTAGGGTTAGTTTTTTATGCAGCGAGCTAGAAATCTATGTAACTACACTAACTTTTAGGACTCTGAGACACTGGCCCTCTGGAGCTTTCTCAATGTTACAGATATTGAAGGGATAGTTTTTGCAGCACGTTGAAAGTCTATATAACCCCTCCCTTACCTAGGCAGCGTATATGAGGGTGTGGCCCACACTCAATGAAAGTCTATATATAACCTCTCTCTAACCTAGGCAGCGTATATATAAGCATGTGGCCCACGCTCAATTACGAAATAACTATAGAAAGTATTGGAATAGTTTTCATGTTGCTTCTGCCGTGTTCTATGTCTGCTAACCAGACTGTCACCCCGAACAAGGCTCCTAAACATCACTCAACTGGACAAATGAGAAGTAGCGAGTGCTGAGGAGAGTGGCCACGCAAATACGGACAAAAACACGGCCCACTGCATGCAAAACACCTAAGAAACGCGGCCGCCAGTTAGTGTTTTTCAGCTTCCTTCCTGGGGTGTTTCGAAATTGAACGATAGCTAGAGGCCGACAGGCGACGTATATTCAAATTTTATGCAGCCTCGATATTTTCTCTGCCGAATCAATGCAAGAGATCAGAGGAGGTGCGACTCGGCGTAATTTGCATAATATGCGGAATGAGATTCGCACTCTCCCAGCAGATATTCGGCGACGGGCGAAAAAAAGGCGGGAAGTGTGATTCCCGAGGCGTCCGCTAGGGGGCTCTGAGGAGTGAAGTAGCTGAGTGCTCACTCTCCTAGCAGATATCCTAGGCACTACTTCCTGTGGCCGCTTGTATCTCTGCACCGACCTGCCTGTTTGGGCCAAAAACTGGCCCATACGCCAGTTTCTGAAATATCCTAAATCCTTAGAGCTTTGGGGATTATTTTGTGGTTTACTTGTAAATAGAGATGTTTATGTTTATAGGTAAATAATATACACTCATTCCTGTTATTTGTGATGTCAAATCAGACATAGTCATAGGGATTACTTTCTTCAGTGGAAAGCACCTCATGCGTTGTGGGGTTTTGTTTGTCAACATAACCCATGTGCTCTTTCAATGGGGCAGTCTAATCAAATGTTGATGCAGATTATAATGTGGTTTATGCCTAAAAAAGAAACAGCTGGATTGTCTCTGAAGCTCATTTGATAACTCCTATATTTCTGAAGTCATAATATATGAGTTGGTTGAGTTTCATAACTTTGTTTTTAATCTAAAATATTGGCTGGTTTCCCCTGTCCATAGCAGGTTTCCCCAGTCCATAGCAGGTACCCAGGAAACCAGCGTATGACGTCACTGGGTTGAGGCAGAGATTAGCGCTAATACCATGAAAGATCTGCTGGGAGAGTGCTGAGTGCTGATACTTGAGATCTCCTCACAGAGTCTAGTCGGACCTGGTCGGGTCAGATCGGGTCAATTCGGTGCAGACCCCTTCATTGCCTTCTATATAAAACAAGTCTTGTCTGTTTCTCCACGTTACAATTCTCATGGAACAGGCAGTTGTGTAGGACTAAATCTGTCAATGGTAAAATATGTTGGACCTCTATGACCCTTGTAATATTTACTCACATGGAGTCTGGAATTCAGATGCCTTTCTCATGGGATAAACCAGCTTGTGCATCAGTTGGGAATACTCATGTTATCTTACGATTTAACCCTTTCCTTTCCTCAAGGCACTCCAGTAGCTAGTACAAATGATGCCTCAAGGCAGTCCCGTAAGGAGTACAAATGATGCCTCAAGGCAGTCCAGTAGCGAGTCAAAATGATGCCTCGAGGCAGTCCCGTAGCTAGTACAAATGATGCCTCGAGGCAGTCCCGTAGCTAGTACAAATGATGCCTCAAGGCAGTCCCGTAGCGAGTACAAATGATGCCTCAAGGCAGTCCCGTAGCGAGTACAAATGATGCCTCGAGGCAGTCCCATAGCGAGTTCAAATGATGCCTCAAGGCAGTCCCGTAGCTAGTACAAATGATGCCTTGAGGCAGTCCCATAGCGAGTTCAAATGATGCCTCAAGGCAGTCCCGTAGCTAGTACAAATGATGCCTCAAGGCAGTCCCGTAGCTAGTACAAATGATGCCTCAAGGCAGTCCCGTAGCGAGTACAAATGATGCCTCAAGGCAGTCCCGTAGCGAGTACAAATGATGCCTCGAGGCAGTCCCATAGCGAGTTCAAACGATGCCTCAAGACAGTCCCGTAGCTAGTGCAAACGATGCCTCAAGGCACTTTCATGGCTGGTGCGAATGATGCCTCAAGGCATCATTTTCTATTTTTTGTTGAAGGTTTTTTCTCAGCTGATTCAATATGATTCTTTATAATTCTTTTCAGAGATTATGTAAAATGTCTTTGTAGTGATAGTTGATAAATAATGTTATAGTTATCACCATGGAAACATTGACAGATAACTCTAAATAAGGTGGAAAATATCACTTTTCTAAACAAATTGTAACAAATGCCTGCAACTCTATACATTTCGACAGCAACTTCGTATTAAGTTGATAACACGAACACAACTTTCTATGTAGTACATACTCTAGATATAATATCAGAAGTACGGATTAGAACGGCGTAGCTAAGGGGAAATAATGTATGAGTCAGCCGGAATATGGGAATATGTAGATATAAGCCAGGATTATCCTCGGTTTGATCGAAAGTACACTTAGTGCACCGTGAGAATTCTCACCCAGCCCGTCCTAGCCTCCCCCTAATGTTGTATGCGATGAGCTGTGTCTCCTCCAAATTCCTAATATTTGCATCTGAAGTTATTATGTCCCGATGGCGCCATTTTATTTTCTTTCTTATCCACTCTCTTTGTAGGAGACAGAGGATTTGCCCATTTCAAATAAATCTATCCCTTTCCAAATGTCATTTTCATTAGGCTTTCCGAGATTCCTTTTACTGAGGTCTTCTGACGCATCGAAACTGTAATACTTTTTTCTTCATTTTATCATTCCGAAGATTACATGTGAGGTAACAGGATTAATGGGCAGTGTTTAGCTTAGCGTTAGGAAATTATGGACGGATATTATATTTAAATCATAACCTTTTAAATATGTGATATTATAATATTATCTCACCCCTGGTATTTTTTCTCCATAGACTTAACATTGGGAACTCGTTTCAAACGCCCGTGAGATATCTAGAAAAATTTTCCAATGGGGGATTATGTCACAAATGTTAGCCCTTTAGTCAATGTGAAGGTTTTTTTTGGGTTTTTTTTAAATTTAGGAATAGCATCTCTCAATTTCTTGAGTTTTTCAGATACATGTATGGTTGGTATGTCACACATAACATATATAGCACAAATATCATAGGCATCAAAAGTTTAAAACAGAGCCACGTAGGGCAAGAGGTGTGATGAATTCAGAAACCCATTCAAGTTTAGGGTCAGAGCTCGACCACATTTTGTTTGAATCGCTATATTATTCACGCCGCTTCGCATTGTGAATTAATACGCGATTCAAACTCGATAAGATACAAGCTATGACCATAAACGTTCATAAGTTTTTTTTGTTTTTTTTCACAACTTTCTTTATTTGCATTTTCAAATGATGTTATAACATTGACAGTTTCCATCTTACAATATATAATAAAGAGGGTACGCTGATCAGCGAAATATCACTGGTTTCCGTCAGCTCCCTATTATGAGATTCACAGTACATTGTCAGTAGTTAAACATAGTTCATGTGTGTATTTCTAGACTATAAGTCTCAGGTGCGCCTCTTATACTCTTGAAAAGATTTTTTGTTATACTTATGTTATATTGAGGAAATCTTGAGTAAATGATACATGATACAGGCAGTATGTTCATATTTGTCTAAGAGGGTATGGATTCCATCATGACCTTTTTTGTCAAACTTCTAAATTCAATATAAGTTGGTGTAGTTCTTAGTATAGGTGGTAATTGGTTCCAGGTAGAAGCTGTCATATATTGGATACTTTTTTTGTACATTTCAAGTTTTGGTCTATTAATTTTTAGTAACTTGGCGGTATTTTGTCTAGTTCCGATTTGTTTTACATCTATATTATTATTATCCAGTGATCTGCGGTAAGCATAATTCAATAAATGAGCATGCCTCATTTCCTCAATAGAACCAAGAATGCTGCAAATGTTTTGCAGGGTCTACCGACTGATATCATACAAACACCATGGTGTATACAACAGACAGTTATCGTTCCCTGGGTGCCGCCCTTTGGCCCCCTAGCCGAGTTTTTCACGGCCAAGGTGAAAAAGTATATATACCTCTTCTGCTATATGTTCTTTCTTTGCTATGTATTCTTTCTTTGCTTCTTGCTTTTCTGAACAAATAGGTTCTTCACTTCTGGAGCTGTAAAAGAAAGTGAGTAATAATAGGGAACTGTCACAACTCTAGCCTTTCTCATATATGACTATAGAGCGGTTCATATGAGGTAAGAACAAATTATACATGAATGTAAAGCCTCTCATGTGATAACCCATATGCCCCAAGATCCCTATTGAAGTTATCCTACTGTGGGATGAGGGGTAGAGGGAACCATGGTCAAACTTTGGAAGCCACAGAATGACTTCTGTTTCCTGAATGGGGGCGCCATTTTACAGATTCTATTGTTGGCCACCTGGTGACTGCTTTATGAACTTACAATCGCTATGTCCCATAGGACCAAGGAGCATATATTGGGGAAAGGCATACATTCGCTGATAAAAAACCTTGAAATATATCCCTTCACAAATAGGGAGCCAAAGTAAACCCATTGCAACAACAGATAGCCGGTTACAAAATACTATTTCCGGGTAAAGGCGTTCAGTACTTTGACTATGTAGGTTCGAGATTATATGTGTCATTCTCCAATCTTTTAGATCCAAATTTTTAATAAACTTAACAACTGTCATCGTAGTTTCGAAACAGAGTTATTCAGAGACGATAGTAGTAAACTACACTGCAAAAGTAACAAAAGAGACCAAAAACGAAAGTCTAGCCTCAAATCTAGCCTTATGATTTTCTTGTACATACTAGTTTGTCTATGTAGACGCATATATTTATGCCCGTCACCACTTTTGGACTCTCCTTCCACTAACGGTATTCCAGCTACCCTCTCTCCGGTCCACCACCTCTCCATCCCTCCCCACCCCCGGCTTCGCTTCCACCGTCACATCGAAGCCCCAGTTTGATCCGCAGCAAAGAAGCCACAGTAATCTGACTCTATTTGCACCCCACATGAGGCAGGCGGGCGCCACCAGGGAGTGACTCGGAGCGGCCCGGAACGACTCGGAGCAGCTCGCGGCGACTCGGAGAAGCTCGGGACAAGTCGGTCCAGCTCGGAGTAGCTCGGAGTAGCTCGGAGCAGCTCGGAGCAGTTCGGAGTGATTTGGGACGAATCGGTCTAGCTGGGAGCAGCTCGATGCGACTCAGAGAAGCTTGGGGTGGCTCGTAATAGCTGGGAGCGCCTTGGCCGAGCTGGGAGCAGCTCGGAGCAGCTCGGGACAAGTTGCTCCAGCTCGGAGCAGATCGGGGCAACTCGGAAAAGCTCGGAGAAGTTCGGAATAGATAGGAGCGCCTCGGTCAAGCTCGTAGCGGCGCGAAGCAGCTCGGAGCTGTTTGGAGTGATTCAGAACGGCTCAGGTCAGCTCGGAGCGGCTCAGAGCTCGGCTCGGAACTCAGTTCAGAATTAAGCTCAGAGGCTCTTGGTTCAGCTCGAATCTGTTCCGTCAAGATCAGAGCAGTTCAGAGCATGTCAGGGCGATTCAGAACGATTCACTCCATCTCAGAGCAGCTCGGTCCAGCTCAAAGCAGCTAAAAGTGACTCAGGTCAGCTCAGAAAGGAATGGCTCAGAATGACTCTGTCCAGATCAGAGCAGCTCGGTACATCTCGGAACTGCTGGGTCCAGATCGGAGCAGCCACTGCATGAAAAGCACTATTTTCATATATACGCCATCTCGGAAGTGCATGTATTGGCTGAATATTGACTTGTTTTCATATAAATGTATATATATATGCCCAGGCCTTATATACGGACGCGTCTTGGCTGTATTTCACATCCGGCATATATGAGAGGAAATATCCTCTCTCCCAACCGCCTCCTGCCCGTTTGTGTTGGTAGAAGCACAGGTGTCCTCAGTAGGAAGCCCTCCCCCTGCCCCCCTCCCCTACCTCCCCCCGCCCACTCTCAGTGAAGCCCTCTTCACTGGATGCTGATATACCCTACAGATGAGGTGTATACACATGGAGAATTGGACGACCTTGTATACGCAAAATACCTATTTATATATGCTGGGCGCATCCATATGTAAAATAATGATGTTCGTGCAGTGAGCTTGGTTTAGATCGCCTAAAATTGGTCCAGATCGGAGCAGCTGGGTGCAGCATAAAACAACCAAGGGCTTGGCTCAGAGCTAGGCTCAGAGTGGATCGGTACAGCTAGGTGCGGCTTGTTTGGGTTTTGAGCATCTTGGAACAACTCAGTAAGACCAGATCGTAGCAGCTCATTGCGTCTTGGAACTGCTCGGTCTAGATCTGAGCAACTCGGTCTAGATATGAGCAGCTCGGAGTAGTTCGGTCTAGATATGAGCAGCTCGGAGCAGTTCGGGGTTCGAGTCAATAGTCTGCCCGTCACCTCCCCCGTCACCCCAACAGCGGCTCTGGGGCCCAGTGTGGAATAATACAGACGTAGTTCACGCCACGGCCACCCACAGCGCTGTCGGCGCTGATTCTATCATCGCACAAAATGTCGCCTCCTCTGGCCTCATCGTGTCATAAATCTCCCTGAAGGACCTCTACACAGGGCACGTCGGGGCGGCGGATGTGTCCGTCGGGGTGTGGGGGGTGGGGAGGGAGGTATGGGGAGGGAGGTATAGGTGTGGGGCAGGGAGGGACGGGGCATTGGGGAGGTGTGGGGGAGGGAGGTGTGGGTGTGGGGAGGGAGGTATAGGTTTTGGGCAGGGAGGAACGGGTATTTGGGGAGGTGTGGATGTGGGGAGGGAGGTATAGGTGTGGGGTAGGGAGGGACGGGCATTGGGGAGGTGTGGGTTTAGGGGAGGGAGGTTTGGATGTGGGGAGGGAGGTATAGGTGTGGGGTAGGGAGGTGTGGGTGTGGGGGAGGGAGAAAATGGTATTTGGGAGGTATGGGTGTGGGGGAAGGGAGGGATGGGAATTGGGGAGGTATGGGGGTAGGGGAGGGAGGTGTGGATGTTGGGAGGGAGGTGTGGGTGTGGTGGAGGGAGATTTGGGTGTGGGAGAGGGAGATGTGGGTGTGGGGGAGGGAGGTATGGTTGTGGTGAGGGAGGTATGGGTGTGGGGAGGGAGGTATGGTTGTGGGGAGGGTGTAGGGGAGGGAGGTGCGGGTGTGGGGGAGGGAGGTGTGGGTGTGGGGAGGGAGGTGTGGGTGTGGGGAGGGAGGTATTGGTGTGGGGAGGGAGGTATGGGTGTGGGAGAGGGAGATGTGGGTATGGGGAGGGAGAGGTGGGTGTGGGGAGGGAGGTGTGGGTGTGGGGGAGGGAGGTATTGGTGTGGGGAGGGAGGTGTGGGTGTGGGGAGGGAGGTGTGGGTGTGGGGAGGAAGGTGTGGGTGTTGGAGAGGGAGGTGTGGTTGTGGGGGAGGCAGGTATGGGTATGGGGGAGGGAGGTATAGGTGTGAGGGAGGGAGGTGTGGGTGTGGCGAGGGAGGTATAGGTGTGGGGGAGGGAGGTGTGGGTGTGGGGAGGGATGTATGGGTATGAGGGAGGGAGGTATAGGTTTGGGGGAGGGAGGTGTGGGTGTGGGGAGGGAGGTAAAGGTGTTGGAGGGAGGGAAGTGAGGGTGTGGGGGAGGGAGGTGTGGGTGTGGGCAGGGAGGGACGGGCATCGGGGAGGTATGGGTGTAGGGGACGGAGGTGTGGATGTGGGGAGGGAGGTATGGTTGTTGGGGAGGGAGGTGTTGGTATGGGCAAAGGAGGAGTTGGTGTGGGAAGGGGGGTACGTGTTTGGGAGAGGGATGTATGGATGTGGGGGAGGGAGGTGTGGGTGTGGGGGAGGGAGGTGTAGGTGTGGGAGAGGGAGGTATGGGTGTGGTGGAGGGAGGTGTGGGTGCGGGGAAAGGAGTAGTGGGTGCGGGGAGGGGGGTACGGGTATGGGAGAGGGATTTATGGATGTGGGGGAGGGAGGTGTGGGTGTGGGGAGGTAGGTATGGGTGTGGGGTGGGAGGTGTGGGTGTGGGGGAGGCAGGTGTGGGTGTGGGGAGGGAGGTGTAGGTGTGGGAGAGGGAGGTACGGGTGTAGGGGAGGGAGGTATAGGTGTTGGGACAAGGCCTGACAATTGATATCATGTAATGAGTATATCATGTTACGTGATGCCCCTTTGAACCAGGTCCATGAAACCCAAGCTAGCTTCACCCAGTATGACCTACATCTAGCAAACCCAAGGAAACTCGAGGAAGCATAGAGATATTCCACGGACTGCTGCAGTGATGGGATAAAATAACTTTGTGAAAGGATACGAGGAAGCTGTTCATTAGTTGAGCAACTGAATTTATTAAGAGGTCATATTTGGAAGTTCATATTACTTCCCGAAATACGTGTGCCAATATTTACACAGGATTTCCTGGATTTTTAACCTTAGAACATATCTTGGAACCTTACTACTTATACAGCTTTACTCCTTTATAATCAATGATAAAGCTCCATTCAATCACATATAGTGGACATCCAGTACTTGTGTTCTATCTAACATAGAACATTTCTTTTATTCATATTCATTGCTAGAAGAAATATTGAGTAAATGTCTGTCGGTAAGATAGTGTTTAAAAACGTCAGAAAATGTCATATGTTTGTTTACTTGGCAGAATGAATTCACGAAGCATAGCTGAGTGATATTGGTACCAGAAGGCTGTAAACCTGTGTGTATGGTATGTAGATACACGCTCCCTTTGTGTTTCGTATGGACACTTTGTATTAGGTGGATATATCTGTATGCTCCGGGTATGGTGATACACACTCCCTATGTGTTTTCTATGGACACTTTGTATTAGGTGGATATATCTGTATACGCCGAGTATGGTGATACACACTCACTATGTGTTTTCTATGGACACTTTGTATTAGGTGGATATATCTGTATGCTCCGGGTATGGTGATACACACTCCCTATGTGTTTTCTATGGACACTTTGTATTAGGTGGATATATCTGTATGCTCCGGGTATGGTGATACAGACTCCCTATGTATTTTCTATGGACACTTTGTATTAGGTGGATATATCTGTATACTCCGGGTATGGTGATACACTTTCCTTATGTGTTTTCTAGGAACACTTTGTATTAGATGGATTTATCTGTATGCTCTGGTTATGGTGATACTCACTCCCTATGTGTTTTCTATAGACACTTTGTATTAGATGAATTTATCTGTATGCCCTGGGTATGGTGATACATACTCCATATATGTGTTTTCTATGGACACTTTTTAATTAGGTGGATATTTCTTTATGCACTGGGTATGGTGATACACATTAGGTAGATATATCTGTATGCTCCTGGTATATCAATGTGGTCTTTTCTATGGACACTTTGAATTAGGTGGATAATAAAGAAGTATACCGAGCTCTTTATATACTGTATGCTCCCTGAGCAGGGATATAACGTAGTCACTGTCAACCGAACTAGATCAAGCACCGATTTTTCTTGTTCCCCGTCGAGCCTAGATTTTATCCAGACGTGCCGGAGTCTCCAAGGTCACCAAGGTCACAGCGGCGACCTTGCCGAGGTCATAGCCTCGCTTTGGCCGTAGAGGTTTGGTACGCCTGCGTTGATTCGTTTAGACGCCGCTTGGGGGCCCGACAAGCGGTCGGGTTTGATCACGTGGTGTAGAGTTAATCCGACGCATGCGCAGATCTGTCCGACCGACGCATCGATCCTCGGATTTGTCGGCCGAAGATTGCCGAAGATTGGCGGAGATTGCCGAAGATTGGCGGAGATTAGGGAGCTGTGCTTCGGACTCGGGGAAGACCCGACTGAGACCGAGGCTGGTCCGGAGCGTGGTGTGACCTACTTAAGTCAGTCACGTGATACAAACAGAGGGTAGTCAACCGAGAAAGTGAATTTATATTTATCATCCATCGTGTACAAAGTCTACATTTAAAACCACTACCCATTGTTTATTGGTGGCCGTAAACCACATCCAAGGTGTTCGGCGTTTCCAAACCCATTATACGCCGCAAAAAGCGGAGATACGTAAAGGAAAGTTGGAATGCGCTGAAAAAAAACGCCACAGTATGACAGAAGCGTAAATAAGCGTTGATAAAAGTTGAGAAGCGTACTAAAACGTTAAAGCAAAGCAAACAGATACGTTTCAAATCCGTAGCTAATACGTGGTCCCCACCAATTCATATACGTAGAAGAATCGCCAAAATTTACGCCAGTGTGACTGGGGCAGAACCAGACCGATGCTTCACAGCAAATATGCATGTGGTTATTCAAAACCGAAACTTATCAAGATCACAACAGATCTCGCTATATCTAGTGTGTTGGTGGCAGAGGCCCTTAAAAATCCCCTTTCTCAGCATGTGCCTTGTTTCGCTGCGGGTGGTCACGGGTTTGACTGGAGTGTGGACGGACTGATTGACTGGCTGTTAGTAATCTCTATTGAGGATGGATTAGTTCACAGAAGCGGGTCCACCAGCACACAGACATCACCAAATCCTCCCCGAGAAGACGATTAGGATCAAACTAACAAATCCCCTCAACTGGACTCGAGGAAATCCACGATGTCTTCCCCCGGAATCGCCTCTTATTAGACTGGGTAACGGTAGCACGATAACTGTTGTTCGGAAGTTGGAAAGAAGTACATGTCGTTGTTTAACCCTTTAAGAACGGGTGCTAGTGGCACTTTATACCGCTAGGGGACGAGCACATAGTCGTCAAAACCCATAATTTGATTGTTTTATCACGTGATACGATATATGATCTTAAATATTTAATGTTTTCTGAAAAGGAATACTGATCATGGTGTTAGACCTACATTCTGTGAGAATTTGATTATCATCGTTCCATTATTTCCTTGTTAAAAACGAATTTGTATATTTTTGAGAAATCATTCGCCCTTAAAGGTTGTATGGTGGTGGTGAGGGATGTGGGTATGGCTGAGTCTTCGAGGGATACTGGAGGGGTCAATGGGTGTAAAGATGATCTGGGTGCTGAATAGGAGCACAGAAGAGTAACGGAATGACCATCCACTACGCTTTGGGCATTGGGAGCGTATCGTGGAGGAAAAATTATATCGCATCAGAAAGAAACATAAAATCCCAGTTAATCAGGGTTTTTTTCCATTGTGGTCTACAATGCACAATGCACATCAATACACTATAAAATAGATGCATGCTAGGCTGCACTACTATATGAGCAATCTGTATAGTTTGTCGAAGTAGATGGAAACCCCCTTACGTATGAGTTGATGCCAAATCGTATGGTGCTACAATACAAATATCAGTGACTCTGGCACTGATCCACTACTATGTACTGCGATGCATGGCCAGGAACCCACTGAGCTCCCGACACGCTACGACAAACGTACCGACACACTACAACAGCAAGTTATGGTGGGCGTCCACCAACCACGACAAGGCTACGACAATGGCTTCCTGACAAGGTCCACGACTGGACTATGACAGGAGGCCGTGTCGTGGTTGGTGGACCCCAGTTCCCGACAAGAGTCTTCGACAAGGCCACGACAAGGCCATGACAAGGCCACGATTGGAAGCATGTTGGGAGCCTTCCGACAAGGCTACAACAATATCAAACATGTTCGATTTTCCCACGACTGGACCCTTGTCGTGGAGTGTCTTGGCTTGTCAGGAGCGTGTCGCAGAGGTCTACGATAGGAAATTTTGGTTGTGCGTGCACTTCCCGACATACCCCGACAACGCTGTCATAAAGCCCCCCTTTTTATGACAAGGCTGCGACAAGCGCCGATTGGAACTTTCTTGTCTGCGCTTGTTGTAGCCTTGTCGTGGTAGGTGGACACCACCCTTTATCCAACATTCCGACACAGCCACGATGCGGTAATTTAGTTTCGTTTATCTATCTTTTTATTAACTCGTAAAGGCATTGTTCCGTGTGCCGTTTCATGTACATGTGTCTCACTGCTAAGGAGTTTAAGATGAAAATCCTAAAGCTTTGACAAACCAACCGGCATTTACTTCATCCTCATCTCATTCTACTACTATCAAACATGGCATTCGGCCACCTTAACATTTGATGTCTGTATTATGTTGAATGTCTATGTAATATGTTACCATGAACATTGTAATCTGAAAAACTCGTTCGCGAGAGATACAATAAAGAATTAAAAAAAACAAAAAACATATTCATTCTATAGACCGAGTTGTTCAACATTCCGAATAGGCCATGGTGCAGTTATATTTATTCATAGCCATATCATAGCCATGTCGGAACCATATCTCAAGCAGTGGGTGCACAGCTGAACTTTCGCATCGTACTAGGTAGACCCCCACCCTCCCTCCTAAGCGAAACTCAGATAATCAGGTAGGGTTTCGTCAGCCAATAGGAGCATTCCTTACAAGCGTCATGGCGGGGCAGGGGGCGCCCCCTGGTGTCAGTGCGGGCAGGGAGGTGTCGCTCCTGGCGGTCGGTCTGAGAGGTAGACGTCAATAAAGGCACACATTAAATGTGGCAATATCTCCGACTGCATTAGTGCCGTCAATAGCCTCACTCAGCAAGCTGGACCTTTCGCTGGTAGGTTGGACCTTTCGCTTGGTGGGTTGGACCTTTCGCTCGGCGGGCTGGACCTTTCGCTCGGTGGGCTGGACCCGTCGCCCAACCGGTTGGACCGGGCAACTCGCCGGTGGGGTCAACGTGAGGCCAGACCCTTTAGCCAAATGCACATCTACCGATTTTGGAACATTGATGTACCTTTGTTGGCGACGAAGGGACGGTATTTTGTCTCAGGCGAGGCATCCTAACAGAGTCGGCCCCAGTGGGTAGATGTAGGACAGCTAGGCAAGGGACGGTCAATGATTAGTGAAACCTGCTCCTGTAGTTCTTTGGTCACCGGTGAGTTGTCGTTCAATGTTCCTAAATCGCTTGCCAGAAGTTTATCAACATTTTGATGAATTCAGTAGCCAACAACGGAACATTGGTAAATGGCTCCTGATTGGGGGTTGACATGAGCCAAGGGGCTACGTAATTTGCCTGTGACAAGTTCATTGACTCCCATACGATTTGGGAACTAATCATTCAATCCTGAATTGGTAGATGTGTATTGGGCTTTACCCTGCATTTACATTAGACGACTGAATATGTGGTGACTGTAGATCATCTAGTCAGTAGTCATTAGGTGGTGGCAATGTCCATCGCAAAAGTTGCCAACTTCAGAATTGACTCTCAGGCGTTTACATTGACGACTAAGTTTTCACAGAATCACCGCCCATCTAGACAACTAATTCAAACTGGCTTGAAATAGTTGCCGGCACTAGAGCATGTCCAATAGCTGTCAGATTGTGCTGAATTGGGTAATCTGACGTAATCAGACGATCGGCAGTTGTCATGCACTTTGCGTTTACATTAGACAATTTCTATAATTTTACTGCTGAAAGTCGTCAGGAGGTGGAAAATGCCGGAATCGCAGACCAGGGACCTGTTTCAGTAGTTTCGTCACATTAGACCTAGACAGACATCAACAGCGGCACCAACAGTGCAAGCAACAGCTGAAAATTTATTGTCGGGTTTCAAAACGCATGTAACAGTTGATGTCAAATATCAGCGGTTTGGAGCGACCAATTCACCTCATATTTGGTATGATTGTAGGTTTATGTATCCCTTACTCATGTTAAAGTTTCATTGCTTAATTCTTACGGGAGGTGAGTGAAACTGTCTAATACTTTTGAAGCCGGACACACCGTATTTGGGGTCTGTCTTGTCCCAAGTGCCGCAACTTGTGTTGACTTGTATTGTGGTGTCACAGACGCCATCTAGACATGTCACGAAACTAGTGAAACAGGTCCCAGAATCGTCTTGTGTGAACACCGGATTACAGCTCCGAGTCGTCGATACGGACTGAGGGAGGAGACCTGACCCGGGTCACACACCCAGGAGAAGATGTTGATTATTGGCGGTGTGAGTGTCAGTGACAAGGGCCACCTGTTTTAGTGTTCTAGTCAACACCTCCGGCAGTGGTCAATAGCTGGGTGTTTCATAAGTTAAGACTTCGAGTTTCAGCAAAGTAGATTCAATATCATCGTGATTCATTATCCGGATGGCATCGCTTCGGCATGCCACATTTGTGTGGCTGGCTACACTGGCCACCAGAGCTACACTATGTTAACTGTGGTTCAGTTAAATCCGGGGCCTAAATGACCTACTAGTTAAAAGTGTCTGTGACGCTCCCTGCAGATGTTGCACACTGCCTGTACCTATGCTTGGAGAGTGTTCCATTTCCTATTCTTGAAGCCATTGTTAATATTTTCATTTCCTTTTGTGTGTATTTTAGATAAAATGACCATAAAGGTGGACTTTATGGTGATTCTCGTATGTGACCTATGAATATTTCTAAGTAAGTATTACGGATCTCAGAACACATATAAAAGAGGGTTGGTTCGAGATTGATGTTCATGGACAAGGCAGAGGAGGTGGGAAGCATAGCGCCCCCTATCGTTTTGGCATGTTCTCAAATGACAGCTGAATGTGGATTCCTATACTAAAATAGGCTAACTAGTAACAGCTACTACATACAAACTGTTAGAGCTCTATCAAAAATCGTTTCAGATATTGATAAAGTGATATCTAATGTACTCTAAACCACAAAAGAGGTCAATAGAGCTCCACGTTTTATGGCCGTTTGGTGTTGTTTAATACAACGTTATTTCTCATAGGCTATGGCTTACAAGCCTCACACAGTCCATTCTCAAGAGCTCCTTCCCCTCTGCTGGCAGGTTTGAAAGTGGCGCCTTGAACCCTGCCGCGATCGCATATATGAGCTGAGTCCCTATAGGGGGTGCTGCGCTTCACACCTCCTCTGTGGACAAGGCCTAGACTCAACCATACCAACAGAGTGGAGAGAGAGGTGGTGGCCAATCTAGTGTCAGGTCTCTCAGTTGGGTAATTAAAACTATTATCTCACCCGGTATTTTTCTCCATAGGCTTAGTATTTATAACTCATACTCCAGAAGGTATGTAACCCAATACTCAATGACTAATTGGGTGATTTATTTTATCAATTGATATTGTTATACAGGGTGAGATGAAATCAGAACTCAACTCAATGAAAAGAACTTGGTCCGCACTCCACTTCGTTTAATTGATCGGTGGAAGTTATTTTCATCTCGTAAGTTTCCTTCTAAGTTTAACTATGTTATTTTTTTTCCAACTATGGTTTTTTTTTCAAGAAAAATCTCCGATGGAACGAAAGAAATTTCAAAATATTTCCTTCTAAGTTTACTGTTGAAATTTAATGTTGAATATAAAATAAAATAAAAAATACATTCCAGGTGCTCCTGTTGGTACATCGATGATGTCTGCACCAGAATTAACATTTTATCTTGAATTATTGAAAAAGACTATTTCATATGGCAGGAGAATGATATCACGTATGGGAGAGAGACAGAAGATGAACTTTCCGGAAAAAACAATTTCCAATACTATTACCTGAGTGAATCTCGATGATTTAAAAAAAGAAATGTATTCCTCATCATAACAAACAACAGCAAGGGAATGAATCAGTTCAACAGACTAGAGTATTATTCTACCTGTAACTGAAAATGATATTTGAGACCTTTTGTAAAAGATAGTTTTTCTGTTTTTGCCTACATAGGATGTTACTTGGTACATATCTAATTAAATTGAGGGACATAATCCTTGGAAATCTCCGGATTATATTCCTTCTTTGTGAATGTACCAAACAACACCTCCATGTTTTTAAAGTAGACAAACAACTGCAGTTTCTTTATGTATTAATGATCCCAGAAACCGGTGGGTAAACCAGAGGCCTTGTATGGACGTATCTCAAACGTATGGCGATTATATGTCACATCGGGGAGAAATTCAATTAGAAACATATATCCGTATTAACCCTATCCTTACGAACAAAAATGGTGTCACGTGACGTGAATTTTGTCACTATGGCAACTATTTCATTTATTTTTCAATAAATATGTTGGTCATATCTAAATACATATTTTGTGTAAAAATGGTGTTATAGTATTTCATGAATTATGGGCCTAAATTGTAAAATGTTAAATGAAGCCATTTGGCATCATTCGCCTGTTGCTGGGGAATGCTATAGTGGCATCATTAGTAATGAAAGGGTTAACATCCCGATCACCAATTGTGCTCGCACATCTAAAACTAGCAGTTTAAAATACAGAATATCAAGCGATCTCTCAAAACATAATGTATTCTGAAACCCTGTGGAGAAATATTACATTAATGTATTTTATTTATTCTAGTAAATCAACCCTTGTGTCCTCCAAATAGACATAACATATGGAACTCGCACTCCCATGAAGTAATATTAGGAAACGTCAATACTGTGGGCGAAACAATTATTATTCGAGGTCAGTCACCGATTTCATACGGCCTGACGCCATAGGCGGAAGGCTGTATGAAATCGGCAACTGAACGAGAACAAGATATGTTTCGTTCACAGTGAGGACATTTGCTTATTAATTTTAATGACCTACAAGGTCGCAGTCACAGCAGGCACGAACATTATTATTACTGCACCCCGAGAAGCGGGCAGTATTTAATAGACATTCAGACACAGGTATATAGTAATATCACAAAACTCTCAATGAGGGATGTTGTCACAACCTTTACCCCATCAGTCAATGATAGGAGTGAGATAAAACCTGAACCGCGCTGATTCCATAGCCACTAAAGATATGCCATTGTTTTGGTAAAATAAGTCAATAATAACATGGCTGAATGAAAAGCACCATTTTATTCATATATATGCCATTGCGGAAGTGCATGTATTGGCTGAATATTGACTTGTTTTCATACGCATATGCCCAGGGCATATATATAGGGACATGTCTGTATTTCACACCAGGCGTATACGAGAGGAAACATACTCTGCCCCCACCGCCTCCTGTACGTTTGTGTTGGTAGAAGTATAGGTGTCCTCAGTGAGAAACCCTCCCTCAGCCCACGCCCTCCCCCCGGCCACCCATTGCCCGCTCTCAGTGAAGCCCTGTTCACTGGATGCTTATATACGCCTACAGAGGAGGTGTATACACACAGGAAATAGGACGACCTTGTATACACAGAAGCATACTTATATACGCCAGGCGCATTCATATGCAGGGATGAAAGTCGGGACTGATGAAAAAGTCGGAAACAAAAACACAAAAAAAACTGGGGTGTATTCGGGGGGGGGGGGATGCCCCCCCCTCCAAATACGCCCCCCCCCCCCCTCCCCCATGCCGTCAAACAAAATTTTGGCACTTGATGGAACTCTGACTGCAGTGTCAACGGCCCTTGGCGCGTTTAACTGCCGCCAAAGTACTGACTGTGCCGGTTTCCCCGGCGTGTGCGTCAATACTAAGGGCCTATGGAGGTTTATACGCCGTTGGTGAGAGCCTGCTGCCAGAATTATCTGTCACTTCTTGGAATTTAGTTTTATTCTATGATTTTCATACTTTGTTAATGATCATATTCTAAGATGCAGAAATTTCTGATTTCCGTCAATTGTTGGCGAACTTGCATCCCTGCATATGTAAAATGGTGGTGTTCGTGCAGTGCCGGCTATGCACCTCGATGCAGTTCCTTCCTACCACTCACATGATACTCTTGGCAATAGTACTTCATCATTGCATTTCCGCCAACAGAAAACCTCTCTAGGTTGGCAGCGATTTCTTCGCCGGTTTACGCTGAGTTGTGTTTATCATTGCCTCCCCATAACACTCCGGGTTAGGAATCTTCGTAGGGGTCATATATCAGTGTCTACTTTCTAGAAGCCTTGCCCAAGTCCAGACCGTAAACCCCCAGGTCCAGCCTCCACCTCCCGACTCGCCATGTTTAGAGGAAATCTTCCCACACACCCCTGGTTTCTTATGGGGAAGACAAACGACACTGGACGTTGCGCCCTCTCGTGGACATTCTACTTATCACCGGCTAAAAGCAAACGAGTTGCGCATGCGTCAACGGAAGATCTACGTGCTGCCACCTACTGCGAGAACGCGGCAAGTCCGCCATCTTATTCCCGGCTACAAATTGATGTCCTCCCTCAATCCTCAACTCCACTCGACACGCAAACAAGATGGCGGCTGTGGTCGCGTGGCCCCACGCGAGAGACCACGAGAAAGGACGAGACCCGCTGCGAGGTCCCGGATCTAGTTCCCGGCGTGCTCCTTGGTCGGCCATGATGTCATTTACCTGATTGAGAGTTGCTTTCTGATGGCTGGGAACCTTATTTCGTTACCCCGCACATTTTTTTTAGCTTTTATTTCTGGACCTTTTCATCGCGGACTTTTTCTTTGACGAGTTGTGGGTGCACTCCGCTAGATGTCAGGGCAGTTCGGGACCCTGATGTTATTGAGTCTCGGGACATAGCGCGGAATTCAATTTGCGCATGTGCACGGACGCCTGGTCCGCTTTGCAGAGACGCTCTAATGGCGGCCATGGCGGCGTCTACGCATGCGTAGTGAGCCCGTTCGCCCCGAGAGAGTAGGAGACTTGTGGTCGACTTCTCTAGTATTCCCCAGCGTTGCGCGCTGGTTAGCTATGCAGTGTGGGGAGGGTGTGTATGTGGGGATGTATGTGGGGGGTGGGGGTGGTAAAACCTCTACGGGGTTCTCAGAAACGCGACCACGGGCGCGGACGCTAAGTCACCGGCGTCCCGTCAGCGTCCCGTCAGCGTCCAGTCGCCATGGTAATAACAAACGTCACTTCCAATAAGCGACGCCCAGTCACGCCCTGCGAGCGGGGCGCCCCCTACCCGCCACCACCCGCACCAACTCATGAATATTCATCAGCGCCGATAAGGAGATAAAGCGCGCGGGCGTGCGGAGGTAGGCAAAGTCGTGTCGACACGTGAGGAGGGGACGTGTGGGGGGAGAGGAGGGCGCACGTGAGAGAGAGAGAAAGAGAGAGAGAGAGAGATAGGGGGAGAGAGAGAGAGAGGGGGATTGAGGGAGTGAGGGAAGGAGAGAGAGAGGGAGGGAGAGAAAGAGAGAGAGAGAGAAGGAGTGAGAGAGAAAGGTAGAGAGAGAGGCAGAGAGAGAGAGGCAGAGATAAAGGGAGAGAAATAGGGAGAGAGAAAGGGAGAGGGAGAGAGTGAGAGAGAGGGAAAGAGAGAGAGAGAGAGAGGGAGGGAGGGGGGAGGGAGGGAGGGAGGGAGAGAAGGAGACAGAGAAGGAGACAGACGTATATGACAGAGGGAGGCAGAGAGATATAGAGAGAAAGAAAGATAGGGAGAGATAGAGAAGGGAGAGAGAGAGAGAGCGAGAGAGAGAGGCGGAGGGGAGGGAAGGAAGGGTAGAGATATATACGCTTGACTATAGTGAACAGAGGTAAAAAGGAGGGGAGGAAGGGTGGATGGAGATTATCGTAAAACTGGATGAGGTTTAATCATGGCCACCGTATTCCACGACTGGAGTTTGGCAAAGTGACTTCATGAGGCGAAGCTGAGTGAAGTCCGAAGCCAAAACTTCAGGAGTGGAATGCGGTGGACAAGATTAAAACGAATCAGGTTTTGAATTTATCCTACCCCGTCTCCTCGATTTTGGAATATTACGTGATAACAATGCTGTATGCCACTAGTGGCATATAAAACTCCGTATGCCAGTCAGCGTGGCATACGGAAACCCAATGTTAAGCCTATGGGATTTTATATTAGGGGTAGGATAAATATATATATTAGACAGGGAAGGGAGGGGAGGAACGGTAGAACGGTGGAGATATATATGTATGTGAAGATAGTGAACAAGGGTAGAGAAGGGTAGCTGTAGATATATATGCCCTTGACTGTAGTGAACAGAGGTAGAAGTGAGGGGAGGAGATATATATGAGTTAGGGAAAAGAGAAAACGAAGATGATGATGTAAGCAGAGGAAGAGAAGGGAGGGGGTTAGGGTGGTAAGAGATATATATGAGGTAGGGAAGGCAGGGGAGGAAGGGTGGGTTGGGATATGCATGATATGATCATAGTAACCCGAGTATGGGGGAGATGGGAGGGAAGTCGATGAAACAGACCATGGTATAAACAAATGGGACGGGGGGGGGGGGGGGAAAGAGACAAAGAAGAGACGGGAAGAGGGAGAAGGAGGAGAAAAAGGTAGGAAACAGCAATATAGGAAGAATAGGATAATCAGACAGAATATATCGTAAAACTGGATGAGTTTTAATCTTGGCCACTGTATGGCACGACTGGAGTTTGGCATAGTGATTTCACTTGGATTCGCCTCGTGAAGTCCGGAGCCAAAACTCCAGGAGTGGAATGCGGTGGCCATGATTAAAACGAATCAGGTTTTGATTTTATCCTACCCCGTCTCCTCGATTTTAGAATATTATGTGATAAAAATTCTGTATCCCACTAGTGGCATATAAAACTCCGTATGCCAGGCAGCGTGACATACAGAAACTCAATGTTAAGCCTAGGGGATTTTATATTAGGGGTAGGATAAAGAGCTAGACTTCAGAGAGACGGAAATGTATTGAAACAAGGAAAGATAGATTAGGCAGAAGGATACATGAATACTAAAGCGAAAACCAAAAGATGACAAGAGAGACTGACAGAGACAGTGTGAGAGGAAACGAGCAATAGTACGAGGATGAGAAAGAGGATACTGATCAAGTGATTATAAAGTAACGAGAAGGGAAAGGGCAGCTCGGAGGAATCCCCCTCATGTTAGGTGGGCACGTGCAGTCTCGTGTGTGGTACCATCAAACTCCATCAAATTAAGGCAGCTGATAAAAGCACAGACAAGTAGGCAGCACTGGCAAAAGCCCCCTTCGACCACCGCAACGTTTTACTAAAGCCTCCTCTTTGAGACTTAAGAAATTACGTGCCGATAAGGCTTGGCGTCCACCTTCTACGATAGAAATTTAGACCTACAAATATGGCACCGATACAAAAAGCAAATATCGGAGACATATCTGGAAGGTGCAAAATCGTGGACATATGTCTAGACATGCCAATCCACCTCGCATTGTATGGGGTTTTTATCGGTGTCTAATCGCAGAAACGTGGTCAACTGCCCCGATATTAGGTGACCTTCCAACGCGATTTCGATTATTTATCGGGAGGTGCATCGTAGACCATATCGGAGCCATATCGTAGTAGGTGGACGCCGGGCCTAACTCCTCACGTGCTTTGCCTTATTCTGTCACGTGACCTGACTCTCTTACGTCATTTACACGTCCGAGAAACTGTTGCATTATGGGAAGCTGATTGATTTTATCTCATAGGCTGCAGACAATAATCGATGATTTTACTAATGGGTGGCTGTAAACAACAAGTGGTTGACTCGTGCTAGTACATGAGCGATAGCGAGTATATTACATCGTCAACTTCGAGTGATTTACACAGCAGCCCACCGTCCAAAAACCATTGACTGTTGTATGTACTACCCTTGGTCATTAATTATGTTGTATTTTAAAATAAATATACGGTGGTAAACCTCATCATTCCATCGCCTCCCTTTCTTATATTGTAGCTTCATTAATTTGCAAGATTTCTGTCTTCTGCCCTCTATTACATTCAGTCTTTTATCAATTCAATGCTATTTAATATCAATGATGCTTTTACCTCCTAGCAATTTAATAGAAGCCAAATTTTGTTACTTTCATCAATTGGTAGGTCCGCCATTTTGATTTGGTCGGTATTCAGTGAAGGCCTTAAAGCAGGGACTTTTTTGGTCGCTCTCCATACACAACTTTGTGGTTTAGAGTCACTAAGAAACCCTAGGTAGTGATTTACTGAGACCCCTTACATTTTCATTGTGGACTTTCATTCGTAATCCGTGGGTAAGAAACACCTAGATCAGACTGGATGTGTGCAGCAAAGCTGACTATAGAGAAAATACGTTTAATGTACTTAACTGTAAAGGGAGCGGCAGGTCCATGGAAAGAAATTTTTGAAAAAAAAAAAAAAATGTTACACGATGGTGAATTGATAAAGGACAAAGGCCCCGGAACTGTATAACCACGTTTGATCTGAACCCTGGTATTTTTGTCCCAAAGCCAGTTTGTAAACCAAGTCAACCCATCTGTAAAGAATAGTCAATCCAACTTTCTTACATACAGAGATACTCAAGGATATTTCCATGTTATCTCAACGAAAAAAACCAACTCTTATTCATTCATTTTATTTTCAATTTAATACAAATTAAAAAACCCCAGAAAAACTCCCTCTTAGACGCGACGGTCCGGAGCATAGAAATAATCTGACTTTCATTGAAACTAGCATTAATAGAGTTGACTTTTTAATTTCCGACCCATTTAACAACGATGTGACAGCGGCGTGTGACACCTTGACCTCGGTCACTGTCACTGTCACTGTGGGGTCGGAGGGGGACTGTGAGGGTCAGAGCACTGCGACCTTTGTTAGTCTGGGCTTTTTCCCAGAAGCTATTCGTCGTTGCTCTGTTCGTGGCCTACGCTTACTCGACTACGTGCTTTGGAAACATGCTCTTTACAAATGGGAAACTGGAAGTTGAATCTGACTGCGTGACATTCCTTGTGAAAGTGACTTATCATTCCACCCAGATAGCTGAAATTCTGAGACCAGCGATTTAGAGATAGAACTAGTCGATCAGTTTAAATGATTGTCAGCAATTCTCTAAATGTATTTTGAACAGCGTCCTTGACTATTCAACACCGAATACTGTCCAGGCTGATAAATCAGGATATTTTCCAATGACAGGAATTTCATCAATATGGTTAAAATAGATGGACCTGGGTTATCTATGATGTATCTGTTTATCTCTATTTATGACTTTTTACTAAGTACGATTTCTTTAATTTTGTCCCTTTTTTTAAATTTTTATTTTTACAAATAAGCACTTTACTGATAGTATTTCATTCGCACAGACGTGCACACAGCTAGCATCGTATTTCTTTTGTTGTGTTTTCTTTGTTATTGTTTTATCGAGTCCAATCACATAGCAACTACAGGATTAAAAAATGGGGATTTATGGAACATATTATCTCACCCCTTGTATTTTTGGCCCATAGACTTAACATTGGGAACTTGTTCTCCATGCCTCTACGAGTATTGCAGTCTGTTCTCCATGGGTTATATCCTGTGTGTTGTCCATTCTCTTAGTATGTACAGGGGTGGGATAAATACAGAAAGCAACTAGTTTTGGTCAAAGAAGTCATTCTCCAACTCGTTTGAATGCTACGTTATCTTCACTCGGATTTCGCCTTGTTCATATCACTCCGTATCAAACTCGAGGAAAACAACGACTTTAGTCTTTCATTAAAAGTTTGTAATGTCCCTTCATCTTGGTGATGAAACATTGAAAAGGGTGAGGAGACTTTTTTTAAAGCTAACGATTAAATGCAGGGTCTTATCTTTTGTGATGAAACTCTAGATACAACCACCACAGAAAGACTTAGAATCTAAATGAGGCGAACTTCTAGTCTATCCTCCGAATTCCCCTCACCACAACTCGATCCCAACTAGGTATTACAGAGGTGGCAAGTTCGCAGCACTAATGTTTCTATGTAACACCGGCTGTGATTGGATAGTTTCTCCCTTCCCGACATCCTCCACTTCGCCATACTGCGCGGGCGTCAAGCCAGGGGGAGCCACTAGTCATCAAAGGGCGGCGTTGCATCGGGTCCGGCAGATCTCGAGGGATACAACTTTGGCCGAGGTATCACTGGGGTCGGGATCAACATGTTCCCAAGGTGATTGGTTTCTGAGGCGCTCATTTTACAGATCCTCGTTTAATCATTTCACTTACACTCCCAATCACCGCCCAAATAGGTTTTCAACCTTCCCATCTACTCCTCAGCCCAGGGGCCCTGCAAGTAGGCTTTCCTGCACTAATGATGTTCAATGGTGCTAAATGGGCTCCAGAACTGCCTCCTATACTGAAGGTCCTGGTGAATATATACCCATTCTGGTTTTATATTATTGCTGGTGTTAGACCACAGCTAAGTAGCTTGGTTTCCATTAGAGGGGACCCCCACCTACCACGATAGGCCACGACATGCTTCCCGATCGCTACGATTTGAAATAGCGAAATCATGACCTATCGGGAGGTCCCCGAATCATAGACCTCTGTCGTGATTCAATCGGTGAATCATACACGCTGACCACGATATCTTCCTGATAGGCTACGATACCCAACGACAGGCTACGAAATTTCCAACATGTTGGAAATTATCGGGACCTCTACGATTGGCGTTTTCATTGCAGCCTATCGTGAGCTGTCGTGGACGGAATTGCAGAAACCTGTCCCACCTACCAAGATTTTGGCTGACCTCACGCTAGAATTGGAATGGTGTCGGGAAGGCCGTCGTAAGGCCAATCGGGACCAGAATCGTGGTAGGTGGGGGCAGGCTCTTAGTGTCGTCCAGGATGTAAATCGTATTGGATTCACTTCTATTAGGGAACTTATACCAAATGAGGTTATTTTCCATTGGCCAACGAAAATTGCACCAATTAATTACGCATGGAAGCTTGGCCTATGTGCTCACTCACATTATAGGCCAGGTAACGCCAGCCATTTTTTGGTGCATTATGGGTAATGCTAGGCGTGCGAAATCTGTTATATTTTTTAAAGAAATATTCTATTAAGTTAGCTTTCATCTTTTGAAAGGTTGATATTATAACTTTATTTTGTATCTCCATACATTATAAACAAGTATAAGTAAGTTATTTGGGGAACCTCGTGATGGAGAGGTTGTGCTGGCTATCCTTGCCACAGCAAATCAGCGGGTAACCAGCGAAAGTTCAAAGCCATGCACTAGTATTACGTAGGAAGGCATTACATGTCAAGTATTTGATTGGGACAGGGAATCAGTCTACAATTAATTGAGTTCCTCTAAAGGTCTGACGGTAGAGCCTTCGACTTTGAAATCATCTGTGAAGATCCCCCGGCTTTGGCAAGATACTCTATTGGCAAGATCACCTAATTCTGGGCCCTGTTGAAAAAAAAGGTATCGTCCGTGAGGCTGGACGATAATATATGTTGAAGGATGGACGAGAAATAAACGAGAATTTATTTTCAGTGTAGCATAAAACTGCTCATCCATGTGAGCACTGTCATCCGTGATAATATAGTTCAATTATCGTAGAATGATCGTATAATTGACCTATATCCATGGGTACCACTAAACATGTATAATTCTGTGGGCAAAGAGGTTAGGCGTTAGTCTCTCAACCTGAAGGTTGTGAGTTCTAACACCATCCAAGGCAAAAAAAAAATTTCCAGTAATTTTCAAACATTTCACACAAAAATGATTCAATTGTTAATAAATGTTGAAATTTTGTATACATGTATCAAATATGAATAGAAATCTCTGTTGAAAATATCCTTTGATTTGGAATGGATTTAGTGCATGAAAAAAGAGTTTGACATCGGCTACGACGCCGAAAACGTGGTCGTCCGCGAGGAGACATGAACAATAAATAAATGATATTTTCAAAATGAACAATTTTTTATTCAACACCACTCACGATCGTTCATTTAATCCTCTGTCCAATGCTCGTCCACCTTCACGATAGTTTTTTATGCTACAGTTTGCCACCGACGAGACTTGTAAGATATTTTTTTATCGTTCATTTTTTTATTCAACGGGGCCCTGGATCGTTGGTGCGCACATATTATATAATCGGTCATTAGGTGCAAAAGCCTCAAAGACTGGAGTGTCACCGATATTCCGTATCGATATATCATCGGGGAGCACCACCGACCGACTTTTATTTCCCCCAAATTTTATCGGTGTTTTTTTTATCGGCAGTTGTAAATTCTATTTTGATGGATTAGAATATAATGAGGGATTTCTTTATGGCTGCTAAAATACTTGTGTGTATATATCCTGTACAAGTTGAAAATAAAATATTCTCCACAATAAAAAAAAAGAATATAATGAGGGAACCATTGATAAAATCAGGGGCTTTATCTGCTGGTAATGGCTTTTTTTTCCCTTGCTTACCCTGAATGTTAGGGATTTTTTGCAGTTTTCAGTAACATCGTGCTGTACATGTATGTCGCCGTATACGTGAGAGAGAATTTCTTGATTTGCACGCAATTCTGCTACCATTTCATGCCAACCATGCCTATATATAACTTCATAACATGTTCTGCACAAGTACAGGTAAGGACGTGATGTAAGAGAAGAAAGCGCATCACCAGGAACACTCCACAAGATCTGCAGCAAAAGTTAAATTTAAAATTGACACAACCCGAAGCTCTGTAGTGATGAACTCTCCCTATTATAGAGGAGCTAGACACTGGGATAAACTACCATTAAGCATTCAACAATTGCCTTGTAAAAAGGACTTCCAGAACGCCATCAAGCCCTACCTGACCTGAAGTATTGTTACAACAAGATTATTGATGGACATCAAGTCATCTCATCACTACTTATCACCTTTTATCCAATATATATATATATATATATATATATATATGGGACAGTAAAATATCCTTTGATCTCGATGTATTCGTAAACCAAAAAATGTATACGTGAATTTCCTTACTTGTATCTGAAAAACTCGGCCCTGGCTGAGAGATGCATTTACTAAATAAATAAAAAAAAAACAAAAAAAAACATGGCAGGAACGTTTACCTTCAATGCCAAGGGCGACTTTTTGACTTTTCTTGAGGAATTAAGGAGTTTCACTTGTGTGATCCCATTATCTCACCCATGGTACAGTTTTTTTTGTTTTTCTTATTGGATAATGAATGTCTCTCACAAATGTGAGTATTTTTTAGATCACTTGCTTAGACAAGTACATAAGCTGTTCAAATATTACAGCTCATATAAGGAAATAGTAGAAAAATATATCAAAGAGATAGATTAATGCATTGTAATGGGGATGGAAATCAAATAGATCAAATAAAATTGGACCACATCAAAAAAAGGCCTTCAGTTCCTCTTTCGTTTTGCTATTCCTATTTTTTTAAATTTTTGTTTGGCCTATGTGCTATTCTGGACATCACTAGAAAACTCGTTGCAGGTCTTCCCTTCTCTGAGATACGGGCTTTTTTGGACCAATGTGCTTCTGGTATGGTACATTGTAACAAGAATTTTCATTCCTGCTCTAGTAACCCTCTCCATAGACATAGGAGTAATATAAAGAAACATATATGCAAGGCGTACAGAATTGTTATCACATAATATTCTAAAATCGAGGAGACAGGGTAAGATAAAATCAAAACTTGATTCGTTTTAATCTTGGCCACCGCATGCCACTCCTGGAGTTTTGGCTCCGGACTTCACTCGGCTTCGCCTCATGAAGTCACTTTGCAAAATTCCAGTCGTGGCATACGGTGGCCAAGATTAAAACTCATCCAGTTTTACGATAGTATGTTTCCTCACAGCTTTTCATGTGTGTATTCACTGTCGTCTCTTGGTGGACTATTTTATCCATGTCAGACACCTTGCTTGAGGGAATTATGATGAAATGTCTTCAGTAGCCGGACACTTCGAAGTACGGTACTACGTTTAAGTTTTGATTCGGCTGTGATGAGGCATTCTTCATGCAGACACTGACCCTAGATACCTGAGTATTATCATGAAAGCCTTAAATGCAAATTGCACGTTGTTTCTGCTGTAGGATTGCATAACCTGCTCGTTGAAAACCTCTTGAGGGACACGTGGAAATAAAAGACCAGTTAAGTACATAGCTGTTGGGTTGTTTAACCTGAAAACATCTAACTTTTTATCAGTGAAAGAAATCTACAAAAAGACCCCACAGGAAACACTGACTACGAGCCTCCGGGGGGGGGGGGGCCCGCCCCCTGAATCCCGGCTACCCACTCTCTGCGCAGGTCAGGAGCAGGCTGCCCTCTAGCGGAACAAGCACGAGTCGAGCATGTGTGAGTCACGTGTGAGCAGATGCTATCAGACCTGTCACGCTACCTGGCGGGCAGCCAGGAAATTGTCGAAGCAGGTTGCCAGCGTCTCTATATAGGCCTGTTTCCATTGGCTGACGAAAAGGGTGTAGATTTTCTGTGTTCTCCTAATAGCCTATTTACATTTTGCGTCAGCAGTGCTAAAGGTCCGTTAGTGGTTCCTGACTGTATATCGTCGATGGCCAATGGAAATGACGTTTTTGGAGAACAGAAAAAATCTACACCGTTTTCGTCAGCCAATGTAAACAGGTCTTATGTGGATGTATGTGGAGGCGAGGCATTGGCTCTCTATGCTCGAGCCAGGAGGGGAGGAGGGGGAGGGAGGGGGGAGGGAGGGGGAGGGAGCGGGGAGGCTGGCAAAGACACGGCCACAGTTCTGGAGAAGTCATTACTGCGTCTTATCTGCCCCCAGCCCGGAGCTGCTCCTCACGCTCCCCCTGGTGGCAACTGCGGGAAGCGAGCTGCTCTGAAAAGCTCGGTGACACGCGCCGCGGGTCGAGAGCTCTGTGTGGAGAGTGTGCGCCTCTGTGAGGAGAGTGATAGGGTGCGCGCGCACGTCCCGGCTGTTTCCGGTAAAGGGGTGGTCTGTGAACTGGGGTCTGTGTGAACAGACTGCAGTCTGTGACTGCCCTCAGACTCGTGTCTAAGAAATCCCTCACTGCGTGTGGGTGTGTACGAGGGTGTTGCTTCCACATACCGAGTGAGATTAGACATTTATAAGTCAAGAAAGTTATTTCTCGCTGATAAAATCTTCCCTCATTTGCTGAATTGGTGGGAGGTGAACTCAAAGACAGAGGACTTTAAAGGAGCCGTGCGATTGATCTTAAGGGCTCAGATCTAAATGTTTACTCTTACATGGTATCTCAGATGTCAATGTTGAGTTTAACATACCAGGGAGTTGTTTTTAAAACTAACTACAATAAAGGAATTGATCTTATCGTGGTCTTTGTTGCATGCTCGTTACCTAAAGTGATCCGTCTTTAAGCAGGACCGTCTTACGAGACGATCAGGAAAATATCTTGAATTTAAGTCATTTAAAAGTTCACAATTTTTACCATCTTTTAGATCCATTGCTAGGTGAGTTTGATCCTTCATAACAAAGGGTTTTAGACTAAAATAGGGAACAAGTAACAAATAAAAACTGCAAAAGATATCCTGGAATTCTGAGGACCACATTTAAAAAGACGGACGGTTAATCCTAATCCTGATTGTTCAGCCAATATCGTTCCTAGTATTAAAACACCTTCAAGATTTACATGGCATCCCAAATCGCTGCGTTTACTTTAACTTACCACATCACGGTAACCTTACCTGATGAGAGTGCACGGAATTTGTTAACAATCTGAGATCATTTTAGACGTTCAAGACATTTTGTTGAAAATATATCCTTTATAAGATAATTCACCATAAACGGTTATTCACCATAAAGGTTGAATCATAACAATGATAATCTTACTACACCTTTGAATTATAAAAAGTTTATGCGTTATTAATATCACATAAATAGGAATCCTTAAAAAGTACGTCACTTATATCTAGATTAGGTGTGCATGCTCTTAACAAGTAGATATATTCATTGAATTAAAGTGAAGTGCAGATGATGAGGTCTTAACGCTAGTTTAGTAAACTCTTAGTGATAACTGTCCACATGTACAAAGCACGAACCAGAATCTCGATGGTTATCTGAGAGAAGCAGTAAAAACATTTCTCAACGAGCCTCATGCGAATAAAAGATGAGCTTCACCGAAAAAGAGAACACTGACTTGGCATTGAATATGATACCTGTTAAGAACTCACGGACCAGCAAATACTTGCCCTGACAGTAAAAGGCGCGTATTGTTGTGTCCGTGAGAGAGTAAGAATTCACAGATTAAATGCCTGGTATGTGGTCCCTTAATTATACACCTTCAAATGTTTTAAATTAATAAATAATAACCTGTAATTGTCATTCAAAGTTTATTTTTGGGCAAACAAAGCTGGTACTTTCATATTGATGGCGCACCCCTCTCATAAGATCTCACGCTCTCTAAGTCGTATTCTGTACTCTCACTACGCTCTATGGAGAATAATTCTTAACGAACTAGGCTTAGAGCCTTGAGAATGCACTGGCCTGCCCGTGCTAAAGATGTACATCAATGCAACCCATACATTCCTATAATCTCAATGATGCCACGGGAATACTGTGTGCCAGTGGAATCTCAAGGCTCTAAGCCTAGTTCGTTAAGAATTCTTCTCCCATAGAGTGCAGTGAGAACCTTGTACAGAATACCACTTAGAGAGTGTGAGATCTTATGAGAGGGGTGCACCACAGCCCTGATGCAACTCTAAGATCCACTAAGGCGATTTTCCATGCGAATTTGGGTTTGCAGACAATCGCAGACGTTCGCAGACGTTCGCATGGACATGTGAATGCCTTGTGACAATATTCAATATATTGAATATCATCGCATGGGATTCGCACAGTCGCATGGATCGCAGACGCATTCGCTTGGTCGCCTTAGTGGATCTGGCGCTGTAAACTATGTTTACTTCGAAGCAAAGCGGGCCGTGCATGTCACACTTGGCCGTAAATCATATTTCTTCATGTCTGTGAAATATGATCTTTATATGATACACTGAGCAGAGGTTAATAACCATAAGACAGATGTGCACAGGTGTAGATTAAAATGTCTGTCAGTCTGTGAAGGTCTTACCCCGAGACAATAACATTAATGATACACATTAACGTTGAAGCTTTTATAGAAAGGAAAGGCGCAAATTTCGCTGCATGGAGTTTCAATCAGACTCAGTGACTCGTTGTTTTCTTATCCTTATCGTTAGTTCTAGTTGTACAAGGTGCAATGATTGAAATGACTTACCGTCTGTTTCTGTCAATGAACAAAAATATTATCTGTTAATCAAATTACTCAGTTGTATTTTAAGGTTTCAAGTAATGCTCATTTCATTTTTGACACCATTTTCTTTTTGGCAATGTGTAACAGTATTCCTGAAAACCGTCACATCAAGAGAATTTTAAATATAATCCGAAATATTTCATCTGCTGTAAATCGTTAGAAATAAAGCAATGAAAGCTTCATGTTTAAGTGAGAATCGTTACCCATACGTTGGTGTGTAACGTACATCAATGCAACCCAAAGGTTCCTATAATCTCAATGATGCCACCTAGCGGTAATACTGTGTACTTGGCCCCCTAGTGGTTTTATTTGGACTGGAATACAGAATCACTCTCCCCCCAGATCTTTTGCAGCGCTAGCGCCGGCTTAGTCTCTGCCCCAACCCAAAGCCTGTTCCCTGGGTATCCACTATAAGACAGGGAAGACCAGCGAACTTTACAGATTCAAAGCAAGGCAACTATCAAAAGTTATACAAGTCAAACAACTCATATATCATGAGTATGGAAATATGGAATTGTTAAAGGAGCTTCACAGACAATCCTGTTGTTTCTTTTTCATACTTAAACTATTTTATTATGGGAATCAACAGTTGATTAGACTGCCCCTTCAGAGGAGCACATGGGCATTGTTGACAAAACAAAGCCCTGCAACACATGAGGTGCTTTCCACTATAGAAAGTAATCCCAGAGAATGTGTCTGGTTTGAAATAAATGATAACAGAAATGAGAGTATTTTATTTACCATATAAATATGTTCATCTCTATATACAAGTAGAACACAAAATACTCCCAAAAGCCCTCAGAACTTAGGATATTTCAAAAACTGGCGTAGGGGCCAGATTTGAGCCCAAACAGGCAGGTTGGGGCAGAGATACAAGCGACCGCAGGAAGTAGAGCGCAGGATCTCTGCTGGGAGCGTGATACAGAATACCGCTTGGAGAGCGTGAGACCTGACGAGAGTACGACTAGGTATTTGCGTGATCTCTGCCATTTATCAGCTCTACATTAATCAGAGATGCCGTTTGCTTTTGAAGTGGTCTCTTTTTGAAACAGATCTGGTTGACCGCAATGAACCTCGAACATGAAGTCGTATTGCGTCGACTTTTCTAAATTCTGTACTGTTCAATCTGTAGTGTTGAATAATAGATGAACGTTTCTTCAGTTCTTTTTTGAATGACATTCAGAATTGATTAATTTAGTTTTTACTCATGTTATTACCCACGAAGAAGCAATCATCATACTATAGCAGAACTTTGGTAACATATTAAACAGTATCATGTAGGATGGGAATCAGATAATCTGTTGGAAACCTAAATTTATGAGGTCGACAAATATTGTATTACTGATTGTACGAACTGCTGCTATTAATCTTAACAACACTATTCCATATTTTCATAAATTTCGTTGTGCTATACGATGTGAATGTTAGATTTATGTTTTCCATATCAATTCATACCTGTTGTGAATATATTGGATGGGAGGATTCTGTTGAAATTTCAGTACCCTCGGAAAGCATCATTGAATATACATCGTTATAGCATTACCAAATTTCACTTTTTCATGCATTTTGACATATTCTTATATACCCATTTCCGAAACCTCTATAGTTACATACCGCTGCTGGGGGTGCAGTAATCATAAGTTATGTAGCGAGGCTGACGTTTTCGTCCAAGGTTGACGTTTCCGTCCCGGGCTGACGTTTTCGTCCCGGACTGACCAGTGACATAAAGAGCAGCAGGACGAAAACTTCACTATTGCAGTTACTCGCTAAGCTTGGCCATTTTTCTGGGGCTATCGCAGGAAAATAAATAATCACTTTTATCGATATTTAAAGGTATAGGAATAGGGAAACCAAGTACCAGTAATCAAAAGTCAAAGTTACTCGGTAAGGCTCGGAAAAATTACTGCCCGTAGCCAATGCCTTGGGCAGTAATTTTTCCGAGCCTTACCACGTAACTTTGAACTTTTGCTCACCGGAACATAGTTTCCCTCTATTGTTACCTTCCCATTTCTATATTAAGAAATAGGAATGAGCTTTCCCTTGGCCTAAGTGGCCAGGCTCACTCCGCGCTAAAACTTGATGAGGGGCGGCTCTTAGGAACAATCAATAAGGTCACCGCCATGCGTAAACAGTGGTTAATATATAGCGCGGCATCTCAATGTATCAGCAACCAGTCCTCAGTTAGCCATCATCGCAGTAACGCAAACAATAAACCTTGTAACGGGAATGTTGCACTTACTTTATTCAGATTACGGTCTACCATCTCAGAAAGTAACAATATTTATATCATAATTCTAAAATCAGTTTTATACATGGAGATAATTGATAGTTATTAAAGACCTGTTTCACAAACCTCCTCATTCCCTCCTTCCTCCTAGTGGCATTTATCCTGGTCCTACTTTAGTCTGTAAACTATTTCTCAGGATGGTGAATTACACTAAAATACGACAGGCATGGCAGGATAATAAGCACGGATGACGATGGATGTGCCACGAATTCCGATTCGTCTTCTAAACAAGGCAACAGAATCTATTACCAGACAAAATCTCCAGTCTGGAGTGATGGCTCCTGGCTAAAAGCTGGCCTTGTCTGGGATAAAATCTGACATTGACTGACAATGGGTTTTGTTTCTGCCCCTCAGCAATCATAGTTCTTGGTTGTCAAACTCTAGAGGGACCTGTTAATTAAATTGTGGAGTATCGTTTCACAAAGACCCAAGGACAACTTCCGTAAATTGATTCTACCATTTCTCTAACTCTTAATAGACTACAACCAAAACGTATTAATGTACCGTATATCATCTCATTCTTGTTCAATGTTGTATCATCACTATCAAACCCCTATGGGTATTAGTAATCGTTTTTTTATCTCGATGTAAAATCTCGTACTAAAAATATTGTATACTTGACCTGTAGATGTGTCGGAAAAACTCGGCATTCGCTGAGAGACTCTAGTTCTAAATAAAAAAATTAAAATTAAAAAAAGACCCTGATTTGTAGAGCTCTGTGTCAAGACTCTGTCATGTATTATTTAAGCGAGAGAGACTCTCGTCCAATGAAATCTACCACATATTTATATACATGAATGGCTTTCAGAAGATAGATGTAAAAACAAATACTGCTGCATTCGAAAATATATGTAGAAATTATGTTTCAGTATTTGAGTATTTGTTTAAAATAATCAATGGCACTTCACGAACATCATCATTTTACATATGGATGCGCCCAGCGTATATAAGTAGGTAGAATGAGTATTATTATATACATATGCACAAAGTCAGAGTAAATACATACCGCTCCTATGGGTATAGTAACTATACTCAGATTTCACTGTACGCTGTGAAACGATGTACTGGTTACCTTGGACGGTGACAGACTGCACGCTTTGGGTGACAGACTGCATGCTTTGAGCCTTACCTGCACGCTTTGGGTGACAGAATGCATGCTTTGAAGAAATAATTCGTTCAGTACAAATTTCTCCAAAACAACTCATAAATCTACCCCGTATTGTCACCATAACTATGGTTTCACATATTATTCATAGGACTTATATCATCTACTATTTAATTATTATAGTTGTGTGCGAATGTCAGATACTCCCTGCTGCTAGGGGTGCAGTAATATGTGAAACCATAGTTATGGTGACAATACAGACTAGATTTATGAGTTGTCTCTGCTAAATTCGTTCAGAACGAGCTGTTTACAGCGAGTTCTGAACGAATTTAGCAGAGACAACGAATAAATCTAGTCTGTATTGGCACCATCACTATGGTTTCATATTATTAGATACCTTAATTCGGTCTTAATTCGCTAAAACTGACCGTTATTTGACGTCGAAATCACTTTTTGCAACTCGCAAAGACGATATGTATGTTAGCAGACATACCGGAAGTTGATAATCAGAAGTGATCACCGCGCAGCCGCGCATACATTATATCGCCGCATACATTACCGCTCGATCACCCTGCTACGCTCGATCATCCCGTTGTAGCTGTACTCGAGCGGCGCAGTGTATGACAGGGGTGTTGACATCGACGAGTTGCCCGCTCAGCCCGTGAATGTATCGAAATCGATATTTCTCACATATCTAAGCTATCTAAAGTGTATCACGTAATTCGTTATCGTATTCCACCTCGATGTTTGATGTATTTTCGCACAAATTCGCTCCGTGGTTACTGTACCACGACACAGAACTCGCGAAGTGAAGCGATCAGCTATTTTTGAATCTTGCACCTAGAATTCTGTTGTCGGCCTCTCGGCCAATCAGATTGCGTTATTTCGTCAAAGGATGCAGTCTGTCATCCAAAGGATGCAGTCTGTCACTATCCAAAGACACCAGTACAACGATTCACGGCGTACAGTGCATTCTGTTTACAATAACTATACCCCTAGCAGCAGTACGTATTTACACTGAGTTAGTGCATAGGTATATAATAATAGTAAGGTTCATGCCCGCCGTGACTGTGAGGTAATAAGTCATTAAAATGGCGTTTTCCATCATTTGAGGTATATGATAAACAAACATCCTTACTGTGGATGAAACGGTTCTCATTCTAGGCCAGTCATTGATTTCATACCGCCTCCTGCCTATAGCTGGCCATATGAAATCGACGACTGACCTCAAACAGGAACTGTTTCATCCACATTAAGGACGTTTCCTGATATTACTCCTGGGTGAACATTTGGACTGACATCCCTTTTATCACCTGCTTCTCCGTAAGACAGTTTTCTTACCATAATTTCATCACAAAAAAAACAGATCAAGTTACAAATACTGATGACAGCCCGAGGGTTTGGGAACTAATGAACATGCCATAACTTCATCCTGAGGCTTTCTTGAATAAAAGATGGGAAATCGACTCGGAAATCGTGTCCCTTTTTTATACTCTGGCCATGATAAAGAAAATCAGGGAAAGATGAACGTGCGGTATGATGTCATCAGAATCCCATTCAGCGGCTAAATATAGTCCCTAATTACGTTCTTCAGCCCGCATCAGAAACTATTAAAGGCATATCCTACAATTCACAGTGTCACCACCTGGTGATTTTTTAGATAATGTCAATCATTAGTCAAAACTGGTTTCTTAGGATTCATTCTAATTCTACATGAGTAAATCTAACATTTTGTTCAGTTTATCCAATCTCAATAGGTAAAATAGGCCAATTTGCATTAGCTTGATTTACATAAGAATTGTACTGAAAAATGTGGTTTTCTTCAATTCTTTCAAAAACAAGGACAGTGACCTATGACTTTTAAAACATAAAGTAGTACCATATATGTACTATATTCTGTGAAAATTTGAGGAAAATGACATGGCTTTTACTATGTGAAAAAAACACTTTTTAAAATTTCTACATATTCTTATATAAAATTCTTATCATATTGATCTATAAATCAAAAACAAGCACGGTGACCCCCGATTTTGAAGTTAGATATGTGTTCCACAACAATTACCGATCATCAAATTGAATTTTCAGGAAATTGGCATGGGTTTAATTTTCAAGCCAAATTGTCCGAAATGCCTTTAAGCGTGAGAAGTGCTCCTAGTTCATTTCGGAGTTTCTCTTTCGTCTGGCTCGCTCCAGACAGGTTAGGCATGTCTGGCGTCAACCTCATGAAGATAAGGTCAATGGCTTTTAGGAATTTGTGATCTCATGATTTACTTATGTCTCCTGGGAAGCCAATCCAGACAGCGTGTAGTGTCTCGGTGCATGCATGCACGTGCCCTCAGCTCAGACAGAGAGGTCGTGTGTCTTTGAAAGATACCTGGAGCAGAGCATCTATTTATAATACATCCAGACATGAATCAGTCGCTCGAAGCAACATTTATCTGAATTGAAGAATCTTTGATTAAAAGATGTAAGAAAATATTACATGGTGAAACGAAAGGAAGACTCGTTAGTTTAAGAGGGTCTAGTCATTACCCCTCTGAGTTGCTCAAGTACAGGCTGTACGGGCCTGTTTTCAATTTTTTCATTATGCGGTTTTATACTTATATAGAACTGCATCGAGAATCCTATAAATAGACAATACTCCACGAGTTTGGCTGGGCCGCAATCGTCATTGAGGCGATGCCGGGTGACAATTATGGCCCAGCCAAACGAGTGGAGTATTGTCGTTTTTACGATTTGAGTGCGGTTCTGGATTTATCTTCCCCATTTCTATCGTTTAAAGAACATCACAACTTCAGAATAATCAGAATATACTTAGCAAATCCACTACGCCACGGCCGGGCTGTAGTATTGTAACTTTACCAGGGTGATCGTTGAGTATATTTTTCTAATGTAATTCCTATGGTTAAACTTGTACCAGGGGTGAGATAAAGGCTTGTACATCAGACTAGACTAGGGCAGATTTGCCTTCCAGATATTCACAGAGCGTAGTGGTCACCCTAAAGTTATGGTTTTGGTTACAGCTGGTAAACAATATAATAATCAATGTATTCATATAGAACGTCCTGACCATGCTGTACAATTCACAGAATGAGATGGTAATTTACGGTTTGTACGGAATGAGGCATTTATGCCGAGTTCCGACGGTAAATTATAATCTCGTTCTGTGACTTGTACAAGCATGGTAGGACGTTATATATTTGCTATATACCCGAATTTTAAAATAAAATCAATTTCATTTGGCTTAACAACCAATTTTTTAAAAAAATGTGTATGGCAAGGTGGTCCGTATTTTAGTGTACGGACCAGCGGTCCGTACAGTATTTTCATGTCATATGCCGAAATGGTGCATATCTACAGTATATTACGGCATGGGTATATAGTAAATTGAACAACTTCTAAATGAAAAACATAGTTGACCGTCAATAAAGTGGCTTAGTACATGGAGTTTTCCCACTACCTTCACTGTCATATAAGGAATATGGCAGACCCAGCAGCCAATGGCTGCATTCAGAGCAAACCACGACCTTCACCCTGACCTCCTTACATAATGTTAATAGCATCTTGGGACAATTCTACAGTCTATAGTCGACCTGAATCTAGTGGGCCAAAACCACCCTCCTTATATTATAACCTAAGTCTGGAAAACAGAATCTCTTGGTTTAGGCCTGTCGTGAGGTGGGGGGGGGGGCTGTTAGGACCCGATGTGCAGTGGGAGGGGGGGGGGTGAGCAGCCTGGAGTGGGAGGAGGGGAGCCTGAGGTAGGCAGGCTCCGGCTATAAACATATCTCAGACGTACAACGAGGGGAGAGCAGCTCAGAGCAGCTCAGAGTCAAATCAGATCAGGGCGATGAAGATGAAAAAGGACAAGAAATATCATCTTCAGCCAGGATTTGTCGACTGGTCTTACTCATTGCTGCAGCAGTATGTATCTGCATGAAAAAGTCTGCGATTAAAAAAATGGTGTCGAATTGTCATTCAATCTTGTAATGTGGTTAACACTTGGTACCGGAGTAGTGTCCAGTGTCAACAGATAATCTTCAATATTGAATTGTAGGATATACCTTTATGTACTTTGAATAAATAAACTTATCTCATCAGGATTTAGTTTCTCTCTCATTTTCCCTGTCTCCCTCCCTCTCTCTAACTCCCTCTCTCCCTCCCTATCTCTCTCTTCCACCCTCTCTCCCCCCTCATCCTATCTCTTCCCCCCTCCCTCCCTCCCTCTCTCCCTCCCTATTTAAACGTGACCATGTCTGGATACTCCCTCCACTGAAAACTGAATCCTTTGTGGCAGGATTTTCCAAATAATATATAGAAACATAATAAGTGTGCTTGAATGAAATCTGTTACGAGTTGTTTTATTGGGAATATTCACCGAGTCTGACGAACAAGTTCAAGATATGATACGATTCAGAGAGTGGAGAGTGGAGAGTGGAGGGTGGAGGGTGTTGTAGCTGATTTGTTTGCTACACGTGTTGTGGCTGGAGAGTGTAGGGTAGTTGATTTGTTTGCTACATGTGTTGTGGCTGGAGAGTGTAGGGTAGCAGATTTGTTTGCTACACATGTTAAGGCTGGAGAGTGTAGGGTACCTGATTTGTTTGCTACCCGTGTTGTGGCTGATTTGTTTGCTACCCGTGTTGTGGCTGATTTGTTTGCTACCCGTGTTGTGGCTGATTTGTTTGCTACCCGTGTTGTGGCTGATTTGTTTGCTACCCGTGTTGTGGCTGATTTGATTACTATGCGTGCTGTGGCTGATTTGTTTGCTACATGTGTTGTGGCTGGAGAGTGTAGGGTAGCTGATTTGTTTGCTACATGTGTTGTGGCTGGAGAGTGTAGGGTAGCTGATTTGTTTGCTTCACATGTTAAGGCTGGAGAGTGTAGGGTACCTGATTTGTTTGCTACCCGTGTTGTGGCTGATTTGTTTGCTACCCGTGTTGTGGCTGATTTGATAACTATGCGTGCTGTGGCTGATTTGTTTGCTACCCGTGTTGTGGCTGGAGAGTGTAGGGTAGCTGATTTGTTTGCTACCCGTGTTGTGGCTGGAGAGTGTAGGGTAGCTGATTTGTTTGATACACGTGTTAAGGCTGATTTGTTTGCTACACGTGTTGTGGCTGGAGAGTGTAGGGTACCTGATTTGTTTGCTACCCGTGTTGTGGCTGGAGAGTGTAGGGTAGCTGATTTGTTTGCTACACATGTTAAGGCTGATTTGTTTGCTACACGTGTTGTGGCTGGAGAGTGTAGGGTAGCTGATTTGTTTGCTACCCGTGTTGTGGCTGGAGAGTGTAGGGTAGCTGATTTGTTTGCTACACGTGTTAAGGCTGGAGAGTGTAGGGTAGCTGATTTGTTTGCTACACGTGTTGTGGCTGGAGAGTGTAGGGTAGCTGATTTGTTTGCTACGCGTGTTGTGGCTGATTTGTTTGCTACACGTGTTAAGGCTGGAGAGTGTAGGGTAGCTGATTTGTTTGCTACACGTGTTGTGGCTGGAGAGTGTAGGGTAGCTGATTTGTTTGCTACACATGTTGTGGCTGATTTGTTTGCTACACGTGTTAAGGCTGGGAGCCGCCTGTTGAACATGAGGCAGGAGAGGGAGGGAGTTTGTAATATTACACGGCAAAACGAAACCAACACGCGTCAGACGTGAGCAGTTTAGGAGAGGCTGGTCATTACACTGTGAGCTGCTCCAGGAGAGACGGGCTGTGAGACGGGCAGGGGGGCTGTGAGACGGGCTGGTACGAGGAGGGGGGGGGCGTTGTAAGTGGGCCTGGTACGGGAAAGGGGGGGTGTACATTGGCCTGGTATGGGAAAGGGGGGTGTGTGAGCGGGCCTGGTACAAGAAAGGGGGTAGTGTGAGCGGGCCTGGTACAAGAAAGGGGGTAGTGTGAGCGGGCCTGGTATGGGAAAGGGGGGTGTGTGAGCCGGCCTGGTACAAGAAAGGGGGATGTGTGAGCCGGCCTGGTATGGGAAAGGGGGGTGTGTGTGAGCCGGCCTGGTATGGGAAAGGGGGGTGTGTGAGCGGGCGTGGTACAAAAAAGGGTGGGGGGGTCCGTAAACAGGCCTTACGGGGGGATGGTAGGAGCAGCTTGGCATGGGAGGGGAAGGGGGCAGGAGGGTGGCAGGCTCCAGTAATAAACATATCTAAGATATTAACCAAGCTCGGTGGCCAAGTGGTCAGAGTGTTCGCCTCGAGCATGGGAGGTCGTGGGTTCAAACCCCGGTCGGGTCATACCAAAGACTTACACAAAAATTGTACCCACTGCCCATTCGGCTTAACACCCGCCATTAGAATGAGGAGTAGGGGTCTAGGGCATGAGTGGAAGAACGGCCATATAGCCGAATTCGGTGATTGTCTGACACAATATTCCCTTAATAATTGCCAATAAAAAAAAGATGTACAACGATGGGAGAGCAGCTCAGAATAGCCCAGAGCCGAGTCGGATCACGGCGATGAAGATGAACCAGACATATCACCTTCAGCCGGGATTTAGCCACTCGTCTTACTCATTGCCACAGCGAGAAAGTTATAAGTTCTGAACAGGCTGAGGCTCTGACAGTGGAAATTTTTCTCCTAACGGTGTATTGATGTAATTTATGAAGGAGGTTGTGTGTTAAAGACATACAGACTGTTTTCAGCAAGACATACCTGGTATATATCTCACCCCTGGTAATTTAATCCCATAGGCTCAACATTTGGAACTCGTTCTACATGCCCCTACAAGTATCGCAGTCCGTTCTCCATAGAATATATCCTGTGTGTTGTCCATTCTTTAGGTGTGTTCAGGGGTGAGATAAATACAGAAAGCAACTCATTTGGTCAATGAAGTCATTCTCCAACACATCTGAATGCTACGTGATATTCACTCAGCTGTCTCCTCGTTCGTATCACTCCGCATCAACCTCATGAAGAACGACGATTTTGACCAAAACTTGTTGGATTCTTCTTTGGTCTTTTAACTTTCAACATCTCTACTGGTTTTAGTAAGGTTTACTTAGGAAGGCTAAATGTTTCTAGTTAATATCATGGTTTCAGATAATGGAATACTAATCTATGAGATGCATCAGTGAACATCAAACCCTAACACAGATTTAAAATTATTTAACATAGAAGAAAGGAGGCAGCGGAATGCTATGTGATATTCACTCGCTGTTGCCTCGTTCATATCACTCCGCATCAAATTCATGGAGAAAAACAACTTTGACCAGAACTTGTTGATTTCTTCTTTAGTACTGATTGCCCGCCCTACATGTTACCAGATCATGCCACACGGGGGCGCCACACGCATCAAACATGGCCGCCAGCCTTTGTGCGCGTTCCATGGTCCGGCCAGCCAATCAAATGAGGCGAATCGGAAAACTCGCAGCAGACGAGAATTAGCACGCACACGTCATCCATTTTACATTGTCCCGCTGCCACGCTTTGCAAATGGCGGCTCATGCGGGCGGGAATTATCGAAATCATGCTTGACTTTCCAGGATTGGTTTCTGAATGAGTTTTCCAGTCAATGGCATGGAGAAGAACTACCAAGGACACTTCTGTGGCGACTGCTAACCACAATGAAACATGATTCAGTGGTGTTTTTTTTATCCATCTGTATCATTAAGGAGCAATAGTGTGATGTCTGTGACCACTAAAACCACTCCCTGCCTCTTTCCTATTTTATGTACGTAGTCGCTCTGCATGCAATCACGAAACATCATGTCGGGGACATTATGGAACATAATGAAGTGCCCCAGGAGTATTTACAGTCCAGCAATTAGGTGGCTGTCGCCATAGCAACCGTGAAAGCCGCCCGGAGTTGCCCGTTTCGTGACCTTCACGTGGGATGTCACGGAAGTCGGCATAACTAAGGCCCACCTTGACTCCCCGACAAGGTCGAATGTAAATCTCGGCTGTAATTGTGGTTCTACTTTGAGGCAAGGTCTATTAAAGATGGCTACTGTGGGTTTCCATGGGTGGGGGGATTATTAGGGGTCCTTTGATCTAGCCTGCTTCAGAAGGCTTTAACAGGTACTGGATTAATGAAAAGGTTACTTTTATCTGGATAGTAGGCTACCCTAGTAAATATAATGAATTCAAACATGCTGTTTCTGCAGTGTGCCAGTACAATTTTTTTCCTGTACTAGCAATTGTGTTTATAGATAAAGCCTCACCCATGTTGGCAGATAAATTGATAGAGCCGAACATTGAACATACCTAGAGAACGTAGCATATATATTTAGAAAATGTTTAGACAATTCGAAATAACAATAATAGTTATCGATTATAGCATCGAAGTGGAATACGCTATGTTTTACGCTTTGTTTCACATATTGCCTTATGCTATGCCTTACGATTTGTTTCACGCATTACTTTAGGCTATGCTCTAAGCTTTGTTTCACATATTACCCTACGCTATGCCTTACGATTTATTTCAAGTATTGCCTTATGCTATACTCTAGGCTTTGTTTCATGTAATGCCTTATACTCTGTCTTACATCTTGTCACTTGTATTACCCTATGCTATGCCTTACGCTTTGTTTCGAGTATTGCCTTATGCTATATTCTATGCTTTGTCTCACATATTACCTTACGCTATGTTTTATGCTTTGTTTCACATATTATTTTACGCTATGCCTTACGCTGTGTTTCACGTATCTCCTTATGCTATAGTTTATGCTTTGTTTCATGTATCGCCTTACATTATGCTTTACGCTTTGTTTCATGTATTGCCTTTAGCTATGCTTTATGCTTTGTTTCACATAGAGCCTTATGCTATGTTTTATGCTTTGTTTTACATATTACCTTACACTATGTTTTACACTTTGTTTCACCTTATGTTATGGCTAATGCTTTGTTCCATAAATTACCTTACGTTATTCTTTATGTGTTGTTTCACTTATTACCTTACGCTATGCTTTGCTTTGTTCCACAAATTACCTTACGCTATTTTTAATGTGTTGTTTCACTAATTACCTTATGCTATGCTTTGCTTTGTTTCACATAGTGCCTTACACTTTGTTATATTCTTTGTTTCATATATTGCCTTACGCTATGCTCTATGCTCTGTTTCATGTATTGCCTTGCGCTATGCTCTATGCTTTGTTTCACGTATTGCCTTATGCTATGGTTAATGCTTTGTTTCACATATCGTCTTACCCTATGCTTTATTCTTCGTTTCACATAGTGCCTTACAATTTGTTATATGTTTTGTTTCACGTATTGCCTTGCGCTATGCTCTATGCTTCCTTTCACATATTGCCTTACGCTATGCTCTATGCTTTGTTCCCATATTGCCTTGCGCTATGCTTTACGCTTTTTCACGTATTGCCTTACGCTATGCTCTATGCTTTGTTTCACATATTGCCTTACGCTATGCTTTATGCTTTGTTCCCATATTGCCTTGCGCTATGCTATACGCTTTTTCACGTATTGCCTTACGCTATGCTCTATGCTTTGTTTCACGTATTGCCTTACGCTATGCTCAATGCTTTGTTTCACATATTGCCTTATGCTATGCTCAATGCTTTGTTTCACATATTGCCTTACACTTTACTTTATGCTTTGTTTCACGTATTGCCTTACGCTATGCTCTATGCTATGTTTCACGTATTGCCTTACGCTATGCTCTATGCTTTGTTTCACTTAATGCCTTACGCTATGCTTTACGCTTTGTTTCACGTATTGCCTTATGCTATGCTCTATGCTTCGTTTCGCGGAGCACCTGATGCTATGGTTTATGCTTTGTTTCACATATTGCCTTTCACTATGCTTTATGCTTTGTTCCCATATTGCCTTACGCTATGCCTTACGCTTTGTTTCAAGTATTGCCTTACACTATGCCTTCCGCTTTTTTTCAAGTATTGCCTTACACTATGCCTTACGCTTTGTTTCACATATTGCCTTACGCTATGGTTTATGCTTTGTTCCCATATTGCCTTACGCTATGCCTTACGCTTCGTTTCACATATTGCCTTACGCTATGGTTTATGCAGTGTCTTATACACGCAGCGGTCAAGAATACCGCTCTTTTGATCTATTCCTATCTCCCTCTGCTACATGTATCACGTACATACACAGGAGCGACTACTCAGATTGAAACCCGGAACAGACACAGGCAAACACGCAACCAGGAAGAGCCACATCAAAAACAGACGGAGATGAATTCTGCCGATCAAAGCGGGATATGTTAATTACGTCTCTGTTGTTTGTAGATTCTATGGATGGGATATGCTGATTACGCTTCTGTTGTTTGTAGATTATATGGGCACAATATGTTAACTATGTTTCTGTTGTTTGTAGATTCTATGGATGCAATATGTTAATTATGTGTCTGTTGTTTGTAGATTATATGGGCACAATATGTTAACTATGTTTCTGTTGTTTGTAGATTCTATGGATGCAATATGTTAATTATGTGTCTGTTGTTTGTAGATTATATGGGCACAATATGTTAACTATGTTTCTGTTGTTTGTAGTTTCTAGGGATGCAATATGCCAATTATGTTTTTTGTTGATTGTGGATTCTTGAGATGCAATATGTTAACTATGTTTCTGCTGTTTGTAGATTCTAGGGATGCAATATGCTAAATATGTTTCTGTTGTTTGTAGATTCTATTGACAGCATATGTCAATTTATGCTTCTGTTTGTTTATAGATTCTATGGATGGGATATGTAAATTATGTCTCTGTTGTTTATAGATTCTAGATGTGGGATATATCAAATGTAAACAGGGTTACTGTTGGCAAAATATGCGGTTGAATTGACAATCAGATGAACCACTGACAAAAGTAGAGGTCTATTTGATTGTCAATGTTCCCAAGTGTTTACCTGTTTGCGTAATATCCTATAATCAAAAATAGTTGCTTTCTGTATGTATCTTACCCCTGTACACACTAAAAGAATGGACAGCAAACAGGATATAAACCATGGAGAACCGACTACAATACATGTACAATATGAAGCCTATGGAGATTTATTCCAGGAGTGAGATAATAGACACAACTGTCCATCTGAGCTCCATGTGAATCTATACACATTCATTTCTGGAAAGACTTTCCTTGTTTTATTTCATAATCTGCCATATTTGGCGTTTTTCCATTCAGAAACATTTATTTTGAAACAATGACTTGACCTTCACTGAAATTGATGGAAACATCAAGAAGAATCCTATTGGCCCTTAAATCACAAAACTAAATCGCATAATGAAATTCCATCTTTTTTTTATATTACTTGGACAAATATAAGATAGCGAATTGCACACCGATCCACGGTTTTCTTGATTATTAATGTCATATCCACATTCCCTTTTTCCCACACCAGGCCTTCATTTTAAACCTAATATAATGGATAATAAATACAATATTGATTAGTTTCAGATAAAAACGGTCATATGCTCCTCGGAGTTTATGCTAAGCAATATTACTATATACCTGTCAGCGAACGTCTATGAAATACTACCCGCTGTTAGGGGTGTAGTATAAATAATGTTTGCGCCCGCTGTAACAGCGGGCCGTAGTGAATGCCCGTGGTTTTCTACAGTTAATAAAACGCTGTTTTAAACGAGTAGGAGGTATATAGTAATAAAAAAACGTAGTGACTAAGCCCTAATGGTGTCCGTTCTCGGTTATTTGATTTTTTCATCAAATTACCCCGAACGACAACCCGTGCAGGCTCAGTAACCACGTTTTCTCATATTCCCGCATGCACTCAATATATATCATTACACTTAGCATATGGCTGTTTGTATCTGAAACCAGTCAATACTGTATATGTTTCTAAGGCATTTTCTGAACCATATTGCCCCCTGAGAAGTTCCCATGCACGCCTTTACACTGTCACATCTCCGAACGACCCAGAAAGAGAACCACACACAAGATGTATCTGTTTTCCCACTGAGCTGCACGCGGTTATATAGGACGGAATGGAATTCTTAACAACAACCATAAACAGATAAAGAAGGATAACCCTGGGTAATCAGTAGGCCTGTGTACCATACATTAACCAGTCACATAGCTATTGTTATCACTGTTGCAATATTATAGATTATACATGAGCTATGATAAATATAAGTTACACCATGGGTATCGAAGACTATGAATCTTGTGGACTTATAACTAAGCATGGCCTATTTTTATGAGCTTTCATCAAGTGAAACATACAGGAAAGAGTTCATTGTAATTGGATGTTTGATTCATAAGATGTTATGGCCTGCTGTGAGGGCAGACTGCATGGTGCCAGTCCCGGTGCACACAACTCTTATCTTATCTGTATCACGGCAGATAACAGGAACGCAGTGCCGCCACCTGGCTGCTATACGACACACTAAAACATCAGCGCAGTGCCGCCACCTGGCTGCTATGAGACACACCAAACCACCAGCAGAGTAACGCCTCCTGGCTGCTACCAAACACACTTAAACACCAGCACAGCAGCGCCACCTGGTAGCGCGGACATGACTGCCATCTGGTGTAATACACGGACAACATGTGTTTCGATCCGCATCGCATCCTTAGAGTTGAATTGTGTAGGTGCACATCGCATCCTTTGTGTGGTATGTTTTGTGTGTTTCGGTCAGGTCGGTATGTGTGTTATCATGCAATGATTCTGATGTAATGTTAGAATTTCCTTTACGTATGATACAGTAGCGGTGAGGGTACAGGGGAACTCCAATACACGTATGATTTATAAGGGGATTTTATAGGAAAAAGTGGTAGGAAGACAGAGTAAATGTAATCTAATATAAAAGGATAACAATGATTACTATGATTATGGTATGTACATCTTTGTGTTATGGGAAGTTTCATAGTAAAAATGGCAATGTAAGAACATCATGTATTGATGGTAATATGAAAGGCATGAAATGCATCACCAAATGTAGTTCATTCGGACAGGAGTGCTTTTATGTACCTCCAGATGTCAGCACTATACTATCTGCATCATCTGTTTGGTGATAGTCTCAGGGAACAGCAGAAAGACAAACAATTTGCTAATATGAGGACATTCAACATTTTTCATCGCGTTTTCATGAGACACTATTGCAATATGCATGTCATACGGTAACAGTGTGCCCGCGGTAAGTCCGCATTCGCCTGTACTACTACCCAGCTTAAAATACAAGCCAGTAGTATATTAACATTTCTACATACTACTACCATACGCTCGAGTACTTACCAGTAGGATCTCCGACTTTCAATATACTACTATGTAGTGTTTCCGATTAACGTACATTTATCACGACCAAAAATGATGGTCTTGAATTATTCCTAGGATAAAATAATGTACTTGGTAAGAAAATGACGGTTCACTCCTTCAATAAAGGGATATAAATCGTGGTATAATGTTGGAAACATACCTTTTGGCTGACGCCTTCTGAAGCCTGTATTACATTAAATGACACCCTCCGATCCGGCCCAAAGTGGCTGCTTACGCGGGGTGTCTGCTTACGTGGGGTTTCCAGATTCTTACTGGCTTTACATTTAAAGCATCCCTGACATCAGGAGCTTTAATTTGATACTACATACACATACCTTTCAAAATTTCTATCAAGGTTCATCTATTTAAAAAAAAAAAAAAAAAAAATCTTCTAAAATCGTTTTTTCTGATGCGCGCGGTGATGAGAAACAAGTGTCTTTTTTTAATGGCCTTAAGTAATTTTGTGGTTTTGGAATTTCAGGATATCTTTCCTCTTGAGGAATGTCTGTGACAGAAGGAGACTTACCTCAACACTTTAGACAGTCCCAAGGCGCTTCTTCTACTCACTCAGATATTCATGGTGATGGTTAAAACGACATACTCACCAGACGTGTCACTGGAACCCCCACGGCCGTGCTACGATCGGGATATCATTATCATATCAAACACTAGTCAACATTCACAGCTGATCACCAGGTGAATTTATACCTAGACCTTTCATTTGGTACAAGATTCCAAAGATCCAGTCGTGTTATTAATGTTGTGTGTGGTTTGTATACAGCATGATTATTTATGTTGTGCTCGGTTCATAGACAGTATGATTATTAATGCTGGGTGCGGCTATACGTACCCAGGTTACTCGCCAGACATGCCTTGTGACCTGATTGAGATGCGGGCTTGCTGTGTGTGGTACAGTATGATTATTAATGTCATGTGTGTTTTGTTTACAGTATGATTATTAATGCTGTGTGCGGCTATATGATTATTAATGCTGTGTGTGGCTTAACATAGATTTGTTACTTGCCACACATGCCTTGTGACCTGATTGAGGTGTGCGCTTGTTGTTTACAGTTTGTGTACAGTATGGTTATTAATGTTGTGTGCGGCTTTATGATTATTAATGCTGCGTGCGGCTATAAGTAGACAAGTTACTCACCACACATGCCTTTTGACCTGATTGAGATGCGCACTTGCCGTTTGTGGTATAGTATGATTATCAATGTTGTGTGTTTTGTTTACAGTATGATTATTAATGCTCTGTGTGGCTATACGTAGACAGGTTACTCACAACACATGCTTTGTGACCTGATTGAGATGCGCGCTTGTCATTTTCAGTTTGTTTACAGTATGATTATTAATGCTGTGTGCGGCTATACACAGATGGTTCACTCACCACACATGCCTTGTGACCCGATTGAGATGTGCGCTTGTTGTTTACAGTTTGTGTACAGTATGGTTATTAATGTTGTGTGCGGCTATATGATTATTAATGCTGGGTGCGGCTATACGTAGACAGGTCACTCACCACACATGCCTTGTGACCTGATTGAGATGCGGGCTTGCCGTGTGTGGTACAGTATGATTATTAATGTCATGTGTGGTTTGTTTACAGTATGATTATTAATGCTGGGTGCGGCTATACATAGACAGGTTACTCACCACACATGCCTTGTGACCTGATTTAAATGCGCGCTTGTCGTTTACAGTTTGTTAACAGTATGATTATTAATGCTGCGTGCGGCTATACGTAGACAGGTTACTCACCACACATGCCTTGTGACCTGATTTAAATGCGGGCTTGCCATGTGTGGTACAGTATGATTATAAATGTCATGTGTGGTTTGTTTACAGTATGATTATTAATGCTGCGTGCGGCTTTACGTAGACAGATTACTCACCACACATGCCTTGTGACCTGATTGAGATGCGGGCTTGTCGTTTACAGTTTGTTTACAGTATGATTATTAATGTTGTGTGCGGCTATATGATTATTAATGCTGCGTGCGGCTATACGTAGATTTGTTACTCACCACACATGCCTTGCGACCTGATTGAGATGCGCGCCTGCTGGGCACAGCTGGAGACTCGCAGGTGACACTCGTTGGTGTAGGTGACTCCGTCAGAGCCGCAGACAGGTGCGAACAGAGAGCTGCAGTGCTCGACACACCTACACTCCGCTTTGCCTGTCCGCTTTGACACTTCACACTGGGCCCCAAACGCGCAGAACTTCCTCTCACAGGGTGCTGAAGAGATAGAACAAAATATTTTTATAATCAATAAAAATATATAGGTCAGCTGTTCTGTAAGGCCTGGCGTCCACCTACTACGATAGAAATTTAGACCTACCGATATGACACCGATTCAAAAAGCGAATATCGGAGACATATCGGGAAGGTGCAAAATCGTAGACATATGTCTAGACATGCCAATCCACCATGCATTGTATGGGGGTTTTATCAGTGTCTAATTTGATTTTCTATCAGGAGGTGCATCGTAGATCATATCGGAGCCATATCGTAGTAGGTGGACGCTGGGCCTTATGCAGGCATGCATACTTATTCACCCCTGAATTTTTCCCCATAAACTTAACATGAGGAACTTGTACTCAACGGCCATGGAGAATAGTAGAGTTATATAAGATGGAGGATGATGTCAGAAATGTTGATTAGTCAGTGATCTGGGTAAGATAAAATCTGAACTGCACTCAATTCGTAGCTACTGAAAATAAGCCGATCAATTTGGTGTACTTCATAATCTCATTCGGCTTTGCCTCTTGAGATTATTCCACAATCAAAAGTCATGGCAGTGTAACTCTGGCGGCCAGTGTATATCTCAGTACTCGGACATCTTTAGTTCTCCTGTAGCCCACTAGATGGCTGCACACATCAGTCTTAAGGCATCCTTTTCTCATTTACGGTCTATCAGGTGGAAACACACGTTGTTTCTCCAATCAATAATTACGAGTAAATTTTCTTTTATATCAATTTTCTTTCATTGTAGCAGGGGAATCGTACAGTTTGTCTTTCGCCTGCTGTGGTCTTTTTATTGATCCCACAATGTTGTTGGATAGTGTGTTATATTGTATATCGTAACATTCCTATCTGATTAACTGATATATAAATATACCTGTGTAAGGCTACCTTGTATTTGTCTTTCTATCTTTTAAGAAGACTAAAATGGCGCGTGCAGCGATTGAAGCAATTTCAGGTTTTAATGTAGGGCACTGCAAAGACCTGTGGCATTTTCCTATCGACAGTATGTATAATGTATCAAATAATGTCATAGAGAACAGTAGGCCACAACCGACCGAGTAGACTGACAACGTATGGTTGATATTTATCACACCCCTTGTTATATTTCTTCATCGACTTAACATTAGGATCTCGAACTAAATGCCCATGGAGTATCCAGAAAGAAAGTAGATTCAGAACCCTATTCATGGTATGTACGTGCACTGACTTTCAAACGTTTCATATGACTTCACTGAACAAAGAACGATGTATCAATTTAACCAAAGGATATTCCAAAATGCTTCACGAAAAATAAATTGAGATCCTTTCAAGTTTACGATCTGAGTTTGATCTCATTTAAACCGCTACATAATTCACGCTACATAATTCACGCTACATAATTCACGCGGATTTACCATGTAAATTATTACGCATTTCAAATTGAGTGCGATACGAGCTTTGACTACAAACCTTCAGGGGTTTCCTCTATATATTGTATTATACAACCTTCAAACAAATTGCATCAATCCGATTCAATTCCAGGACTAGGCACAGAAAGGTTACTTGTCTCTCAATAGTTCTGGTCTCTAGATCAAAGAAGCCCCAGGGAATGCATTAAATTCCATCAAACAGAACCAGTTCTCTATTTCTTCATCAAGCCATGGCTTTGCTTTCAGACCTTTTCCTGTCCATCTAAAGGCCGGTTCACACTGTGCGACTGGGGGGTGGGGGGTGGGGCTTGCGATCCGGTACCTCCAGTCTGAGACAAGAGGTACCGGCTTCTTTGCGACTGGGAGTACTGCATGTACCTCAAGTCTCAAGGAAATGCAGTTCACACTGTGTGCTGCGATCCTTGCGCTTCCTACCCTTACGACTGGCGGTACCGACTCACAAGCCCACCCCAGTCGTACAGTGTGAACTGGCTTTGAACTATCTGCCCTTGCGACTGAGGTGCTTGCGTTTTTAGGTACGTCCAGACTCAGACTAGTGGTCTGAAATATCAAGAATGTTTACCATTCAAAAAAGCTTGCGACTGGGTGTTCCTGAGGAACCTCCAGTCTGGGACTGGGTGTAGCTGGTACGCCCAGTCTCAGACTAGCGGGAAACTTGCAGTTCACACTGTGCATTTTGAGGTACATATGTACGCCCAGTCTCAGACTAGCGGGAAACTTGCAGTTCACACTGTGCATTTTGAGGTACATAGGTACGCCCAGTCTCAGACTAGGGGGGAACTTGCAGTTCACACTGTGCGTTTTGAGGTGCATATGTACGCCCAGTCTCAGACTAGCGGGAAACTTAGAGTTCACACTGTGCACTTTGAGGTATATAGATATGCCCAGTCTCAGACTAGCGGGAAACTTGCAGTTCACACTGTGCATTTTGAGGTATATAGATATGCCCAGTCTCAGACTAGCGGGAAACTTGCAGTTCACACTGTGCATTTTGAGGTATATAGGTACGCCCAGTCTCAGACTAGCGGGAAACTTGCAGTTCACACTGTGCATTTTGAGGTATATAGGTATGCCCAGTCTCAGACTAGCGGGAAACTTGCAGTTCACACTGTGCATTTTGAGGTACATTGGTACGCCCGGTCTCAGACTAGGGGGGAACTTGCAGTTCACACTGTGCATTTTGAGGTACATAGGTATGCCCAGTCTCAGACTAGGGGGAACTTGCAGTTCCACAAAGTTTCACAGATTAGGGTGTTCTATACAATCTCAGGGTAACATGGCGGATTCAATTCACATTGGAAGATTTAACAGGTACATAGTTTCACTCCTCCAGCCCTACACAGGTTACACAGGTTACATAGTCGCCGACTCAGGGTACTTCCCCATGTGAATAGGTGTTATTTGAGACCACTGAGACTCAAAAATTGGGGGAGAATGTGTTAAATACATTTGCCTCAACAAAATGCCCCTCTAAATTGTTTAAATTCAAAATCGCATGAGATTCTGTTCCATGTTAGGGGTGATTGTCCCCAACAATTGCAAGGGAAAAAGTTGTGTTAGCAAAATGGATCCCTGTCATTCACACGAGGAGATTGTGTTCCAGTACCAAATCTCAGCAAGATTTGTCTCAGACGAACGGCCTGTGAGGTACGTGAATCCCACTGTGTGAATCCCACTTTAGAACAACAAGGTAGGCGCGGCCTGTGTAGCCAGCAGCCGTGCAGATTAGATCAAAGTTTGTCTCAGATTATTTACACAAGAGCTGGAAAGATAAACACAAGATGGAGACACTCAACACCATGGCCTGCTAATGAAAGCACCTCCATCGGAGAGTCTGTGAAGTCTGATTAAAACTAATATTTGTCAGATAAGGATAAGCCGTCAGAGAGAAACCCTCGGTAAATGTAGGCAGAAGCGATTAAGTACGTACGCAGAATTTCTGAAATTTTGGACCCCCACCCTCATCCCGATTTTGTACGCAAAAAGAATTTTCAAATTTTTGGACCCCACAACACCCTCTCAGTGCGCACGTACTTTATGGATGGCCCTAAATGTAAACTGGTGCACAGTGAAAACAGTATGCACGCTTTGGGTTTCACCAATCGAGGGGAGGGATGTATTCCCATGGAGAAACCCACCGACCTTTGAACAGTGGGAAAACTGACTGGCCATTTAATCTGTGAATAGTTATGAACTCTTTTTTTGTTTTGTTTTGTTGGTTTTATTTAACGTCCAGTCAACCATTAAAGGTCCTTCCTTGACTTCCCCAAGGTTCTTTTACACCACGAGGGGGGTCATGAAATCTATGTGATGAAATCTCACCCTTACACATTTAACGAGGTGAGAGTTCTTTTACTCCCCACACCACATAGACATGATATGAGAAGAACTGGCCTTTGATAAAAAATAAATCTCCCACTGCTGGGAATGAAGGAGAAAGGTGGCTGTACACCACACAACACAGGCATGGTATAAGAAGGACTAGCCTTTGATATAACAATAAATTTCCCACTGCTTGGAATGAAAGAGAAGGGTGGCTGTACACCTCACCACACAGACGTGGTATAAGAAGGGCTGACCTTTGATATATCAGTAAATCTACCACAGCTGGGTATGAAGGAGGAAGGTGGCTGTACGCCACACCACATAGACATGATATGAGAAGGACTGGCCTTTGATATAGCAGTGAATCTACCACTGCTGGGTATGAAGGAGAAGGGTGGCTGTACACCACACCACACAGACATGGTATGAGAAGGACTGACCTTTGATATAGCAGTAAATCTACCACTACTGAGGATGAAGGAGAGAAGTGGCTGTACACCACACCACACAGACATGATATGAGAAGGATTGACCTTTGATATAGCAGTAAATCTACCACTGCTGTGAATGAAGGAGAAAGGTGGCTGTACACCACACCACACATACATGGTATGAGAAGGGCTGGCCTTTGATATAGCAGTAAATCTACCACTGCTGGGTATGAAGGAGGAAGGTGGCTGTACATCATACCACACAGACATGGTATGAGAAGGACTGGCCTTTGATATAGCAGTAAATCTACCACTGCTGGGTATGAAGGATGAAGGTGGCTGTACACCACACCACATATGCATTATATGAGAAGGATTGGCCTTTGATAAACCAGTAAATCTACCACTGCTGGGTATGAAGGATGAAGGTGGCTGTACACCACACCACATATGCATTATATGAGAAGGATTGGCCTTTGATAAACCAGTAAATCTACCCTGCTGGGGGTGGGTCTGGAAACCACAAAGTCCTACAACCTTGGGGTTACAGGTCCAGGACATTATTCACTAAGCTAACTTTGTGATAATTTTGAAAGTTGTTAAGGGGAATTATGTTGGGAGCACCTGTAGCCTTAGATGCAGACATACATGGATCTGTTGTGTAATGAATTATGTATCTTACTACCCATACTTGATAAGGATTGTATTTCCTCTATGTTCCTGGAGGGACCAGGGGGCAGAACGGCTTCGGCCAAACCTGGAGAACTATGTATGGTCATACCCTTAATAAAAGTATTAAAAAAAACAAGAAAAAAAAACTCCCCCCCCCCCTCATAGATGTAGCAGGTAGCCATGGCAATACCACTAAATATCACTTCCCAGCTAAACCCACACGACTGATTCCACGCAATCACTTAGTAACCGGTGGCGCCATCTAGTCGCCCTACCCGTAACCAACCTCCCCCTACGCCAGAGACCCCTGGTGGGCGGGGTATAAATCAGACGGAAGTGGGGCCGAGACGCGTGCGTTGACACGGGTAAGGATTTACAGCGGGGCCAGCTTCTTGCGGCTCACACCAGATGGCAGTGTAAACGGTCGTTTGCTGGGTTTCGGCAGGTTTTATTGCTCTAACATTGCCCCACGCTGGCAGGGTGTTTCTGGTGTCGGGGAAATAATTCTCAGCTGAGCTCGTGTCCACATAGTTGTATTTACATTGGTTCTATAAGGTGTCTACTACTTAGCCATACAACCACGATTTATATTATGTTGTAGCTGGGGTGCTAGGGCGGGATGATGCCAAAAAGCATCATTTTCTTAAATTCGCAAATTTTCGTTTTTTTTAGAATAAAATAGGGTATATTGGATATATGATCATGAAAGTTTCACAGAATATAGATGCAGAACCCAGGTAACGATTTCGGGTGAAATGGACAATAAGGTTAATGATTGCATATTTTATCATGTCCTAAACTATAGAACTATCACAATAGGCCTGATACTTCCTGCCCCCTGGCGGTATAAACTAGCACTAGTACCCACCCTTAACCACATACTATTGCCACAGGTACCCGCCCTTAAAGGGTTAACTATGCAACCATGATTTATATTATGATGCTGTAGCTTGGGTACTGGTGAGGTTTCTACTGTGTTAAACATATAACAATGATTTATAGCGTGTTGTAGCTTGTGTACCACAAGGTGTCTACCTTTTCAACATACAGCCACGATTTATACTATGTTGTAGATTGGGTACCATGAGATGTCTACCATTTAAACATACAAGCACAATTTATATTTTGCTGTAGCTAGGGTACCATGAGGTATCTACCGTTTAAACATAGAACCAAGATTTATAGCATGTTGTAGATTGGGTACCATGAGGTATCTACCGTTTAACCATAAACCAAAATTTATATTAATTTGGATACCATGAGGTGTCTACCATTTTACCATACAACCCCGATTAATATTATTATGCTGTAGCTTGGGTACTGCTGAGGTGTCTTCTGTATAAACATACAACCACGATTTATATCGTGTTGTAGCTTGAGTACAATGAGGTGTCTCCTGTTTTACCATACAACCACGATTTATATTATGTTGTAGCTTGGGTACCGCTCAGGTGTCTACCGTTTATCATACAACCACAATTTATATTTTGCTATAGCTGGCATACCATGAGGTATCTATCGTTTAGGCATACAACCAAAGTTCATATCATGCTGTAGATTGGGTACCGGTAAAGTGCCTACCATTTAAACATACAACCACAAATTTGTATTATCATGTTGTAGCTTGAGTACCATGAGGTCGTTTCAACATACAACCACAATTTATATTATTTTGCTGTAGCATGGGTACCATGAGGTGTCTACCGCTTAGCCATACAACCATGATTTAAATTAGGTTGTAGCTGGGATACCATGAGGTGTCTACTATTTTACCATACAACCCTGATTTATATTATCATGCTGTAGCTTGGGTACCATTAGGTATCTAGCCTTTAAACATACAACCACGATTTATAGCGTGTCGTCAATCGGGTACCATGAGGTATCTACTGTTTAACCATAAACCAAAATTTATATTAATTTGGATACCATCAGGTGTTTACCATTTTGCTATACAACCCCGATTTATATTATTATGCTGTAGCTTGGATACTGCTGAGGTGTCTACTGTATAAACATACAACCACGATTTATATCACGTTTTAGCTTGAGTACCATGAGGTGTCAACTGTTTTACCATACAACCACAATTCATCTTATGCTGTAGCTTGGGTATTATAAGGTGTCGACCATTTAGCTATACAACCATGTTTTGTATTATTATGCTCTAGCTTGGGTATCAGTAAGGTTTCTGCCGTTTAATTATACAACATGGCTCTATATCTATATCTAGCTGGAGCGGCTGGTAGATAGGGCTATATTTAGCCCTGAAGTGGGATTCACACGATGGGATTCATGTACCTTACAGGGTGTTTTTCTGAGACAAATCCTGCTGAGATTTTGTACTCGGACACAATTTCTTAGTCTAGATTTTAGCGTTTCATTTCCCTAAGACATGTTTCCCCCCTGTAATTGTTAAAGACATTTCCCCCTAAAAGGGAACAGAATCGCATGAGATTTTGAACCCTTTGTGGTATATGAATCCCACCGTGTGAATTCCACTTCAGCCATACGCCAGGGTAAACAAAAACCTAAAAAAAAAATAAAAAAAGTTATGCTGTAGCTTGGTACCATGAGATGTCAACCATTTAATCATACAACCACGATTTATACCATTATGCAGTAGATTGTGATCATTCTGATTTGAAGGACAAAATATCCTTTATTGGCAAAAGATTACCGGCTAGCAGACCATATACTCACAGATAAGCCTTTAACTGTGATTTGTCATCTTCAGGACTATATCTCTGTATCTCTGTCTTATTAACAAAACGTTCGGACATAAAGTTTAATGAGAGATGACTGCTTTGACATGGCTGTGAAATATGTATCTTCATCAATATGAAATTACAGAAACCAGGGCGATGAATTTATCATGACTGTCTAGCGGACACGATCGATGAATCTCTGTCGTTCTGGTCGGTGCCAGGGGGAAGTGGAAATCAAATCCTGTCACAGCCTCCAAAGACAATTAAAACTACTCTAAATGAAGAGACTTTCCCTGGTCAGCAGAGATCCTGGAACAGTCACATCATCAAAGGAGTCCCCAGGCGCCACGGGTGGGTCGACTTTCTTAAAGAATGATAATTTATGTTGTGGCTATTTCATAGCACGTGCTATATACATCGCCTAGAGGTTAGAATAGATACATGTAGACTTAAGCATACTGGATGAAAATTATCCCTTCACTATCTGCATGCTGTTCACTGTGATTCTGGGAAAGGAGCAGGGTGCCAGTGTCTGAGGGTCTGTGAGGCATGCCCAGCTGACCATGACCAATCACTCAAGACTGAAATATCTCAAGATCCACTGGTGCTTGGTAAGCTTGGATACAAGATAGGCAGTTGCCGAAAGGGCAAGTTGACAGGGTGCAAGTGTATTAAAGAAAACTATCCATAGACTGAATGAAACCCAAATATTTTTATTGTTATTCATTTAAAATTGCCTACTCATTCATCAATGAGTTGGTCATAGTGTTATAAAGTACCTTGAACGGTGATCCCTCCAGGTGTATTTACTATGTTTTCTCTTAATGTTTCACTTTATTACGTCCACCAACCACGACAAAGCTACGACAAGACTACGACAAGAAAGTTCCAATCGGCGCTTGTTGCAGGCTTGTCGTAAGAAGGGGGGCTATACGACAGCGTTGTTGGGGCGTGTCGGGAAGTGCACGCTCCACCAAAATTTCCTATCGTAGACCTCTGCGACACGCTCCCGACACGCCATGACATCCATGACAAGGGTCCAGTCGTGGGTAAAATCGGACATACTAGATGTTGTAATAGGCTTGTTGGAAGGCTCCCAACAAGCTTCCAATCGTGGCCTTGTAGTGACCTTGTCGAGGACTCTTGTCGGGAACTGGGGACCACCAACCATGACAAGGCCTCCAATCGTAGGCCAATCATGGACCTTGTCGGGAAGCCATTGTCGTAGCCTTGTCGTGGTTGGTGGACGCTCCCGTTAAGTCATGTCGGAGTGTGTAGTAAGCAGTGGGTACCCCACTTAACACGCTAAACTGGCATGGCCCACTGCAGCGGCAACTGGTGGAGACAGTGCTATTTATAGATAGCGCGGGAAAAGAGGACTGCGTCTAGCAGACGACAATTAAACGCGGGCTTTTTCCCGCCAAATCACAGAGCAGGGCAGTTTCCAACAACATTAACAAAGTGTGGCGTTTCCACCTGCCGACGAAAAGACCACCGATTATATAAATACACCCTCTACAAAGGTCGGGCGGTGATTCTATTTGAAAAACTATGAGTGCCTATTTGAAAAAATATGGCTGCCTACTTTTTTTTCTAAAACATTCGATTTTCATCTTGATCACAATTTATCGCAAGTTGAATTGTGATCAATCTTTGCCTATAAATGGTGGTGTTCAGCAAAAATGCTGTTTTCCAATGAAAATGAAGTAGACGCAGATTGATTATTGACACTCAAGTTCCCTCCACCACTGATAAATTCAACACAAAGATATTTCGTCGGTGATAAAGAAAGTCGTTCGGTGGTATTTTATCATGTAACGCTGGAGGAAAATGATCATTGACACATTTGTTTCTGACCATTATCGAACCCAAAGTGTCACCTTTTCGGTCGGCGGTGCCCAATGCCACAATCGGTGATCATAATCGGTGAAAACGTCGGCAGGTAAAAACGTACCATTTCCACCTGATGACTAAATGCCCAGCGATTATATGGTCGCCCAATCAATCGTCAGGTGGTGCTTCTTCAGATTCAATTTTGGCGCCAACCCAAATCGTCAACCCCAGAACACTCAGTCCATTTCCAACTGACGACTGTAAAAGAGCTACGGATTGCTTTAGATTCCTAGTCTGTGTTTAAAGGCACATCCTGCAATCTATAGTGGCGCTATCTGGTGCATTTTAAATGATGTCAATTATCAGCATAACGGGTTTCTTGAGATTCAATCTAATTCTAGATGAAGGAATTTAAAGTTTTGTCCAGTTTATACAATCCAAATAGGTAAAATGGGCTAATTTTATATCTGCCTGGTTTACATATCAAATGTACTGAAAATGATTTTTATCCAAAATCAAGGATTGTGAACTGTGAATTTTAAACTTAAATCTGTATTACTATAAATCTACTATATTCTGTGATGGTCTGAGGAAAATAACATGTGTTTTACCTTGTAAAATACTACTTTTTAGAATTTCTGAATATTCTATTATGATATCATTATGATATTGATCTCTTAATAAAAACACACGCATGGTGAGCCCTGATTTTTAAGTTAGGTCAACAGGTAAGATCCTAGATTATCAAACGGGCCCCCGAATCGGCAGGTGTTAACGCCCCTAGATGAATGAATTTCACGCTTTGTCTTTTTTATCCAATCCAAATAGGTAAAATGGGTAAATGTACTGAAAATGATTTTTATCCAAAATTGTGAACTGTGCATTTTAAACTTAAATCTGTATTACTATAAATCTACTATATTCTGTGAAAGTGTGAGGAAATTGATATGACATGGGTTTTACCATGTGCAAACATTTTCTAAGAATTTCTGTACATCTTTTTATAATATTATCCTAATATTGAATGCTAAATCGAAAACAAGACCCCGGAATTTTAAGTTAAGTATGTCCTTTCCAACACTTTGAGCTCATTCAATTGACATGAGAATGACATGAGTTTAGATTTCCAGGCCACATTGTCCGATTTGCCGATTCGTCGACCCGCCACCGATTATACATACCCGATTCGCTGGGCACAATCGGCAGGTGTTACCGCCCCATCTCCCACTATCTGCGCCCAACACTCGCCTCTAGCGCCAGACGGTGTTATTGGCTTTCAATCTTAGTCCTCAAGGAATAAAATGATGCTCCAAACAGATGCCTCCCTGGGCTCCGATTCGGCCTCAAATCAGCCTCGACACTGTCCTGTTATTGCGCAGATCGATTCTAATGTGTTTCCGACTGAGTGGTGTCACAATGCAATTCTCGGCGCAATCTAATAACAACTTCTTCTGTCAGCGCACACTGAAAATGCGCCATTTTCCTTTAAGCAGAAATTCTGAAAGAGTCAACTTTCATTTCATTGCTTCGGGAATGCTTTATAAATTGTCCGCTTTTAAGATGATTGTCAAAATTGGTTTTCCTGATGATTTGAATACTTTCCCTGAAATAATCAGCGTGTTTTGTAAAGGTCAATCAAACATTATTTAATATACTAAGAGGGTGCGTCCACCAACCACGACAAGGCTGCGACAAAGGCTTTCCGACAAGGTCCATGACAGCTCTACGATTGGAAGCCTTGTTGTAGCCTTGTCGTGGTTGGTGGACCACAGTTCCCGACAAGAGGCTACGACAAGGCCATGACAGGCTGCGACATGAAGCTTGTCGGGGGCCTGTCGGGGGCCTTCCGACAAGGTTACGACAAAATCGAACATGTTCGATTTTGGAGCCGTGTCATGGCGTGTTGTGGTGTGTCGCAGTGGTCTACGATAGAATATTTAGGTGGAGCGTGCACTTCCCGACAGGCTGCGACAAGGGCTCACGACAGCTCCCCTCCTCACGACAAGGCTGCGACAAGGCACCGATTGGAAATTTCTTGTCGGCGTGTGTCGCAGCCCTGTCGTGGTTGGTGGACGCACCCTCTTAACGGTATGTTTGTCTACGACAAGGACTTGAGTTTCTGATTGATTGAAAATCTGTCATCGGAGAATATAAATGATTTCATGCCCTAAAAAATAAATAAAAGGAGCAATGGTATGAACACATCATTACGAACTGTAGTTTGGAATTGTTTACTGTGTTTTTTGATAATCTTGTAGAGAGTTAAGATCGTATAAGGACCAAACACTGGAACAAAGGATGCAAACAAATGAAAAAGAAAAACTGATTGCCAAAAAAGTATAATAATAATAACAAAAATAAATAAATGATTTTACGTGTCTGACGTCATAGAAATCATTCTGTGCCATTCTCAATTGCACGTACAGTTATTCTGTCTATTTACATAATTTCTTTTGATTGTATCAAGATGATTAATGACCATGCAACCTTCCGGATATGGTATGAATAGTTCTTATATGATTGTAAATGAAAGGTTTAATTTAGAACCTGTGCCAATGCAGAGATGTCCCAGATGTAACCAAACCAGAGCTAACGTTATGTAGCTCTGGTGGCCAGTGTTGTAACACGATATAAAATGGATATATAACTACAAGATTTATAAATTGGATGCATAATTGTATGATATCACGTGCCAACATTATAGTGTAACTTTTGCCCTCTACAAAAAGAAGCAGGTAGCCTTATGAAACTAGCTAACCCATAATGTGCTGATAAGGCTCCCTTTACAGTTGTTTATTGAGAAATCACCAGATATTGACATGTGAATCTGACTTTGTATCACTAAAGCTACTAAATAAAAACATTTAAAAAAAAAAGAAAAAAAGTGTATACCTCTCCAAACAAAATGGCTGTCATGTTGTCATGGTAACTACGTTTGTCCCAAAGAACGGCCCCTTCTCTCAATCCTACCCCCATTGCCTCCCTTTCAAGGCCACTCCTCGTACTTGACATAGACACCTTCGAGCTAAATCCCTGCATATATGCCTCTCTAACTCCACTGAACCTTAGTCCTGGCAACACACCATTGCCTCACACTGAGAAACGCCTCATTTGCCCTTCCCGGACGTCGCTTTCATGTGTCTCACAGGCGCATGCGCGAATTAGTTCCTCGTTTCGCCGCCAGGTGGCTCCCGTGGTGAACTCGGCGGGGTGTAGTTCCAGCTCCGGCCACCAGGCGGTTGGCGGTAGCTCGGAGTCCGGGGACTATTTATCTGGCGGAGGAATACGGATCGATGTGACTGGCGGAGGCGGCGGCGGCGGCGGGAATTAGGCCCCGCCGTCGATTGGCTTGTAAACCTGCCCTACGCATGCGCGACATCAGAGAAATATGGACCCCAAACATCAGTAAATCTGCCCCCAACGACCAAAGGCTAAACAGTGTGTGTGTGGGCCGAGACGGCAAGGGGCCGGAATGAGGGAGGCGAATAGACGTGATTGCCTTTTACTATCATCTTTCTCTCTCCGTCTCTCTCTGTCTCTCTGTCTCTGCTAGGTACACTTTTACAATTATCTTTCTATCTCCATCCCATTTGTGTCTCTCTCTCTGATATACACTTTTACTTCCATCTGTCTCTCTTCTTCTTACTTTCTCCTTTTCTTGGTCCTTCTGCTATGTACACTTTTACTATTATCTGTCTCTCTCTGTCTCTCTCTGTCTCTCTCTGTCTCTCTCTGTCTCTCTGTCTCTCTCTGTCTCTCTGTCTCTCTCTGTGTCTCTCTTTCTCTCTCTTTCTCTTTCTTTCTCTCTTCTATTTAAACTTAAACTATTATCTGTCTCTCTCTCTCTCTCTCTCTGTCTCTCTTTTCTCTCGCTTTCTCGCTTTCTCTCTGCTAGGTACACTTTTACTACCATCTGTCTTTCTCTCTGTCTCTCTCCTTCTCGTTCTCTCTGTTGGATACAATTTTATTATTATATTTCTCTCTCTCTGCTATTTACACTTAAACTATTATCTGTCTCGCTCTCTGTCTCTCTCTGTCCCTCTGTCTCTCTCTCTCTCTGTTAGGTACATTTTTACTATTATCTGTCTCTCTCTGTACCTCTCTTTCTCTATCTCTGCGAGGTAAATTTTTACCATTATCTTTTTCTCTCTGTCTCTCTCTTTCTCTCTCTGCTAGGTACACTTTTACTACCATCTGTCTTTCTCTCTGTCTCTCTTCTTCTCGTTCTCTCTGTTAGATACACTTTTACTATTATATTTCTCTCTCTCTCTGCTATTTACACTTAGACTATTATCTGTCTCTCTCTCTGTCTCTCTCTGACTCTCTTTCTCTCTTTTTCTCTCTCTTTATCGCTTTCTCTCTGCACTTTTACTAACATCTGTCTCTCTCCGTCTCTCTCTTTCTGAAATGGGGTCTAACGTTTGGGAATTTGGGAATGAAAACACCATAGAAACCTATTATAGTAGCCAGGGAACCAGCTCAGTGCAATCCCACAATACACCAGAAAATTGCAGTACCAACCTGGCCAACTATATGAGTGCATAGGCTATAGGCATCCAGGCTAGGCGTTACCTGGCCTAATGTGTAAGTACCTAGGCCAGGCTTCCTGTCTATTGAGACCCACATTTCTTTCACAGCTGTTGTAAAGATATAGTTGAGTGTTTGACATATATATATATGCGTGTAAGACAGCTGCGGATTGTAGTATTTGCGAAAGGCTTAAATCTGCATGTACAAATATAGAATTTATAAGTGCCTCGATGAAAAACAAGTTAACGAGACTTTAAAGGTCTTCATTGGGAAGCCCGGGGCTGGATAACTGAATGATTAAACAATTAAAGCTTAAGAATGAGGTCTGAAGACTGCAGGCTTAGTCCCACAGATAAAACCACGTAATCCACTCAGGTGTAAAACGAGGAAAACGTGGGCCTGGAATTGAAACAATCAGCGCTGGTAATACAAGACGGTGAGAGGTGGGCGGGGTGCGGCCATTACCGTGTTATCTTACAGCGAAGGGACGGCCCGGACATGATCCGACCTGCCTGTCTGGGTGCACAGCTGTCACGACCCGACCCCGCCAAGAACACCCTGGTTACAGAACGACCCCGCCAAGAACACCCTGGTTACTGTACGACCCCGCCAAGAACACCCTGGTTACTGTACGACCCCGCCAAGAACACCCTGGTTACAGGACGACCCCACCAAGAACATCCTGGTCACAGTACGACCCCGCCAAGAACACCCTGGTTACAGGACGACCCCACCAAGAACATCCTGGTCACAGTACGACCCCGCCAAGAACACCCTGGTCATAATCTGACCCCACCTAGAACACCCTGGTTACAGTACGACCCCGGCCGCCAAGAACACCCTGGTCAAAGTACAACCCTGGCCGCCAAGAACACCCTGGTGACAGACTGACCATATCTGCCCTGCACACCCCTGTCATAGCCAAACCCCACCTACCATGCACACACTGGCCATAAGCTGACCTCACCTGCCCTGACATATCATGGTCAAAGTACAACCCTGCCCGCCCAGACATACCCTGGTCAAAGCACGACCCCGCTCGCCCAGACACACCCTGGTCAAAGTATGACCCATCCAGCCATGACATACCTTGGTCAAAGTAAGACCCACCCACCTGGGCACACCCAGGACATAGTAAGACCCTACTCTCCCTGCACACCCTGGTCGAAGTCTGACCCCCAGCCACCCAAGCACACTCTGGTCAGAGTCCGACCTGCCCACCCAGACACACCCTGGTCAAAGTATGACACTGCCTGCCCCCGCATACCCTGGTTACAGTACGCCCCACCCCACCCTGGCACATACCTGTCTCAGTTCAATCCCGCTTGTCCAGGCACAACCGGGTCACAGTCAGACCCTACCCACTAAGACACGCCCCACCCCAGACACCACCTGATCCAACCTACTGGGGCATGCCCCTGTCACAGTCTGACCCCACTTGCCTGACCCCAGGCATGCTTAGGACTCACCCATTTCTAGGAAACACTCTAGGCAAGCCCCTGACATGCCCCAGAGACACCCCGGACATGCCTTAGACATGCCCTGGACATGGACATTGCCTTGACCTTGCCTGGCTAAAGTTGGCATGCCTCTAAGACACTAAGACACTGGACCTCTAAACCTTTCCCAATGTCACAGAGTTCACATTCAGATATTGAAGGGATAGTTTTTGCAGCACGTTGAAAGTCTATATAACCTCTCCCTAACCTAGGCAGTGTATATGAGTGTGTGGCCCACACTCAATGAAAGTCTATAAAACCTGTCCCTAACCCAGGCAGCGTATATATGACCATGTGGCCCATGGTCAATAAAAGTCTATATAACCTCTCCCTAACATAGGCAGCATATATGAGCATGTGTCCCACACTCAATGAAAGTCTATAAAACCTCTCCCTAACCCAGGCAGCGTATATATGAGCATGTGTCCCACACTCAATGAAAGTCTATAAAACCTCTCCCTAACCCAGGCAGCGTATATATGAGCATGTGTCCCACACTCAATGAAAGTCTATAAAACCTCTCCCTAACCCAGGCAGCGTATATATGAGCATGTGTCCCACACTCAATGAAAGTCTATAAAACCTCTCCCTAACCCAGGCAGCGTATATATATATATATATATATATATATATATATGAGCATGTTACCCACGCTCAATGAAAGTCTGTATAAGCTCTCCCTAACCTTGACAATGTATATAAGCATGTGGCCCACACTCAATGAAAGTCTGCAAAACCTCTCCCTAACCCAGGCAGCGTATATATGGGCATGTGACCCATGCTCAATGAAAGTCTGTATAACCTCTCCCTAACCTTGGCAATGTATATAAGCATGTGGATCACACTCGATGAAAGTCCATATGACCTCTACTTACCGAGGCAATGTATATATATGAGCGTGTGGCCCTGCTAAAAACAACCATGGCTAGATGTATCCGTAGGAGAGGAGAGTTTAGTAAGACTGATTGGAGCTGTAAGCCAGCCGGCTGGGGTTTAGGCAGTTTGATGATTTAGAGATGTCTGGTATGCAGATATATGTCATTTGGCACTGACCACCCTGACCATCCCAATCCCTGGTCATAAATATTCTCCTCAGTACGACTTACGCCAGTATTGACCATCCCCTGCCCCCTGGTCATGGATCATTCTCCCGGCTACGACTTACACCAGTACTGACTGTCCCCTGCCCCCTGGTCGTAGATCAGTCTCCTCGCTACAACTTATACCAGTACTAACCTTTCCCGATCGCCTGGTTATAGAACAGTCTCTTTGCTACAACTTACACCAGTAATGACCTTCCCCGATCCCCTGGTCGTAGATCAGTCTCCCCGCTACAACTTACACCAGTACTGACCTTCCCCGATCTCCTGGTCGTAGATCATTCTCCCTGCTACAACTTACACCAGTACTGACCTGCCCCAATCTCCTCGTCGTAGATCAGTCTCCTCGCTACAACTTACACCAGTAATGACCTTCCCCGATCCCCTGGTCGTAGATCAGTCTCCTCGCTACAACTTACACCAGTAATGACCTTCCCCGATCCCCTGGTCATAGATCAGTCTCCTCAGTACAACTTACACCAGTACTGACCTTCCCCGATCTCCTGGTCGTAGATCAGTCTCCCCGCTACAACTTACAGCAGTACTGGCCTTCCCCGATCCCCTGGTTATAGATCAGTCTCCTCGCTACAACTCACACCAGTACCGACCTTCCCCGATCCCCTGGTCATAGATCATTCTCCTCGCTGCAACTTACACCAGTATTGACCGTCCCCGATCTCCTGGATCATTCTTCTCGCTAAAACTTACACCAGTACTGACCGTCTCCGATCTCCTGGATCATTCTTCTCGCTAAAACTTACACCAGTACTGACCGTCCCCGATCTCCTGGTCATAAATTTATCCTCTCCTCAGCATGACTTACACCAGTACTGACCATTGCAATCCCCTGGGATCACCCCATCTCCACTGTATGACCTACCCCAGAACTGACCGTCCCTTGTCCCCTAGTCATAAATCACATTTCCGCTATATGACTTAGACCAGTACTGACCACCCCACCTCCACCAGGCATAAATAACCACAGTACAATTTACACTATTACGGGCCATCCCCTGCCCCTGGTCATAGATCATGTCTCGGCAGTATGGATTACACCAATACTGACTGTCCCCCCTCCCCTGGTCATAAATAACCCATCTCCACTGTATCACCATGGGGTTGTCCCATTACACTAGTTCCATATAAGGAATAAAGTAGACCGAGTAGCCAATGACTGCATTCGCAGCAAACCATGACCTTCACCCTGACCTTACATGATATTTTCTCGCGCCTTGGGACGGCTCTTCAGTCGAGAGTTGACATGCAATCTAATGGGACACAACTACCCTCGTATGACCTACACCAGGCCAACTCTCCCTTATCCCCGGGTCATAAATCTGATTTCCGCTGTACGACTTACACCAGTGTTGACCATCCCTCCTCAGCTGGGCATAAATAACCTGTCTCTGCAGTACGATTTACACTAGTACAGGCCATCCCCTGCCCCATGGTCATGAATCATGTCTCCGCAGTACGATTACACCAGTACTGACTGTCCCCCACCTGTAGGGAACATTGTTCCATATGGCAAAATAAGGAACACTATTCCTTACACATTGATCAAAACATTACTTAGAATATTAGTCATTAGCCAAATTAAGTTAATTATTTTTTTATTTTGGGTATATAATGAATATAAAACGACCCACCGTGCTAGTACGAACTACAAATTCGATGATGATTTACGGTTAATATGGAACTCGGCGTAAACAACTAGTTCCGTACAAACCATAAATTTATCAGCTCATTTTGTAGCTTGTACAGCATGCTCATGTCTTTCTATATAAGTACTGCTCAGTCCCTACCTCGGTCAATATTTCCGACTATAATACCTCTGAACAGATTCCATTCAGACACACTAACCCTTTTTTATTTATTTTTTTTTTATTTCTATCTTTAGACTACACGAACGTCAGTCGACAACGGACTGGTTTTAGCGTCCATGCAGTGGACAAATCTGAGTATTTGGTACAATCTTTGTTTCAATCAATCTTCCCTGGTAGCCTTAACAGGTGAGGTTACCTTACAACAAGTTGCAGTACTAATTCACAATTATAATATGGTTGGTGGTATACAAGCCTTAATGGCTTGTTCCCTTTTCATCAAGTATTCCTACAGTGATATCACCGATAGACACTCGTTCAAGAACATGATTGATTGGGTATAGATGTAGATTTAGCCATTAGCGACATAACTGGCATTTGTGCTCTAGCTCAAGTACACATCCAAGACAGGGTTGAACATCAACTTAAGATTTTTTAAAACAGAAGTACCTGTCTCCGTATATCACCCTGTTTGTGGTCTCCGTATACACCGCGAGGTTCATAATTAAACTACGGCCCTGTGGAGGTCCTACTGAATTACCATCCACGGAGGGGCCTCCCCTTCAGGCACCCCCCCCCCCAGATTAAGGTAAAAAGCATGTTAATTAACTGCCAGCCAGACCACTGACGATAAGGGAAGCGCAAAAAGGGAGGGCTGTGCTAATTGAGTCGGGTGTGAGAGTGTTGAGTCCATCAAGTCATTACTGGTCTCAGGCAGGCTATAAGGTCGGACATGGCTAACTAAAGTGTGGGCCTTTATATTCCATACATACTTAATGAAGTGGAGAGTTTAATTGAACTTCATTGATTTTCTGATTAGATGGATGTACATGTAGAGTGGGTGATATACAGAGGGGATTGTTTGATTGACTTTAAATTTAAATGATGGAGGAAATAAGAATCCGCTGATGTTAGTCTATTGTGATGAGATTCAGGTTAGACAGCTTCCTGAATCTAAATATTCATTATTCTTTTTTTTTTTAATTCTATATTTTTTTGTTCTCACTGCTGCACTACCCAGTTAAGAATAAAGGGGAGTGAAGGCCGACTTAGGAAATAACATTTCCTTTAGTAGTTGCAATTTTATGTGATTAGACAATAATAAATATTATGATATGAAGTAATACATATTATTGAGTAATTAAAATAGTAAAATAGGGTAAAAGATGTGCTAAATAAATACCCCTATTAGATTATAAAACGTTAAAATGAAGTATGTGAGGGAAATGAAGATGTGGGTGGGTGGGTAAAATATATTGTGTGATGAGTGAAAATGGCGAGTGGAATGACGCGGGCGGAAGTGACGATGGGGGTGTAATGTTGTAGGTGTGTTAGCGCTAGGTGGCAGCAGTGGCCTAAAACCACACGGGCTTGATCCCTAACCAATTGATCATCTTTGCGTTCGACCATATAGTGTCGTTCTCCCAAGCGAATCCAGTTCTTCCAAACAAATACAATGTCACAAACAGTGACACTTATATTTCTTCTTTTGTATTTCCTTCCTATAGACCTAACATTGGGAATTCGTACTCAACGCCCATTGAGTATTGTAAAAATATTCTTAATGGTGGATGATGTCACAAACATTAGTCAATCAGTCAGTGATAGGGGTCGGGTAAAATTTGAACCCCACTCAATCAATAGCCATTTGTAATAGGCCATAATTTCTGGTTGCGTAGTAATCTCACGAGGCAAAGCTGAGTGAGATTGTGTAGCAAAGCAAAAATGGCTACAGATCTCAATACATCTCCTTCTCAATGTGTGAATGTAAGTCCTTTTTGTAGAAGTCACATAGTAACTAAAGTGATAATTGTTATTTGTAAATATGACTGGTGCCAGTGGATAATGGGAAAGGTTCTAATAGAATTCAAGGACGATGCAACAATATTAAGTCCTGTGATGTATGTGTTATGTCTGCTTACTTTGTATGTGACCGTTTAATAATCTAGGATCGTACATAGAGGCATTTTTATGTACGCCATAGAGACCGATGGACGATGTGGGTTAACTTTATTCAATACTTATTTACGACCTTATGGACGGCTAATACTGTCTTAGCGAACAGACTTAGATATTAATAAACAGCAACACTTATTTGTGATCTTTGTATATCGTGAAACTTTATATTGAAAAAAAAGAAAAGAAATGGTTCTAAATTTCTAGATGACTGTTCATGGATAAAGATCTAACTCTAGTTTGCTGGGGAAGCAATCAGAAAAATCGGGCCCGATTTTCGTAAATCGGGCCCCGATTTCTCCGACAAAAAAAACTATTTCCAGTTTAAGTTGTGCAGTCATACTCGGATTCTCAGCACCCCTCGTCTTAACGATACGAGGCGACAAAGATGGACCAGAAAATGAATGCCATTCACGATTAGGAATCTTCTGTCTGACGAAGGCGTGAGAGTTTCGACTTCGGCGCGTGCAGCACTTCGGGCAATGCCTCTAACTGCTCGGCGGAGCCTCCCTCAGCCCCCGACCGACCCGGAAGTCATTGCTCAGTGAGAGGCATGATGGGAAGGTGAGAGGTGCCCTCTAGCGGCGAATGGGACATTATCCCCGCTGGTTCCCGTAGGTAGGACTACTGGTTGGAGGGTGAGCGGTGAGGAACCAGCAGAGTGGGGGGGTGTAGGTGTGTGTGTTATGTGTGTGTGTGTGTGTGTGTGTGTGTGTGTGTGTGTGTGTGTGTGTGTGTGTGTGTGTGTGTGGGGGGCGGTCTGAAGAAGTGGGGTGTCTGTAGGGGGGTGTCTGTGGGAGGGGGTGTCTGTAGGAGGGGGGGAGTGTATCTGTAGGCGGGTGGGTGGATCTGGAGGTGTGAATGGGGTTTACAATGGGTCGTATCCAATTCAAAATGCAGTATATTTTATGGATCATTTTCAGTATTGCTTTCTAATATATTTTGAAAGCCCCTCTCGAAAGGTTCCCACCCTTACAACCAGCGTGGTGTTGTACGAATCGCTCTCAAATAAAATAATTTGAAAAATAATTTGGTCATTAGTGTCTCTGCCAAATTATTTTGCAGAAGCAGCAGAAAGAATATAAATCTAAGAGCAATATATGATCTGGAGCAAAAGTTCAATTCATTTACTTTAGTTCCTTAGCTGAAAAAAATTAATTTACTTTAGTTCCTTAGCCCAGAACATTTAGTGTATCAGACTTAGAACAAAAAAAGACTGATTAATAGGAAACATATAATTTAGATCTTCACGCTTAGAGCCACAGAAATTATTTCCCTTTAAGGAGAGGCATTGCATATATTCTGAAGGCAATACCGCTAATTAATTATAAGGTATTAATTATCATATTAAACCATTGTATTTTTCAGTTGGGTGATTATCAAACCATATAGGCTCATCATATACTTCTTTAGACACAATTTACTGGTAATTTACTTTAATTAAATGTAAATCTTAATTGTCAGACCTTTCCACCAAACCACAATCCTCACACCCAGACGCACCCCAGCACACCTCCCCGACCAAATCGCCTGTCTGCCGCGAGGAAACTGGTCGCCTTGGCGCCTATCAATTATCCTAACCACATTTTTGCCGCAAATGGACGGGTGACAAAAGCGGAGTAATTGGCGGAAGTTGATGGGGTCAATCATCATGCATCTTCCCTGATTGAGCTGCTCGCCTGGCCGGGGTCGTGTGGGGCACAGGGTGGAGTCCTCACCCTGCTACATGCTCTCAGCATGGGGGATGAGGGGTAAACACAGACACGGGCGGCCAGGGCAGTGTAAGGAGTTTGTGAGCCGCAGCTTATACTATGTGTATAGGGACTGTCGGTGAACTTTTTTTCTGGTTCTTATCTATGTGTCTTTGCAGGTCTACGCCCATATAGTTAGCTATATGTAAATATGTATAATAATATATGTATAATATAATATATGTATAATATGTACTAAAAAAAATCATTCTTATTATATGATTGTCTACACTTTCCAAACAGACAACTCAGTTTTATTAATGAACTGGCTTCACAATAAGATAACATTGCAATGTAAATGAAAATGGAAATTATTTTGGTAAGAAATGTCCATAATTTTCATTAATATTTGTGTTACCTAAAAGGTGAATTCTGCCTCGTGTCAGCCTCAGGGTGTAGTCCTCACCCTGCTACATGCTCTCAGCATGGGGGATGAGGGGTGAACACAGACACGGGCGGCCAGGGTGGTGTAAGGAGTTTGTAAGGCCCGGCGTCCACCTACTACGATAGAATCGTAGACCTCCCGATATGGCACCGATACAAAATGTCAAAATCGGTGCCATATCGGGAAGGTGCAAAATCGTAGACATATGTCTAGACAAGCCAATATACCACACATTGTATGGGGTTTTTATCGGTGTCTAATCGCAGAAACGTGGTCAACTGCCCCGATATTAGGTAACCTGCCGACGCGATTTTGATTTTGTATCGGGAGGTGCATCGTAGATCATATCGGAGTCATATCGTAGTAGGTGGACGCCGGGCCTTAGCTGCAGCTTATACTGTGTGTACAGGGACTGTGGGTGAACTTTTTTTCTGTTTCTTATCTGTGTGTCTATGCAGGTCTACGCCCTGATAGCTATATGTAAATATGTATATATATATATATATATATATATATATATATATATATATATATATATATATATATGGTCGATATTAGGATTTGGCGACAATTCGGTTTTTGAAAAATCCAGTTCTATATTTCTAAAAGTGATGTATATATTTATGAATAATTATGACCATTGTATGTACCTTGAAGAGAGCTCCCCTGCCATACATACTTTCACCTATCTGTCAGCAAAACCTGGGTTTATATATGGCCCAAAAATCTTGTAAAAAACATTTTTTTTCGACAAAAAATGATGATTGTCTACACTTTCCAGAAAACAACTCAGTTTTATTACTGAACTGGCTTCACAATAAGATACCATTGCAGAGTAAAGAAAAATGGAAATTCAAATTGTTTTGGCAAGAAATTTCCATAGTTTTCATTAATATTTGTGTTGGCTAAAAAGTGAATTCTGCCTCGTGTAAGCGAGCTCTGACCGTAAACATGAATGGACTTCTGAATTGATCTCATCCTTCACATTGACTAATGGGCTAACCTTTATGACATAATCCCCAATTGGATATTTTTCCCAAATATCCCATGGGCGTTGGATACGAGTTCTCGATGTTAAATTTATTGAAAAAACTACCAGGGGTAAAATAATGTATGATACACAATTAGGCAGTCACACTGTATGATACGAAAAGATCCAGCCACAATCTATGATATGATGTTTATCGTTAAACATCAAATCATCATCAACAACATCATACAATGTCATACTCTCTCTTTATCTCACCCTAGATATTTTTTCTCCATAGACTTAACATTGGAAACTCGTATCTAACACCCATTAGATATTTAGGAAATATATCCAATGGGGATTATGTCACAAATGTTAGCCCATTATTCAATATTAAGGGTGAGATAAATTCAGAAACCCATTCAAGTTTAGGGTCAGAGCTCGATCCCATCTCATTTGAATCACATAGCAATTCACGCGGCTTCGCCTTGTGAATTACTATGTGATTCAAACTCGATGGGATACGAGCTCAGACCCTAAACTTTCATGGGTTTCCTCTATAGTATGTCTAACAGATCCATTCCTTATCAAGCACTCAGTGTATGAGGTATAGAACATTAACAGTAGAGCACCCTGTACCATCTGGGACCTGGGCCCTGTTTTTCAGTCACGATATCCTCTTTGTAAGATATCTTACAGCTGTCAGTGTACTATAGATAAGACATCTTTGGGGATCGGCCAACGATTGTCCGTCAAGAGCACTTAGGCTGCAGTCAGGTGTACTATAGATAAGAAATCTTTAGGGTCACATGGTTCCAAATGTCTTCCAAAGTGTCTTAGACCTAAGACATCTATGGACATGTTGTACAGAATGCGCAACTTCACTTCCCGTAAGAATTAAGCAATGAAATTTTAACACGAGTAAGGTATACATATAATCTATAATCGTACCAAATATGAAGAAGATGGGCCACACCGTTTCGAAGATATCGGCGTTTGAACTTCGTCATAGAAAACGTCTGCTGTGGCCATTGCACCCTCCCACCTCCGGTGAACTCGAGGTCACTGCATAAATTAGAGTCACGTGAGCGTAGGGGTACACTGGCCACCAGAGCAGAGATTGCTATGACGAACTTCAAACGCCGATATCTTCGGAACGGTGCGGCCGGTTTTCTTCATATTTGGAACGATTATAGGTTATATGTATACCTTACTCGTGTTAAAATTTCATTCCTAGATTCGTATGAAAAGCACGGGAAATCCTCTATATACACACAGTGAGCTTTGATAGAGCCTGAGACAGTTCTAGACTTGAGACACTTTTAGCGGCGATCGAGCGCGCCGCACTGAGACCGTGTCTATAGCACACCCGCCATTTTGTGTCTTGCAAATTGTCTTCCAATCGTGGAGACATCTTAGGGTATCGTTGGGCGATTATGTCTTGACTGAAAAACAGGGCCCTGTTTCACTAGTTTCGTGACATGTCAAGATGGCGTCTAGATGGTGTGTCCTGTTTCATAAGAACTAGAAATTAGACTTCGTTTTGTCCGTTCTTGCTTGCACTGTTGGTTCCGCTTTTCATGTCTGTCTAACACTTATATCACGAAACTAGTGAAACAGGTCCATGATGTGTCTAATTCTTATGTTTGGGGTCTGTCTTTTTCTAAGGGCAGCTACTTGTGTTGTCACGAACCTAGACAACCCAAATGTCTGTATGGTGTCTCAGACATGTCACGAAACTAGTGAAACAGGTTTATGATATCAGTCTGTATCTAGGCTGCACTAGAAGATCTTCGGTAAAGGCGTTGAGGGGAAAAGCGTTATTTGCGTAAAGTTCTATGGAAACTGGTGTTAATGTCACAGGAAAACGTTACTGCTACACACAGCACACTATTTCATCGTCAGAAATCAAGTTAGATAGAAGTTATATGAGAACTTCCATTCAACAACATGAGGTTTGCATCGTAATGCGTGATGCATCACTATGTTGTATTAACAGAAGTATTCTTCGTATTGTTAGTTTTTATCTAACTGCAGTTGAGTATGTACATGACTTTATGACCAGCAGAGGGATGGAGGACATAAAGAGTATGCGTTTTACGAGGCCAGTCATGCTGAAAATAGACCCACAGACCTGTTAGACCGGGCTCCACTGAAGTAACGGCGACGAGACCTGTAGCAAATCATCAGTAGATATGGGAAATTCGTTATAAGGTAAGATAAATGTGTCGCGATCCCAAAATGAAATTTACAAGGAAGAAATATATACAGAAATATCAAATCATGTAACTAAAACATAATAATTTGTTTTATACATAACATATAAGGATTGTTTAATCGCAGTGGAAATTTATACAATTATGATATATACAATATTTATGATATAATTATGCTACCCGCAATGTCTAAATTAAGATACTCTCGAGCTATATTGCCGGATTCTAACTTGTTTCGAAGATCAATTCTTCTTTTCAGAACCCTGAAGGGTCACTGGAACTGAGAAAGGACTAAAGAAAAAACAAACAAGTTTTGGTCAAAGTCATTCTCCACGAGTTTGCTGCGGTGTGATACGAACAAGGCGACAGCCGAGTGAATATCACATCGCATTCAAACGAGTTGGAGAATGACTTCTTTGACCAAAACGAGTTGGTTTCTGTATTTATCTCACCCATGTACACACTAAAATAATGGATAATACACAGGATATAGACCATGGAGAACGGACTGCAATACTTGTAGGGGCATGGGGAATGGGTTCCCATCGTTTAGCCTATTCCAGGGGTGAGATAATATCCGATTCTTCTTCGACAGGAAGCAAGACTCTGCAGGAGAGAGGATGAGTGGCGACTGCTTTTGAGGCAATGATATGACATAAGCTAACCTGGTTTTTGTTGTTTTTCATCTTGGCACACCAGGCCCTGTATTCGCCAGATAACAATGAGATTAATTTCTTCAAAGTTATATTCCTAGAAAAGGTTTCAATTTGTCCTTCCTGCCGTGCTCCAAATAGGAATGTCCTATGTTGTGTACGTAAACACGAAGTCACATTCGGAAACTTATTACTTGTTTATCGTATCATTCCTTATAAGGAAAGGATCATCCACAATAACAAAGGTAGTATTATCCCTCATATCCAACACAAACACCGTATTCTGAGCAAAACATCCAGATTCGTCCATGATCAATGTAGAGTGATATCATTTATATGAAGATAAAAACAACAACCTGTGTCGCCCACCCCAATATGGCACCGATAATAAACAAACCTAATTACAAACCGGAAATGACGCACATGTTCTCCGCTAGGCGGCGCTCATCCCCTTCTCAATGTATACAAAGTCTGCTTTAGTTCCCCCAGAGGCCGCTAGGGGTCACGGACAAGTACCCCGGGGGCCCGCAGAGGGGCGCCCTCCTATAATGGGATCAATCGAGCCCCATTTCCGAAACCCCCTCCGGGCCTCTCTCCTGGCCGCCCCCTCCCTGATCCCCTCAGAGACAGGCAGTGAGGGCAGGGCTTGTAACCCTAGACCCATCCTAACTCTAAACCTCCGCCATCTATATAGGATCGCAGCACAAAGCCTGCGTTATGCAATGCGGCTCTAGACCGAGCAGAATACATATCTAAACTCTGATTGGGTCTTACACGCTACACAGTGAAGTATTTCTTTTTATATTCAGGATAAGGTTCGCTACATTTATGTAAGGTGTAAGACTCGACCCGTGAAAAACTTGACCCGTAACGAACTCGACCCATTTAAAACTTGACCCGTAATGAACTTGACCTGTGAAAAACTTGACCTGTGAAAAACTTGACCCATAACGAAGTTGACCCGTTTTAAGAACTCAAACCGTAACGAACTCGACCCGTTTTAAGAACTCAACCTGTAAAAACTCGACCCGTTTTAAATCTTCTCAACTCAAGTGTCTCAACAGTGGATGAATACTATACTGAGTAGTAAGTATGTTACGTAGCTTCAAATTTGGTCTTCTTTGGGGAAGAAACCAAACAGAAAATCATTCTCCTAATCCTATCCCTAACCGTAAACCTAACCCTTTCCCTCGCCCTATCCCTATCCCTATCCCTAACCCTATCCCTATCCCTAACACTTTTCCTATCCCTAACACTAACCCTATTCCTAACCCTAACTCTAATCCTAACCCAATCCCTAACCCTTTTCCTATCCCTAACCCTAACCCGAACCCTGACGTTTCCCCTATCCTTAACCCAAACCTTAACCCTATCCCTAACTAGTCATACCTATCCTTTTATATGAAAATGTCTTATTCATAAGTTTCTGAAACGGGTCGAGTTCTTCAGATAATGAAGAGAAAGTTTGTATGTAACACCCTAAAAGTCTATATGGGCCACTTTAACCTCTAGATGATGTATATAGGGCGTGCAAGCACGCATCAGAGTGGTATATATATTTATTATCCACCTAATACAAAGTGTCCATATAAAACACATAGGGAGTGTATATGGACATACCCGCAGCATACAGATATATCCACCTGATACAAAGTGTCCATAGAAAACACATAGGGAATGTGTATACCATACCCGAGGCATACAGATATATCCACCTGATACAAAGTTACCATAGAAAACACATAGGGAATGTGTATCAGCATACCTGGAGCATACAGATATATCCACCTAATACAAAGTGTCCATAGAAAACACATAGGGAGTTTGTATGGACATACCCGGTGCATACGGATATGTTGCATGCTCCGGGTGGCGCAAACGGAAAAATAGTGCGTACGGAAAAATAGTGCATAACTAAAATGAACTGCCACTTGTCCAGAAAAGGTGGATAATAAATACAATATAGACTGGTTTCAGATAAAAGCGGTTGTATGGAGTTAACTAGTTAACTGCAATATCCTCGCATATGCTCGGATATTACTACGCGTCAACTCCTGGGTGCATACGGCCGCTTGTGTCTGAAACCAGTCAGTACTGTGTATTTATATTACCCCTAATATAAAATCCCATAGGCTTAACATTGGGTTTCCGTATGCCACGCTGACTGGCATACAGAGTTTTATATGCCACTAGTGGCATCCATCATTGTTATCACGTAATATTCCAAAATCGAGGAGATAGGGTAGGATAAAACCAAAACCTGATTTGTTTTAATCTTGGCCACCGCATTCCACTCCTGAAGTTATAGCTGCAGACTTCACTCGGCTTCGCCTCCTGAAGTCACTTTGCCAAACTCCAGTCGTGGCATATGGTGGCCAAGATTAAAACTCATCCAGTTTTACGATAGTACGCCTTTCACGTTGAGGTATTTGAGGTTTTCTTCTCGGTGGAGACCTCAGGCTGTTGAGCAGGGCGGTGAGAAGGCTTAACATTGAGTTTCCGTATGCCACGCTGACTGGCATACAGAGTTTTGTATGCCACTAGTGGCATACAGAATGGTTATTACGTAATATTCCTAAATCGAGGAGACAGGGTAGGATAAAATCAAAACCTGATTTGTTTTAATCTTGGCCACCACATTCCACTCCTGGAGTTTTGGCTCCGGACTTCACTCAGCTTCGCCTCATGCCAAAGCATGCAGTCACTATGCCAAACTCCAGTCGTGGCATACGGTGGCCAAGATTAAAACTCATCCAGTTTTACGATAGTACGCCTTTCACGTGGAGGTATTTGAGGTTTCTTCTCGGTGGAGACCTCGGGCTGTTGAGCAGGGCCGTGAGAAGGACACCAGATCAATTCTCGTGTCTAAGAGCTCATTTGGGGGCGAGAGCGGAAATTACCTCATTACCAAATACACAACAATATGGCGGCACATCACGTGATCTGACACGGGTTAGGGGCCCGTATGTAGGTCAGGAGACGGGAGAGGCGTGAGAGGACTTGAGATCACCAAGATGGAGGGTAGACCCAGCGGTGAAGAGGCACACACTACAGGGTCGTACGCACGGAGGGGGGTGGGGTGGGTTCAGAAATTTTGGAAAATATGCGTATGCTCCCTCTTTGTTCTATTGCGTACTATTAAGAGACGTCACGAGTTTGAGTCTGAGTTTATTTATGCCACGCATTTTGTTGGCTCCATAATTTTATGAGTCGAAGACGAGTGACATTTATGGAGCCAACAAAATGCGTGGTATAAATAAGCTCAAACTCAAACGCGTGCCGTCTAGATTTTATCCTACCCCGTTTCCATATTCTTTCAGTATCAGAAAGTAGTGGCATAAACAACACTTTATGTCACTACCCGTGACATAAACAAATTCCATGTTAAGCCTATGGCGTTTTTTATTAGGGATAGGATAAAAGATTGGGAGTGGGGGTAGGGGGGGGGTCCAAAATTCCAGAAATTCTGCTACATACTTTATGGATGGCGCCAGTCAGGGTTAGATTATGATAGACGCCAGATTATTTCTGTAAATATTCAAAAACCCACCAAAATAAGACGACTTCGAAGCAAAAATCAAACTCGCTAGGGTGGGCGGAAGTTGTTTTCTGCTACACACCACGCACGATGTTCATAGCCGCCGTTTTGTAAATGAAATTCAAACTGTTTGAAAATTGTTTTCTTTGGAATTAATATTCTCATAATATCATTTATCAATTTCCTGTTTTATTTTTTTGGGTCAGAATTTCGATTGTTTATTATCTATTTATATATTTCTGTCTTAACCCATTCACGGCGGGCCATTTTCACAGCGCGCTATGCCAGCCCGGGTAACAGTGAGATTCTACCGCTTGGCGGCGGGCCTATAGATACTTCCGGCCTAGATCTGGGACGGGGTAGCGAAGTATGGTTTGAAATATTTGTTTTATCGAATTGATGCTATGTAACAGTAAAAGGCACTGACAGGGTTGTCTTCCTGTGAATATTTCCGAACTCCTCTGAGAATTTTGTATGGTATACATTAAGAATAATATAGAAAATCCCGAAACAAATGTGGGTTACTGGGTAACGTTAGAAAGGGAAAAAAAATGGCGTCCGTAAGCGTACAGACGCTGGCGAGTATCTTATGTCTTAGAACCTGGATTTATATATTGGAATATTTAAATATCAGTCTACCAGCCAAAGACAAGCATAATATATATACTCCCTATGTGTGTGGGTGGTTTTTATTGAGAAATACCCAGCATATCAACGTGTATGGACAGGACCAAGTTGAGACATCGATCGGAGTAAAATACTGTCACTGTAGTTTACATTGACAACGCCAGGCTGCAAAGGTGCCGTTTTGAAGCAGTGTAACTTTGCTGGTGTGCTATCCACACAAAAGACATTGACATTATCAATGATCACCCTGGGAATATTCTACAAGCCTTCACGATTCTGGCAGTGTCTGGTTTATTCATATAGATGCCATATAACAGGAAAAAAATGATTTTACCTATATCAATATTCTACTCCGTGTTGTGTCAATGGGGCCGATACTACAAAAGGCGAGTTGTTTAGCCATCACCTTACTCAGGCTTTGGTCGATTTACCACTACAAGACATTATGACATCGCCATTGGATTATACTGGAAAAAACTATGAAGCCTGGTGAGTTTTCCCTGTGTGATATCTATGTGATTATATTAAGTCTTGGATCTGTGCGAAGCAATTCAACCAAGGTGCCGTTCATATTTTTGGGCTTGCTTCAACATGGAGTCGAGTGAGCGAATTGGGTCATCACAGACTTGACAACTTTATGACATTTACAAAAACATTCGTACAGGCTTTTAACATTAGATAAACGAAGAGGGACTTATATAGGAGAAAATGCAAGACTCTAAGGTTTATTCCCGTATATATATTGTTGGGTTTAAACGTGTGGAAGTAGTAGAAAATAAATGAAAGATATTGTCATTGAACCGCGCACTAGACTGAGGGGTGGGGCGGGTAGTGGAGGAACGCTTGTCAAGTGCTAGCGGATCTAGGCGAGTTAGAAAATCAAGTCATACAGGCTTTTAATATTAGATTAATGACCAGTGACTTATACGAGGATATTCCCCACACTCTGAGGTCTGTTCCCGTATAATATTTTACATTTTGAACGAGTATTACCTTGATGATCGAATTTCACCGTTGGGCCTAACACGCTTCATATTTTGACTTGTTTCAACATTGTGTCAACTGTGGAGAGTTGTTGACACGGGTCTGACAGGGAAATATGTCTATTTTAAAATCAAGTCGCACAGGCTTTTAACATCATATAAACAAACAGGGATGTAGATGGGGGAAACCACAAGACTCTGAGATTTGTTCCAGTATAAATATTAAGCAGGTTTAACATGTAGAAGTAGTAGAAAATGAATTGAAGATATTGCCATCGACCACACACTTGACTCAGTGGTGGGGGGTAAACGCTGGCAAAGCTGACTATGACAAGTAAATCTGGGCGAGTTAGGAAATCATTTCGCACAAGGGTTTAACATTAAATATACGAACAATGACTTAAACGAGGATATTCCCCACACTCCTAGCTTTCTTCCTGTATAATATTGTCCAGTTTGGACGAGTAGAATTTGTAATATATTAATCAGAACATAGGCCTTACAGAGTGAATATTTTGACTTGCTTCAACATGGCGTCTACTGTGGAGATGGGTTATCACGGAGTTGTCAAGCGTAAAATGTATTTTTCAAAATCATTTCGTACCGGCTTTTAACATTAGATAAATGAGCAGGGACTTAGATAGGAGCAAAGCCGAGACTCTGAGGTTCATTTCAGTATATATATTAAGCAGTTTGGACGAGGGGAAGATTAGAAAATAAATAGATCAATGTGATCATCGAACTGCGCACTACACTGAATGGTGGGAGGGACGCCGACTATGAAAAGCAAATCTAGTCGAGTTAGAAAATCATATCGCACAAGGTTTTGATATTCAATATATCAGCAGTGACTTATATGGGAATATTCTCCACACTGTGAGGTTTGTTCCCGTATAATATTGTCCAGTTTGGACGAGTAGAGAATTCGAAATATCAATCGGAAATAGACCCCCTACAGTCAGAACCCTCCATGTTGGCGGGTTGGAGTAGCGATTCCGCCCGGTTGTCTTCTCTTATTCGTATTTCCCGCATTTACTCGATTAAAAGGTCATGTGACCAACTTTTTGTCTCATTTTCAATAGATATTTATTAATAAACATATTATTCCTACATTCTGTGAAAATTTCAGGTTTGTTCTTTCACTATTTCTGTATATATAGTCTGTTTTCGTAAATTTCTCGAAAATGATGCCTGCAGGCATCACCCGATCTACCGTGGTGTGCCCTGCAGGCATCACCCGATATACTGTGGTGATGCCTGCAGGCATCACCCGCAGCGAATGGGTTAATCAATGAGATCGAGCTTTCAGAGTATGGTGGTACGGTGCCATACCGGCACAGTATGGTGGTACGGCTCAACCACCACTTGCATAGCAGGGGTTGGTATAAAGGGCACAATCCACCAGGCCGATTTCTCACCCGATCAATTGTTCCCAGGCCTTAAGAGGAAGCTCACGTATTGTAATTCATTTAATTCTGATAATTATAGTTTAATAAATGACCATTTTCAAAGATTTGAGAAATTATAGGGCATCCGATAATAATCCGCGATTGTCTGGCTACGGAATCGGCTACCGTCGGTCCAGTGGAATTCTGCCTTTCGGCACAGGTGTATAGTGCAAAACAACTATTGAATTTGAGTAATTCTTGGATGGTTGTTCTCGAGGATCTAGCTTGTCAGGAGTCAAGGAGCCTGATACTATTTGGGTGAAGTGGGGAGAGGGACATCCGCTGAGGTAATGTCTCCTGAGAGTAAAGAGGACATATTGTCGATGTATTGACTGAATCACACCCGACAGAAGCGTGCCGCCCGAACCCCGCAATCCGGTCTCATGAGGAGTTACTGAGGTTCATCTTAGCCTGGTATGAACTTCCTTAGGCTTAACATTGCAAACTCGTACTCAACAGGCTAGTGAGTACGGTAACTCATACTCAATGGGTGATAAACAGATAGATATTTCGAGGCTAAGATAAAATCAGAAACCTATTTGAGTCCCCATTCGCCATCTCATTTGGGGCGCTTAAGAATATTCACTCAGCTATCGCCTCGTTCATATTACAGTGCGCCCCAAACTCGATGGCGAACGGGGACACGGAGCAAACACTCATTAGCTGTTTCTTGATATTTACCATTTCAACACTGACAAACAAGATTCTTTATCTCAGCCTCGGATGTTTTTCATCATAGACTTAACAATAGGAACTTTTATTATCCATCGTATACAAAGCCCCCATTGAGAATGTATGGGACTCAGTAAACCACGATCAATTATATAAGACCTATCAGATATCATAACTGTGGTATACGGATTAAAACCTGTGGTATACGGCCTCAAAACCATGGTATACGGGAAAAATAGTCCCTTTTGCTATAGAGCAAAGAAATAGTTCCTGTTGTTATACCCTTCAATATGGCAATTAATGGGTTTAATTTATTCGAAAAGAAGGATAATAAATACAACAAACGATGGTTTTGTGGACAGGCGGCTCTGTAAACCACTCGCGGTTGGCCTCGTAATACACTAGCTAGCGCTTGCGTATTACTACGCGTCAACCTCTCGTGGTTTACGGCCGCCTGTCCACAAAACCATCGATTATTGTATATATAAACGTCCATAGGCTTAAAATTGCGAACTCGTACTCAATAGGTATGCGAGTACAGTAATTCATACTCCTTGGGTGATAAACAGATAGATATTTCGAGGCTAAGATAAAATCAGAAACCTATTTGTGTTTTGCCTAAGTCCCCATTCGCCATCTCATTTGGAGTGCCTTAGAATATTCACTCAGCCATCGCCTCGTTCATATTACAGTGTGCCCCAAACTCGATGGCGAATTGGGACACAGAGCAAACACTTCTTTCTTGATATTTACCGTTTCAACACTGACGAACAAGATACCTTTTCTTAGCCCCCGGTAATTTTTTCACCATAGACTTAACAATAGGAACTTGATAAAATACTCAATGGAAGATGACGTACCAATATCAACTGTGATACTGCAGGATAAAATCGAACCGTCACTAAATTTTATATAATTGTTTACATGGGGTCCGTTGTCTTCTGCTACAGATTTCACTTAGCTCTGCCTCATGATATCATTCCATGAAGACAACTCACGCTATATAAATAATTATATGAAATTTGTGACGTTTAATGATAGTATGGTTACTATACACTTCCAACATCATTGCCTGTTACTCAATAACTCCTGACGTGACCTTGAACGTCTGCCACCATTGACCTTCCCCCATTATCGGCGGTAGATGGTGCTGCCCTCTGCTGGCTGGCCTAATCTCCTCATCCCGGCCATCTCTACAAATTAACGTCAGGCCCGGGTACCAGACGGGCCTGTCGCCGACACCACTCACCAGAGGGCGTCACCTGGTCCCCCGTCCACACCGCATTAAGACACCTGTTCTGCGGTGTGATGGGATGTGATAGAAGCGGGTGGTGAATGGGCAATAGACCCTATTGGAGTATCCCATAATTCAGTCTGTTTACAGAATCCGGTGTTCGCTGGTTGCCGTCATTGTACGGTGATAGACCCTTGACCCATAACCTGCATTTATTGCAGTTTAACGGTTTTTATAAATCTTCAATTTGGAAGTCCAATGCCAGAAATGGAAATCTCAGTTCTTTCTACTTATACATTTCAAATTATATTTGGTTTCTCCGGTTATAAATCAGGAAATGATTGTTCATCGGAAGACAGGCGGCCGAGGTGCAGCCAGCCAGTTGGGAGCGGATCCTGTACTTCGCCGGGGCGATATTAGGGAGTTTAGTCACCTCTGGAGGGTCTATGCCCAGACACTCTGTGGTGTGAGGAGAGGGGCTGGCCCTGGATGTATGACCACATCAGACAGGTCAGTCCGTAGAGCAGCTCAAAGCTTCCCTCATCGTTAATATGTCTGGACATAAAGAGCAACTCACAGATAGACCTTCACATTATCATACACCTATGACCGAACGTCTATGAAATACTACCCGCTGCTAGGGGTGCAGTATAAATAATGTTCGGGCTTACTGTGACGTAGTGAATAAGCCCGTCGTGAACGATTTCGTGAGTCCATAAAGTGGCGTATTTTAGTGTTGTCTAAATATACAATAATAAGAAAATGTAGTGACGGAGCCCGTAGGCTTTCCATTTTCGGTTTGTATCTGTCCCTCCATCTCTCATGTCGGTACGTATTTTGTAGGACAAAAGAGGTCAAACAGCCATCCCTGTTGGCTCAGTAGCCAAGTTTTCTTATATCATCTCATCCCTGGCATTTTTCTCCCTAAACTTAACATTGACTTAAATGTGAAGATAATGGAGTATACTTTGATCCTTTATTTGTCTACTTTAGACACCGTCATCATGGAAGGTATAGAGAGATTCTGAAAAGTTGATTTCTATATGGTTAAACCCATGTCATTTTCTTCAAACGTTCACAGAATGTAGTAAATGTATGGTACTACAGATTTAAGTTCTAAAAACTATAGGTCACATTCTTTGTTTTTGAAAGGATTTATTGAAACAATACATAAAGTTCATTTCGTAGAAAATCAAACAATTGAACCCATGCATATTTTATGAATTTGGTTAGGTCAAACTAGATAAAACTAAAATCTTGCTCATTTGGTTTCGGAACAAACCAATTTAAATGGATAAAAAATGAGTATTAAAAGATCACCAGGTGGCGCCACTGCAGATTGTACGATATGCCTTTAAATGGCTTTGAAGAGGTTTCCAACTGGGTTCTTACAGTATCTGCGCACCACTTAATGCGAATTGACAACTGCTCCACTGTCCTGAAGCCACCAGGCATGTCCCTGTCCCTGCACATTCCGCCAGGGGAAAGTTGGTCAATGTCTGACACCCAGAAGCATCCGGGGGGTTCTGGAACCCAGCGTAAACGAATACCTCCTCTTCTCGGAATATTGACCAATCAGCGGGCTCCCTTCTCCGTGCTGCAGATAGCCCGGAGACTGGCCTTCACTGCGGACCTACACTGATATGGCCGTCAACCCCATCTTTTTCACCATCAATTTACCAGCAGCAAAGTCATCTGCCGCAGTGGGCCGGAATGGTCCTGGGCCCAAATGACGGACTGTTGTGGGGGGGGGGGGGGGGGGGTGGTGGGGTGAGGGAGAGAGGGGTAGGTATTGGTGTGGCGGAGGTGGGTGGTGGGGTGAGGGAGAGAGGGGTAGCTGTAGGTGTGGCGAAGGGAGGGACTGAAGGTGTGGCTGTAAAAGGGCGCCAACGGCTCTATATGTGGCCGTAGGGGTGTAGGTTTTGGTGTAGTGGTGGTGGGGTGAGGGAGAGAGGGGTAGGCATTGGTGTAGTGGAGGAGGAGGGTGGTGGGGTGAGGGAGAGGGGTAGGCATTGGTGTAGTGGAGGAGGAGGGTGGTGGGGTGAGGGAGAGGGGTAGGCATTGGTGTAGTGGAGGAGGAGGGTGGTGGGGTGAGGGAGAGGGGTAGGCATTGGTGTAGTGGAGGAGGAGGGTGGTGGGGTGAGGGAGAGAGGGGTAGGCATTGGTGTAGTGGAGGAGGAGGGTGGTGGTGGTGGGGAGGGAGAGGGGTAGGCATTGGTGTGGTGGAGGTGGGTGGTGGTGGGGTGAGGGAGAGGGGTAGCTGTAGGTGTGGTGGAGGTGGGTGGTGGTGGGGTGAGGGAGAGGGGTAGGTATTGGTGTAGTGGAGGTGGGTGATGGTGGTGGGGTGAGGGAGAGAGGGGTAGGTATTGGTGTGGTGGAGGTGGGTGGTGGTGGGGTAGGGGTGTAGGTATTGGTGTGGTGGAGGTGGGTGGTGGTGGGGTAGGGGTGTAGGTATTGGTGTGGTGGAGGTGGGTGGTGGTGGGGTAGGGGTGTAGGTATTGGTGTGGGGGAGGTGGGTGGTGGTGGTGGGTGTAGGTATTGGTGTGGTGGAGGTGGGTGGTGGTGGGGTAGGGGTGTAGGTATTGGTGTAGTGGAGTGGGTGGTGGTGGGGTAGGGGTGTAGGTATTGGTGTAGTGGAGTGGGTGGTGGTGGTGGGTGTAGGTATTGGTGTGGTGGAGGTGGGTGGTGGTGGGGTAGGGGTGTAGGTATTGGTGTAGTGGAGTGGGTGGTGGTGGGGTAGGGGTGTAGGTATTGGTGTAGTGGAGGTGGGTGGTGGTGGGGTAGGGGTGTAGGTATTGGTGTAGTGGAGGTGGGTGGTGGTGGGGTATTGGTGTAGGTATTGGTGTAGTGGAGGTGGGTGTTGGTGGTGGTGGGTGTAGGTATTGGTGTGGTGGAGGTGGGTGGTGGTGGGGTAGGGGTGTAGGTATTGGTGTAGTGGAGGTGGGTGTTGGTGGTGGTGGGTGTAGGTATTGGTGTGGTGGAGGTGGGTGGTGGTGGGGTAGGGGTGTAGGTATTGGTGTTGTGGAGGTGGGTGGTGGTGGGGTAGGGGTGTAGGTATTGGTGTAGTGGAGGTGGGTGGTGGTGGTGGGGTGAGGGAGAGAGGGGTAGGCATTGGTGTAGTGGGGGAGGTGGGTGGTGGGGTGAGGGAGAGAGGGGTAGGCATTGGTGTAGTGGAGGTGGGTGGTGGTGGTGGGGTGAGGGAGAGAGGGGTAGGCATTGGTGTAGTGGGGGAGGTGGGTGGTGGGGTGAGGGAGAGAGGGGTAGGCATTGGTGTAGTGGGGGAGGTGGGTGGTGGGGTGAGGGAGAGAGGGGTAGGCATTGGTGTAGTGGGGGAGGTGGGTGGTGGGGTGAGGGAGAGAGGGGTAGGCATTGGTGTAGTGGGGGAGGTGGGTGGTGGGGTGAGGGAGAGAGGGGTAGGCATTGGTGTAGTGGAGGTGGGTGGTGGTGGTGGGGAGGCAGAGGGGTAGGTATTGGTGTAGTGGGGATGGTGGGGTGAGGGAGAGAGGGGTAGGTATTGGTGTAGTGGAGGAGGAGGGTGGTGGTGGGGAGGGAGAGAGAGGTAGCTGTAGGAGTGGCGGAGGGAGGGACTGAAGGTGTGGCTGTAAAAGGGCGCCCACGGTTCTATATGTGGGTAATTTGGGGTATTGGTGTAGTGGAGGTGGGTGGTGGGGAGAGGGGTGTAGGTGTAGGTATTGGTGTGGTGGAGGTGGGTGGTGGTGGGGTAGGGGTGTAGGTATTGGTGTGGTGGAGGTGGGTGGTGGTGGTGGGGGGAGGGAGAGGGGTAGGTATTGGTGTAGTGGAGGGGGGTGGTGGTGGGGTAGGGGTGTAGGTATTGGTGTAGTGGAGGTGGGTGGTGATGGGTAGGGGTGTAGGTATTGGTGTGGTGGAGGTGGGTGGTGGTGGGGTAGGGGTGTAGGTATTGGTGTAGTGGAGTGGGTGGTGGTGGGGTAGGGGTGTAGGTATTTGTGTGGGGGAGGTGGGTGGTGGTGGGGTAGGGGTGTAGGTATTGGTGTGGGGGAGGTGGGTGGTGGTGGGGTAGGGGTGTAGGTATTGGTGTAGTGGAGGTGGGTCGTGGTGGTGGGGGGAGGGAGAGGGGTAGGTATTGGTGTAGTGGAGGTGGGTGGTGGTGGGGTAGGGGTGTAGGTATTGGTGTGGTGGAGGTGGGTGGTGGTGGGGTGAGGGGTGTAGGTATTGGTGTGGTGGAGGTGGGTGGTGGTGGGGTAGGGGTGTAGGTATTGGTGTGGGGGAGGTGGGTGGTGGTGGGGTAGGGGTGTAGGTATTGGTGTAGTGGAGGTGGGTGGTGGTGGGGTAGGGGTGTAGGTATTGGTGTGGGGGAGGTGGGTGGTGGTGGGGTAGGGGTGTAGGTATTGGTGTAGTGGAGGTGAGTGGTGGTGGGGTAGGGGTGTAGGTATTGGTGTAGTGGAGGTGGGTGGTGGTGGGGTAGGGGTGTAGGTATTGGTGTGGTGGAGGTGGGTGGTGGTGGGGTAGGGGTGTAGGTATTGGTGTAGTGAAGGAGGTGGTGGTGGGGTAGGGGTGTAGGTATTGGTGTGGTGGAGGTGGGTGGTGGTGGGGTAGGGGTGTAGGTATTGGTGTAGTGGAGGTGGGTGGTGGTGGGGTATTGGTGTAGGTATTGGTGTAGTGGAGGTGGGTGGTGGTGGGGTAGGGGTGTAGGTATTGGTGTGGTGGAGGTGGGTGGTGGAGGGGTAGGGGTGTAGGTATTGGTGTGGTGGAGGTGGGTGGTGGTGGGGTAGGGGTGTAGGTATTGGTGTAGTGGAGGTGGGTGGTGGTGGGGTAGGGGTGTAGGTATTGGTGTAGTGGAGGTGGGTGGTGGTGGGGTAGGGGTGTAGGTATTGGTGTGGTGGAGGTGGGTGGTGGTGGGGTAGGGGTGTAGGTATTGGTGTGGTGGAGGTGGGTGGTGGTGGTGGGTGTAGGTATTGGTGTGGTGGAGGTGGGTGGTGGTGGGGTAGGGGTGTAGGTATTGGTGTGGTGGAGGTGGGTGGTGGTGGGGTATTGGTGTAGGTATTGGTGTAGTGGAGGTGGGTGGTGGTGGGGTAGGGGTGTAGGTATTGGTGTAGTGGAGGTGGGTGGTGGTGGGTGTAGGTATTGGTGTAGTGGAGGTTGGTGGTGGTGGGGTAGGGGTGTAGGTATTGGTGTAGTGGAGGTGGGTGGTGGTGGTGGGGTAGGGGTGTAGGTATTGGTGTAGTGGAGGTGGGTGGTGGTGGGGTAGGGGTGTAGGTATTGGTGTAGGTATTGGTGTAGTGGAGGTGGGTGGTGGTGGGGTAGGGGTGTAGGTATTGGTGTAGTGGAGGTGGGTGGTGGTGGGGTAGGGGTGTAGGTATTGGTGTAGTGGAGGTGGGTGGTGGTGGGGTAGGGGTGTAGGTATGGTGTAGTGGAGATGGGTGGTGGTGGGGTAGGGGTGTAGGTATTGGTGTAGTGGAGGTGGGTGGTGGTGGTGGGGGTAGGGGTGTAGGTATTGGTGTAGTGGAGGTGGGTGGTGGTGGGTGTAGGTATTGGTGTGGTGGAGGTGGGTGGTGGTGGGGTGAGGGGGAGGGGGTAGGTTTGGTGTAGTGGAGGTGGGTGGTGGTGGGGTAGGGGTGTAGGTATTGGTGTAGTGGAGGTGGGTGGTGGTGGTGGGTGTAGGTATTGGTGTAGTGGAGGAGGTGGTGGTGGGGTAGGGGTGTAGGTATTGGTGTGGGGGAGGTGGGTGGTGGTGGTGGGTGTAGGTATTGGTGTGGTGGAGGTGGGTGGTGGTGGGGTAGGGGTGTAGGTATTGGTGTAGTGGAGTGGGTGGTGGTGGGGTAGGGGTGTAGGTATTGGTGTAGTGGAGTGGGTGGTGGTGGTGGGTGTAGGTATTGGTGTAGTGGAGGAGGTGGTGGTGGGGTAGGGGTGTAGGTATTGGTGTAGTGGAGGTGGGTGGTGGTGGGGTAGGGGTGTAGGTATTGGTGTGGTGGAGGTGGGTGGTGGTGGGGTAGGGGTGTAGGTATTGGTGTAGTGGAGGTGGGTGGTGGTGGGGTAGGGGTGTAGGTATTGGTGTAGTGGAGGTGGGTGGTGGTGGGGTAGGGGTGTAGGTATTGGTGTAGTGGAGGTGGGTGGTGGTGGGGTAGGGGTGTAGGTATTGGTGTGGTGGAGGTGGGTGGTGGTGGGGTAGGGGTGTAGGTATTGGTGTGGTGGAGGTGGGTGGTGGTGGGGTAGGGGTGTAGGTATTGGTGTGGTGGAGGTGGGTGGTGGTGGTGGTGGGTGTAGGTATTGGTGTGGTGGAGGTGGGTGGTGGTGGGGTAGGGGTGTAGGTATTGGTGTAGTGGAGGTGGGTGGTGGTGGGGTAGGGGTGTAGTATTGGTGTAGTGGAGTGGGTGGTGGTGGGGTATTGGTGTAGGTATTGGTGTGGTGGAGGTTGGTGGTGGTGGTGGTGGGTGTAGGTATTGGTGTGGTGGAGGTGGGTGGTGGTGGGGTAGGGGTGTAGGTATTGGTGTGGTTTGAGGTGGGTGGTGGTGGGGTAGGGGTGTAGGTATTGGTGTAGTGGAGTGGGTGGTGGTGGGGTAGGGGTGTAGGTATTGGTGTGGTGGAGGTGGGTGGTGGAGGTGGGTGGTAGAGGCGGATGGGTGGGTGGGTGGTGGTGGGTGAAGGCGTGGTTGTAGACGGGTTGCACGGTTCTATATGTGGGTAATTTGGCCGTTCGGATGGCGTGGGTGTAGTGGAGGTTGGATGGTGGTGGGTGGTGGTGGGTGTAGTGGAGGTTGGGTGGTGGTGGGTGGTGGTGGGGAGGGATGGGTGGGTGGGTGGGTGGTTGTGGGTGTAGGCGTGGTTGTAGACGGGGGTGCACGGTTCTATGTGCGGGTAATTTGGCCGTTCGGATGGGGTGGGTGTGGTGGAGGTGGGTGGTGGAGGTGGGTGGCTGGTGGCGGGTGGGTGGTGGTGGGTGTAGGCGTGGTTGTAGACGGGGGTGCACGGTTCTATGTGCGGGTAATTTGGCCGTTCGTTTATTTGATACGAGCAGTGTCTTGAAGTGAGGCGTGGGGCGTTCTACATGACAGAACGACTTCCGCTGCCCCTGGCCACTGGGGGCTGGGTGGGTGGGAGTGGGATACTGTGTGTGGGTGGGGGGGGGGGGGGCTGGGGCTGGGTGGGTGGGAGTGTGCGGCTATGTGAGTGGGGGTGGGGCTGTGGGGGGGGGGGGGCTGTGTGAGGGGCTGTGGGCAGGGTGTGTGGGGCTGTGTGAGGGGATGGGGCAGGGTGGGTGGGAGTGTGGGGCTGGGTTTGTGATACTGTGGGGCTGTGTAAGGGGCTGGGGCAGGGGCTGAGGCAGGGTGGGTGGGAGTGTGGGGCTGGGTTTGTGATACTGTGGGGCTGTGTGAGGGGCGGTGGGGCAGTGAGTGTGGCAGTGGAGCGCACATGGAGTTTTGCAGCTCCTCATAATCTCAGATGGCTACATCCGGGCATCAGATGGTGTTCATGGAAAACCAACATTGCCTTCATCTTGTGTCGACAACAGATATGTGGAAAGCAACTTCTTAATATTTCTAGTATTTTTATAAAATTGTCATAATAGTGGGCTCTAAATCAAAAACTAGCAAGATGACCCCCCGTAAGGTATGCATACCAAAACACTTGGTGATCATTATATTGACATTTCAGGAAAATGACATTTTTAATTTTCAAGCCAAATTGTCCTGTATGCCTTTAGAGACACCCTGCTAGTTTTTTTGCTGGTCTCGATCCATCTCTCTACAGTATGCAGGCCGGTGTCCTGCGAAATGGAAGACGTGTCAAGATGATGAATAAAATAGCCTCGTTCTGGTGTCTCAGCAGAGCGGTGCAGCACTGAGGGAGACCGCACTGTCACGCTCGACCGGCGGGTTTATATGCAGGAGGTGTCTGTGGTGTGTGAGGACAGTGTGAGGGGTGCGCAGTGAGGGCCAGTGTATGTACACTGCAGGTTGAAATGGCGCCAACTATATGCACAGCGCATCCCTGTGTGTTTAAGAGTTTTTAGTAGAAACTGAACGAGAGTTAAGGGGGGCGTCCACCAACCACGACAAGGATACGACACGCGCCGACAAGAATATTCCAATCGGTGCCTTGTCGCAGCACTTTCGTGAGGAGAGGAGCTCTGCGACAGCGTTGTCGGGGCGTGTCGTAGTCTGTCGGGAAGAGCACACTCCACCTAAATTTTCTATCGTAGACCTCTGCGACAACCTCCCGACATGCCACGACACGCCACGACAAGGCTCTTGTCGTGGCAAAAATCGAACATGTTCGATTTTGTCGTAGCCTTGTCGGAAGGCCCCCGACAAGCTCCTGACAAGCTTCTTGTCCCCTCTTAAGGGGCCGTCCACCAACCACGACAAGGCAACGACAATGGCTTTCCGACAAGGTCCACAACAGCTCTACGATTGGAAGCCTTGTCGTAGCCTTGTCGTGGTTGGTGGACCCCAGTTTCCGACAAGAGGCTACGGCAAGGCCATGACAGGCTGCGACATAAAGCTTGTCGGGGGCCTTCTGACAAGGTTACGACAAAATCGAACATGTTTGATTTTGGAGCCTTGTCGTGGCGTGTCGGAAGGTTCTCGCAGAGGTCTACGATAGAATATCTAGGTGGAGCATGCACTTTCCGACAGGCTGCAAAAAGGGCTAATGACAGCTCCCCTCCTCACGACAAGGCTGCGACAAGGCACCGATTGGAACTTTCTTGTCGGCGCATGTCGCAGCCTTGTCGTGGTTGGTGGACGCCCCCGAAGTGAGGAATAAAAAAAGAACGGACCAATCAGGGACCAGATAACGAAAGTAGATCCGGCAGCATTGATAAATGTGGCCATCGTCTAATGAGTGTCAACACGCTACTAACATGGATAATTACAAAATTTTCTCTGTATATCGGTGAGATGGGGTAGGACAAATATGAAACCGAACACGAGTTAGCCTTCTCAATGTTTGTACCATTCTGATCAGGTCTGCTACTCACTACCCTCGGCTAAGGCCTAGTGTAGTAATACACAACCTGTCCATCGTGGCATAATCATTGACAAGGCTAACTCTCGTTTGGTTGCTACTAATTATCACCTGTAGTTCATATTATATGTATATTATATTATGCAAACAGACTGTATCACTCTGAACGGAAGACCGGCTCAGCCGAAATCAGAGATTTGTATACAAATTTAACCATAATAAAATCCATGAAGACAAAAAGGAAAATAGTTCGGAGATTTGCATGCAAATGTCACCTTGATAAAATCAATGAGAACAAAAAAAAAGATTTTAAGCATGTATTAGGAATATCAGATCTCGCACAAACACTCTTACGATCTAAAAACCCAAAACGTATGTAAAAATCAATATGAAGACAGACACATTCTGATTTATGTTTTCTGTGATCATGAAAGCAGTCCCCGTCTTGGAGGATTATCATCCATATAGCAAAGTAACGAAACCCGCCCGATTAATACCGGATGACTGCCGACCACCGACAGGCCCCGACATCAAACGTGCCTCTCCGGAGCTCCTAAATAACACCCTGCTACGTGATACACCGCGTCAACCCTGATTTAGGTACCCTCACCTGGTCACTAAATGCGCTTTTCTGGTTTTCTTGTTTTGTGTGTTTTTTCGTCGTCTGGTGCTGGCTACGAATGGACCAATCCCAGTCTGGTCCAGAGCCACTCTCCTCCCAGATCTTTGGTGGCACTAGCGCTTGCTAATCTCTGCCTCAACCCAATGCTGGTTCCCTGGTATCTAAATAAGGACAGGGGAACCAGCTAAAATTTCAGATTCAAAACAAGGCAACTGTCAAAATTTTTGAAATTCAAAGAACTCATATATTATGAGTTGTGAAATGTGGGAATTGTTAAATGAGCTTAATAGACAATCCTGCTGTTTTGTTTTCAGTTCTAAACCACTTTATTAAGTGAATCCACAGTTGATTAGACTGCCACTTCAAGTGAGCAGATGTGTCATGTTTACAAAACAAAGCCCAATAACACATGAGGCGCTATCCACTGTAAAAAGTAATCCCAGAGATTCTATCTGTTTTTATACAAATGGTAACAGAATTTAATGTATATTATTAACCAAATAAGCATGTTCATCTCTATTTACAAGTAGAACACAAAATAACACCCAAATTAAGGATATTTGAAAAAACTGGCGGATGGGACAGATTCTGCCCCAAACAGGCAGGTAGGGGCAGAGATACAAGCGGCCGCAGGAAGTAGAGTGCAGGATATCTGCTAGGAGAGTGGTCCGGAGCTAGGCTCCTCTCCCACCTAATACTATCGGGCCTGGTCAGAGCCATGGTGCTTCTTAAGCAGACTCTCGGAGGATGGACGGACTAAGAACGGGTTTTTTTCTCACAGAGATGCAGCTCATGGATAGAGACGAAGGAAAGAAAAGTAATTAATTGGTGTAACAGTTTTTATCCTATTTGATATCACAATTCAGGAAAATTTGTTTTTATATAAGATTTGAGGATATGGAAGTTAAGAGAAGGTCTTATTGATAGCGGGCTCCGTTTGGTATTTCAGAAATATGCACTTGTTTTGGGAGTGTAGGCCACATATTGAAACCATAGTATCACTAACCCGGCGTTTACACTATACGACTAAATACGCGACGACTGTAGGTTATCAAGCCAATAGTCGTCAGGTGGTGTCCTAACCCGGCATTCACTCTAGACGACTAAATATGTGATGACTGTAGATTGTTTAGCCAATAGTCGTCAGGTGGTGTCCTAACCCGGCATTTACACTAGACGACTGAGAACGTGACGACTGTAGATCGTCTAGCCAATAGTCGTCAGGTGGTGCCCCAACCCGGCGTTTACACTAGAGGACTAAGTATGTGACAACTGTAGGTTATCAAGCCAGTAGTCATCAGGTGGTGTCCTAACCCGGCATTTACACTAGACGACTAAATATGTGACAACTGTAGGTTATCAAGCCAATAGTCGTCAGGTGGTGCCTTAACCTGGCATTTACACTAGACGACTAAATATGTGGCAACTGTAGATCGTCTAGCCAATAGTCGTCAGGTGGTGTCCTAACCCGGCATTTACACTAGACGACTAAATATGTGATGACTGTAGATTGTCTAGCAAATAGTCGTCAGGTGGTGCCCTAACCCGGCATTTACACTAGACGACTAAATATGTGATGACTGTAGATCGTCTGGCCAATAGTCGTCAGGTGGTGCTCTAACCCGGAGTTTACACTAGACGACTAAAAACGTGAAACTCTTGATCGTTCACCCTACGTTTACACTAGACAACCGAATATGTGGCGACTGTAATTCATCAAGCCAATAGTCATCAGGTGGTGGCAATGTCAACCACAATAGTCGTCGATCTCAGAATTTACCTGAGCATTTACACTGACGATTATAAGTTTTCACAGAATCATCGACTGTGTAGATGACGAATTCAATCCCATTGAAATAGTCGCAGGCGTTAGAGCATGTCCTATAGTCGTGAGGCGGTGCCAAATTGAATAATCTGATGTAACCAGACGATCTGCAGTCGCCATGCTCTTGGCGTTTACACTAGACGATTTTTAGCTTTTTACTGCTGGAAGACGTCAGGAAGTGCAAAATGGCAGAATCGTCTAGTGTAAACGCCGGGTGAGATACGATGTACTAATAGGTCAGTATAGACGCACAGTTGACTGTGTTTTCCAACATATCGTACAGTTTAAATGAACATGAGTAGCTCAAGCCCAAAACACATTTACTGATTCAGGGTTGAACGATTAGTTCCCAAATCGTATAGGAGTCAGTGAACTTGTCACAAGCGAATAACGTAATACCTCGGCCATTGTCGTCCACCCAATCAAAGACCATTTACCAACGTTAATCTCAAGAAAATCTCAAGCGGGTGTTTTCACTAATCATTGGCTGACACTTGCCTAGCTGTCCTACATCTACCGACTAGGGCCAAGGACGGCTCGCCTGGGATAAATTACTGTACCTTTGCCGCAAAGGTACATGAATGTTCTGAAATCGGTAGATGTGTATGGGCTTTATATGATGAAGTTTACCCTTTAAGGACGGCTGCCTGGGGCTGAGGTAGTCCCATAAGGACGGGTGCTGGTGGCAGTTTGTCTGGCTAGAGGACGGACACATAATGATTAAAACTGATAATACAAGTTTGTAATCATGCAATATGATACATGATCGTATATATTTTATTTCTATTGAAAAAAATATTGATTATGATGTTATATCTATATTCTCTGAAGATTTCATGAACAATTTTGTTAATATTGTAACAATGATGCCTCAAAGCATCATGCGTCTTTAGTGTGGTGATGCCTCAAGGCATCATGCATCTTTAGAGGGTTGATGCCTCCAGGCATCATGCGTCTTTAGAGGGCTGATGCCTTTAGACATCATGCGTCTTTAGATGGCTGATGCCTGGAGGCATCATGCGTCTTTAGAGGGCTGATGCCTCCAGGCATCATGTGTCTTTAGAGGGCTGATGCCTCCAGGCATCATGCGTCCTTAAGGGTTAATAAGATGGATCATTATATCTATGTCTACAGATCCTCTTTTCTAATTAGGTATAGATAAGCCTGATTGAATTCTTCTGTAATCTGGATCACTGGATAATGCCGTACATACGCCCTAATCATAATGATATTGTATTCATTTAGAGTCTCCCCACTGAACATATGGAGCCTACAGATCGCTACTAAATAGAATACGGAAAATCATGTTCTTAAGGAGAATACAGATAAAAAGTTCCTAGTGTGCAAAGTAGTGCGTGAGAAGATCGGCGGAAAGTTTGTATTTTTTATTCAATACTTGGAATGCTTACCCAACAATTCAACATAACTTCTCCATACACATCCACCATATAGGGGGTGTTCACCTACTGCGATTTTTGCATCAGGAGCGTATAGTAGAGGTTACTTATGAAAAATTATATCAGGGCAGAAAGAAATGTAAAATCATAGCAATGTATCAGGTTTTCCTGATGTGGTTTACAATGCGCACCAATGCACTGCGTTGACCTCCCGATAAAAAAAGATGAATCATAGGCTGCAATAAAATATGGGCAATCTACATCCTAGTGCGTCAAGAGGTCATTAATTTCTATCGTAGCAGTGGAACCCCCACATCGTGTAGAGCCCATAAAGAAGGGATTTAACGGCATTTAAAGGTAGCGGTGCGACTTGCTCACAGCTGCTCGGGGGAAATCAGTGAGTAGGCGGCAGGACGGCTCCGTGATGTGTGCCGGGGAGCGGCTCAGGCTCCTGCTCCCCGGCCTGCATCGACCCGCGCGCCGGCAGAGGAGCGGCCCCCGAGGCGGTCTCCACGTCTCGGCCGCCGCGTGCCAGCGGGAGGTGTCCCGAGGACGGAGGGTGTCTTCTGTACTGATTAGGGCACGCATGAAAGGGATGGGTTTCTGAAGGAAGGTGCGGTGTTATTCACTCCAGAAATATATGGATTTATGATAGAGAGTGTGCTGTTATTCACGCCAGTAATACATGGGTTTCTGAAGGAGGGTGTGTCGTTATTCACGCCAGAAATATATGGATTTCTGATAGAGAGTGTGCTGTTATTCACGCCAGTAATACATGGGTTTCTGATAGAGCGTGTGCTGTTATTCACGCCAGAAATATATGGATTTCTTACGGCGTGTGTATTATAATTTACGCCAGAAATATTCATGCCAGAAATACATGGATTTCTTATAGCGTGTGACTTATAATTCACGCTAGAATTATTCACGCTAGAAATATATGGATGTTTTATAGAGTGTGGTTGTAATTCACGCCAGAGATATTCACGCCAGAAATCCATGGATTTCTGACGGCATGTGTTTTATAATTCACGCAAGAAATATTCACGCCAGAAATGCATGGATTTCTTACGGCGTGGGTGTAATAATTCACGCACGAGATACATGGATTTCTGACGACATGTGTGTCATAATTCACGCCGAATATGCATGGATTTCTTACGACATGTGTGTTGCAAATCATACATCAGCTATATGTATATTTTTTGTTTGAACAACGTTTTTTCCATCATGGATACATAGAACTGAATCTATATTGCAATGCTGCAACCTATTAACATATCTGGTGTATCTTAACATACAGAGTGGTAGTGGTTTTGTTATACAGCAAAAAGATTGCAAAAACACGCAAGTCTTGTTGTTATATCATGCTATAATGTGAAAGCTACGTTTTTGATGATGGGTAGATGAGATCTTCCATCTTTCTATATGGATATGCTTTACTTTAATATACCAACAAAAAGGGGCATTGAATGTAGGCACGATGTGTACCTTCTACAGCAATAGCATAATAGTTAGCTTGTAATGCAAAGATAATACATCTTATCCTACCCCTAATAAAAAAATCCCATAGGCTTAACATTGGATTTCCGTATCCCACGCTGACTGGCATATGGAGTTTTATATGCCACTAGTGGCATACAGCATTGTTTTCACGTAATATTCCAAAATCGAGGAGATAGGGTAGGATAAAATCAAAACCTGATTCGTTTTAATCTTGGCCATCGCATTTCACTCTCAAGTTTTGGCTTCGGACTTCACTCGGCTTCGCCTCATGAAGTCACTTTGCCAAACTCCAGTCGTGGAATATGGTGGCCAAGATTAAACCTCATCCAGTTTTACGATAGTAACCGGCGTAGAATGGTTGTCCTCGATTCAGTTCCCCTTCCTCTTTTTGAGCACAGCACACCTCTAATGATTAGTGACACAAACGTAAAACTACCGCTACAAACACAGTATTGAATTTGTCCGTCCAGACTGTATTCTGTCGATATAGAGTCTAGATTGAATAACCCGCCTGGGATTTGACAGACACCAGTTGGAGCGTACATCTTAGTAACAGGCGGGAAATCTACGTCCACACTCCCCTCCCACAGTCTCTGTGGGCAATGGTTACCGAGATAAAAGTATTAAATGCTTGGAGAGTGTGGGAAAATCTAGCTTGTTCCTTGATTGACAGTGAGGGAAAGATACCAGCGAAATATGAAAAAAATCGCAGTTTACCGAACAGTTAGTACTGTCAATTTAGATTAACAAGCCTTCACTACCAACTCTATTGCTTCAAATCAAACATTAATTGCTCTGCTGAACTAGATCGTAAGTAACTCAAATATTGCAACTCACTTCATGTTGCAATGATATAGATTTGTATCTCGAAGCAAATTAAACATTGAACATCCCTTCATCTCACTTTTATTTTTGTCCCCATAGACTTAACATTGCGAACTCGTACTAAACGCACATGGAGTATTGTAAAGAAATACTCAATATGTAATAATGTAACAAATTTTAATCAATTAGTCAGTCATAGGGATGAGATGGATTATGAACCACACTCGATGCATAGCCACTGAAAATATGTCATTCATTTTGGTTTGCTACGTAATATCACTTAACTTTGCCTCGTGAGATTACTCCACAACCCAAACTGATGGCCTATTTTCAGTGACTCTGACTAGCATTGAATAGCAGGACAGGTCGCGAGTATTCAGCTTAAAACTCCGTGTGCGGATACGAGTGTCGCAGTCCAGTCACGCCTCAGATCACACTGAGCAGCTCACAGACACCTTCCCCCACTCACAGCCATGGCAGGGCAGTCTGAGGGGGTGAGTGTTCGCAGGGCCCCGTTTTTTAGTTTCTAAGGTAGGGCCAGGTCTGTCCAGCTTCCCATACTAAACAGCGGTAGACTATTCATCCTGCTGCTCAAACCCACTCAAAAACTGACATGGATTTAGTGACGTTAACCCAGTTTGTCTCTGTATTATTTCCTGCCTGTGTGTTATTTAGTGTCAAATGTATTTTTGATCCCTCGTGGTTCATATCTGCCATTGATGGTCGAGGTTATTCTGTCTCAGTCGCCAATATCAAAGACTATGTATATGTCATGCCCTGAGGGATCAGGCGGGAGAACAGCCATGCCGAGGCTGGAAGTATTTTGTAATTACGATAAAAACCCTAATAAAAAATAGTAAAAAAATAAATAGATAAAAATCCGAAACTACAGACAAAGGCCGCACGAAAGACCTTCATATATTCTAACAATATTTCAAAATTATCTTGCGTCAAGATCGTAAGAATTTCTTATTACTCTTACTCATACAATAGTTTGTCAGATCTGCACTTGTATGACTCTGAATCGCGAGTTTCTCTGTGAGATGATGGCACTATGAGGTGTGTAATCAAAATAACACATCAAAGAGATAAAGTGACCGAACTCGGCAAAGCCCCAGGATGAGGGACTGTATTGAGGACGAACTACATTGTTTAGCAGATGTAGGCAGGTCTTAGACATGCTGAGATGCAGTCAATAGTTCTGTTGCCTGACAATCTCTCTGGGCTTGTATCATAGACTTGTTATCTTGTCAATACACCTGGCTAGTCTCACGTCATGCTCTGATGGACGTGACTGGTCTCACGTCATACTCTCACATCCCTCACTACTCTCTGTGTGGGGTGAGTGTTCACAGGGCCCCGTTTTCAGTTTCTAAGGTAGGGCCATGTCTGTCCAGCTTCCCATACTAAACAGCGTGAGACTAATCATCGTGCTGCGACAACCCACTCAAAAACTGACATGGATTTAGTGCCGTTAACCCAGTTTGTGTCAGTATTATTTCCTTTACTCAGCGTAAAATGTATTTCAAAAGTATTGAGTATTTTTAATCCCTCGTGATTCATGTCTGCAATTGATGGTGGAAGGATTAAGGAAAAGCTCATGTTTTTACATGGGTCAATGGGAAATCATGGCATAATTGAGTAACTTAAAGGTTGGTATGTCAATATTAGAAGAGGGAGAATATTATCCATTCTGAAAATGTAAACATGAAGTTCAGTGGGGACATAGAGAACAGGCATCCCTGCTTCCCTCACTGTCCTAACATCATGCTTTCCCATCCCCCACTCTTCTCACGTCATTCTTTCACTTCCCTGACTGCCCTCACATCATTCTTTCACATCCCTCACTGCTCTCACGTCATTCTTTCTCATCCCTCACTGTCTCACATCATTATTTCACGTCCCTCACTGCTCTCACGTCATTCTTTCACGTCCCTCACAGCTCTCACATCATTCTTTCTCATCCCTCACTACCTCACATCATTCTTTCACATCACTCACTGCTCTCACGTCATTCTTTCACATCTCTTACTGCTCTCACATTATTCTTTCTCATCCCTAACTGCTCTCACATCATACTTTCACATCGCTCACTGCCCTCACATCATTATTTCACGTCCCTCACTGTCCTTACATTATTCTTTCTCAACCCTCACTGCTTCACATCATTCTTTCACGTCCCTAACTGCCTCACGTCATTCTTTCCCGTCCTTCACTGCCTCACGTCATTCTTTCACATCCCTCACTGCCTAACATCATTCTTTCACATCCCTCACTGCCTCACATCATTCTTTCACATCCCTCACTGCCTCACGTCATTCTTTCTCATCCCTCACTCTTCTCACATTATTCTTTCACGTCCCTCACTACTCTCACGTCATTCTTTCTCATGCCTCACTGTCTCACGTCATTCTTTCTCATCCCTCACCGCCTCACGTCATCATTTCACGTCCCTCACAACTCTCACTTCATCATTTCACGTCCCTCACAACTCTCACGTCATGCTCTCACGGACGTGGTGACGCCGCACAGTGAGAAATACGCCTGTCGCTGTTATCACTCAGTATCGACTCCCTTTGTAATGTCAATATTTCATTACCTCAGCTTTTTAAGGTGCGGCTTCTTGAGAAATCACGTGTTTAGTCACATCAGTAATACATTCACACGCACTGACTGGGCCAGGTGGCTTGCAGGTGTCTAAGCACTGCCAGTGGTTCTCTTATACGAGGGTTAACCCTTTCTGTCTTGAGAATGGCTGGAAGCATATCTCTGGGGGGTCCTGAAGATGCCTCCAGATATTCCCCCTGGTAGATCCTTAAGATGCCTCGAGGCATTCCCCTAAGGGGTCCTGAAGATGGCTGGAGGCATTACCCTGATGAGTCCTGAAGATGCCTCCAGGCATTTTCCTGGTGAGTCCTGAAGATGCCTTCATGTATTCCTATGGTGAGTCCTAAAGATGCTTCCAGGCATTCCCCGGGTGAGTCCCGGAGATGCCTCCAGGCATTGTCTAGGCATTTTGAGTACATGTTTATTTTGATCAGAAATGATTTGCCACCATTTCAAAGCAGGGATGATTTCAGATTAGATTCCTGGCTGTCTGTGCTAAGACTGTCGCTAAAGGAATCACCTAACTACCATTCATAGTAAAAGATAATCTTTCAGCAATCCTTTTCCATGTTAGAGACACTCTCATACAATCATATCAATTTTAAAGCAGAGTCATTAGCTCAGATTATAACGTTCTCTAGCTACTGCTTTGTAAATCACTAAGGAAGTTCAACATGTGGGAACTATTTGATCTTTGTTAACAAATCGGTATAAAGAGTATTTCAGCAATGTCTGTGTGTTTTGATTGAGAAGGTTCAGTGCTGCCACCCCTCTCATAAGGGGTGCACAGTGAGAACCTTGTACAGAATACCACTTAGAGAGTGTGAGATCTGATGAGAGGGGTGCACAGTGAGAACCATGTACAGAATACCACTTAGAGAGTGTGAGATCTGATGAGAGGGGTGCACAGTGAGAACCTTGTACAGAATACCGCTTAGAGAGAGTGAGATCTTATGAGAGGGGCTCTAAGCCTAGTTCGTTAAGAATTCTTCTCTCATAGAGCGTAGTGAGAGTACAGAATACCACTTAGAGAGTGTGAGATCTTATGAGAGGGGCTCTAGGCCTAGTTCGTTAAGAATCTTTCTCCCATAGAGCGTTGTGAGGGTACACAATACCACTTAGAGAGTGTGAGATCTTATGAGAGGAGCTCTAAGCCTAGTTCGTTAAGAATTCTTCTCCCATAGAGCGTAGTGAGAGTACAGAATACCACTTAGAGAGTTTGAGATCTTATGAGAGGGGCTCTAAGCCTAGTTCGTTAAGAATTCTTCTCCATAGAGCGTAGTGAGAGTACAGAATACCACTTAGAGAGTGTGAGATCTTATGAGAGGGGCTCTAAGCCTAGTTCGTTAAGAATTCCTCTCTCATAGAGCGTAGTGAGAGTAAAGAATACCACTTAGAGAGTGTGAGATCTTATGAGAGGGGCTCTAAGCCTAGTTCGTTAAGACTTCTTCTCCATAGAGCGTAGTGAGAGTACAGAATACCACTTAGAGAGTGTGAGATCTTATGAGAGGGGCTCTAAGCCTAGTTCGTTAAGAATTCCTCTCTCATAGAGCGTAGTGAGAGTACAGAATACCACTTAGAGAGTGTGAGATCTTATGAGAGGGGCTCTAAGCCTAGTTCGTTAAGAATTCTTCTCTCATAGAGCGTAGTGAGAGTACAGAATACCACTTAGAGAGTGTGAGATCTTATGAGAGGGGCTCTAAGCCTAGTTCGTTAAGAATTCTTCTCCATAGAGCGTAGTGAGAGTACAGAATACGACTTAGAGACTGTGAGATCTTATGAGAGGGGCTCTAAGCCTAGTTCGTTAAGAATTCTTCTCCATAGAGCGTAGTGAGAGTACAGAATACGACTTAGAGACTGTGAGATCTTATGAGAGGGGCTCTAAGCCTAGTTCGTTAAGAATTCTTCTCCATAGAGCGTAGTGAGAGTACAGAATACCACTTAGAGAGTGTGAGATCTTATGAGAGGGGCTCTAAGCCTAGTTCGTTAAGAATTCTTCTCTCATAGAGCGTAGTGAGAGTACAGAATACCACTTAGAGAGTGTGAGATCTTATGAGAGGGGCTCTAAGCCTAGTTCGTTTAGAATTCTTCTCCATAGAGCGTAGTGAGAGTACAGAATACGACTTAGAGAGTGTGAGATCTTATGAGAGGGGCTCTAAGCCTAGTTCGTTAAGAATTCTTCTCCATAGAGCGTAGTGAGAGTACAGAATACGACTTAGAGACTGTGAGATCTTATGAGAGGGGCTCTAAGCCTAGTTCGTTAAGAATTCTTCTCCATAGAGCGTAGTGAGAGTACAGAATACGACTTAGAGACTGTGAGATCTTATGAGAGGGGCTCTAAGCCTAGTTCGTTAAGAATTCTTCTCCATAGAGCGTAGTGAGAGTACAGAATACGACTTAGAGACTGTGAGATCTTATGAGAGGGGCTCTAAGCCTAGTTCGTTAAGAATTCTTCTCTCATAGAGCGTAGTGAGAGTACAGAATACCACATAGAGACTGTGAGATCTTATGAGAGAGGTGGTGCTGCACATGCATAAAGGGGGTGTTCCACTGGACCGACGGTAGCCGATTCCGTAGCCAGACAATCGCCGATCATTATCGGATGCCCTTCTCAAATCTTTGCAAATGGTCATTTATTAAACTATTTTTATCAGAATTAGATAAATTACTATACGTGAACTTCCTCTACAGGGCACAGGAACAATTGATCGGGTGAGAAATCGGCCTGGTGGAGCACACCCATTATAGAAGCTCTACAGAAGGCTGACCTCTATAGTCTGGTGTCTTCTCATACAATATCAGAAATAATATGAGGGATGGTGTCTCCAGACGATGCATCATCTACACTGAGGTATTTATAGGTTAACAATGGGCATGGGACTCACTCTCCTAGCACAGATCCGGCGCCTTATCCCACCCCTGGTACAAGTTTAGCCGTAGGAATAACGTTTGTAAACAAGTACTCAACGATCACCCCCGTAAAGTGACAATACTACGCCATGGCCAGTGTGGGGTGATGTAAGATGACGTCATAGGTTATTCACCAATCAGCAGCCAGGATTTCAGAGACAAGACAAGACAAGAGATTTAAACGCCCCTAATAGTGAAAGGGGTGAGATAAATACAGAACCGCACTTGAATCGTATAATAAACAATACTCTACGAGTTTGAATGGGCCGTAATCATCACTCGGCTTCGACTCGATGACGACTGCGGCCCATCTAAACTCGTGGAGTATTGTGTATTTATATATTACCCCCTGCGCCGGCTTTTGGGCCAAAATCTATTCCATATACCATTCCATTTTCAAATACCCTAAATTCTGAGCATTTTGGTGAGAATTTGTGCCTTACTTGCAAAAAGAAATGCATATGATTTAATGGTAAAGAATATACACTCTTTTCTGTTATTTATGATGTCAAATCATGAATGTTTCACATTGACATGGTATTATATTATACACTAATTCCTATTATTTGTGATGTTAAATCAGACATATTATCTGGGATTACGTTCTTCAGTGGAAAGCACCTCATGGGCTGCAGGGTTTTGTTTGTCAGCATGACACATGTGCTCATTTGAAGGGGCAGTCAAATTAAATGTGGATTCACATTATAAAGTGGTCTAAAGCTATGACAGAAACAACTCAATTGTCAGTGAAGCTCATTTAACAATTCCTGTATTTCCCAAGTCGTAATGTATGAGTTGTTTGAGTTCCAGTTCTTCTGACAGTTACACCTATTTATAGTTTCTTCATGTGACGTTGGGTTCAGGCAGAGATTAGTAAGTGATAGCGCCAAGAGTAAGATCTGCTGGGAGAGTGTACGAGACCGATATGAAAAACATCACCCACTGATAGATGGCCCAGTTCTATGCCAGGTCAATGGATGGATTATGATCGGAATAGAATAGATAAATACTGAATAAGTAAATACACCCTAGGTCGACCACACTCAATACATTTATCAGAAGCTATTCACAATAAAAGAAATGTTTCCGAAGGCATAAATATCTAACTAATAGTAAGAGCATCTTATACAAGATGGTAGAGTTAATTAAAAGACGAAAATATTTCATAATGTGAAATTAATAGGACTATTGGTGTCTAGGTTCACATTTAGAAAGTTAACCTTAGGTTGATTATTTTCCCTGTTCCATTTTTCAGATGCCAGATGTCTCATGGCCACTACAGATTATCAGTAGTGTAAATAAAGACACACTTGACGCTACCAACCCAAAAAATATAAATCACGAACAAAATTATATATATTTATGAAGAAACATCCATAATGACAAACACTCTACTGACAGAAACAAACACATACATTTATCTAATTATGGACTAGTAGCAGAATAATGTGGCGTTTACACTAGGCGATTCTGGTATTTTGCACCGCCTGACAACTTTCAGCAGTAAAATGATAGAAATAGTCTAATATAAACGCCAAGTGCGTGGTGACTGTAGATCGTCTGATTATGTCAGTTACACCATTCGGCACCACCCGACGAGTATCGGACACACTCTGACTGCCACAATTACTTCTAGCCAGTTTGAATTAGTCGTCTAGACAGGCGATGATTCTGTGAAACCTTATAGTCGTCAGTGTAAACGCTCAAACACATTCTGAAATTGACGACTTTTGCTGTGGACTTTGCCGCCACCTGATAACTACAAGCTTGGCGATCTTCAGTACCTATGTATTAAGGCCCGGCGTCCACCTACTACGATAGAATCATAGACCTCACGATATGGCACCGATAAAAAATGTCAAAATCGGTGCCATATCGGGAAGGTGCAAAATCGTAGACATATGTCTAGACAAGCCAATCCACCATGCGTTGTATGGTTTTTTTTATCGGTGTCTAATCGCAGAAACGTGGTCAACTGCCCCGATATCAGGTAACCTTCCGACGCGATTTTTATTTTTTATCGGGAGGTGCATCGTAGACCATATCTGTGCCATATTGTAGTAGGTGGACGCCGGGCCTTAATCGTCTAATGTAAACGCTGGGTAAGGAGTTGTACCAGAATATGTATGAGGTATTATATTGTCCATGATAAGATCGTCGAGTGACGGCGGCCCAGTAGAGCCTGCACCTGTTACGTACGTTGATGTGTTGTTGTCGTTAGCATGCTGCCTCCCCACAGACGTCCCCTCACCTAATGCCCTGCGCTAAATGCCTCTCTCCATGTACTACTCACAGGGCCCCGCCCGGCCCTTGTTCTCCGTACTCCCGCACCCTAATGAAGGTCGCCAGCCCGTGTTGACTCAGGGTACGTGTGGTGTACACGTGCGTGCGAGGTGGGCGGGCACGACAGTCAGGAGGAACAAATAGTGAGCCCTGTATGAGACTAAAGGAGGGCCCCCACCTACTACGATTCTGGGGGTTGTTTCATAATCTAGGATCGTACATGAAGACTCTTTTCTGTACCTCGTACAAGGGTTATCGTCTAATAATATTTAAGTCTGTTGGCTAAGACAATATTGGCCGTCTATAAGGTCGTCTATAAGTGTTCAATGAAATTGACCCGCATTGTCCCTGGGTCTGTATGGCGTACAGAAAAGGGTCTGATGTGCGTGACATTGAGATACAATTTTATTTTTTTTTTTTTAATACAGCGTATTGCCAAACTGCCGTCTATATGATTCATCTGTTTGATCTTCCATCATCCATGCATTTGTTTTAAATTCTCTCACCCGGCGTTTACACTAGACGATTCTGGCTAGCGATTCTGGCATTTTGCACCTCCTGACAATTTTCAGCAGTAAAATGACAGAAATCGTCCAATGTAAATGCCAAGCGCTTGGCGACTGCAGATTTTCTGATTACATCAGATTATACAATTCGGCACCGCCTGATGACTATTGGTCATGCTCTGATGCCCGCTACTATTTCAAGTGGGCTTAAATTAGTCGTCTAGATGGGCGGCGATTCTGTGAAAACTTATAGTCGTCAGTTTAAATTTTCAGGTACATTCGGAGGTTGACGACTTTTGCGATGGACATTCCACCATCCGAGGATTATTGGCTTGACAATCTAAAGTCGCCATGTGTTTAGTTGTCTAGCATAAAGACATGGTTAGGGCACCACCTGACGACTATTGGCCAGACGATCTACAGTCATCACATATTTAGTCGTCTAGTGTAAATGCTAGGTTAGAGCACCACCTGATGACTATTGACTTGACAATCTATAGTCATCACATATTTAGTTGTCTAATGTAAACACCGGGTTAGAGCATGATGACTATTGGCCAGGGGATTTACAGTCATCACGTTTTTAGTCGTCTAGTGTAAACGCCGTGTTAGGGCACCACCTGACGACTATTGGCTAGACGATCTACAGTCATCACGTTATTAGTCGTCTAGTGTAAACGCCGTGTTAGGAACATATGATTGTAGCAGAATATGTATGAGGTACTCTATGATAAAATTGTATGGAATAGAACAGATAACTAAGAAGATTCCTGATATTGTATAATCAAACATATTTCATGGGATGATATACAAGCACATAATAAATGACTGATAATGCAGAGATATCTCCCGGCGACTCTGTTATCTGATACCACACCTTCCCCATATCTCCCATCCCATTATTTACTCTGATGAATGTTTCATAATCTCACGATATATGAAACTATTATAGAGATCTCGTATGAAGAGTTGCCGCCCCTTGTACTGATAATGGTATGCCGTGTATACATACGATAACCGCGGTCATATATCACAGTATTGTGTCTGCGTACAAATGACATGAGGAAATGCATATCAGAGCCTAATCTCCATCTAACGAATCAAACTGTTTTTTCATACCGATAATAATATGTCCTTTGTTTAAGTCCTATACCAACTAAACAAATGGATAGGATAAAAGGCCTTATGATCTCCTTATTTTCGTGATTTGTGCACCATAATGTCAGGGGGATCTAGACTGCCAAATTCCTACGTTAATTTCAGGCACTTAGATTTCTGCAAAATAAAATAAAACAAAGAGTTTGGAAGACATAGATGGGGAAACTGAATGTGTGATTTAGGGCTGAATTATTAGGCCCGGCGTCCACCTACTACGATAGAATCGTAGACCTCCCGATATGGTCCCGATACAAAATGTCAAAATCGGTGCTATATCGGGAAGATGCAAAATCGTAGACATATGTTTAGACATGCCAATCCACCACGCATTGTATGGGTTTTTTATCGGTGTCTAATCGCAGAAACGTTGTCAACTGCCCCGATATTAGGTAACCTTCCGACGCGATTTTGATTTTTTATCGGGAGGTGCATCGTAGACCATATCGGAGCCATATCGTAGTAGGTGGACGCCGGGCCTTAATACGGTTGAACTCTGAAGAAGGACCGTGGACCTATTTTCATTCAGGGTGCACACGATCACTGGTGTTTTTATCGGCAGGTGGAAATGCCACAAATTGGCAATTGCACCTTATTTTTCTTATTGAGCATTAGATATGCACAGGCGTTGTCGGCTACAGCAAAATATCTTAACCCCTGGAATAAATGTCCATAGGATTAACATTCGGAACTCGTTCTCCATGCCCCTACAAGTATTGCAGTCCGTTCTAGATGGTTTATATCCAGTGTGTTGTCAATTCTTTAGGTGTGTACGCGGGTGAGATAAATACAGAAATCAACTCGTTTTGGTCAAAGAGATCGGTCTCTAACTCGTTTGAATGCTATGTGATATTCACTCAGCTGTCGCCTCGTTGATATCACCCCGCATTAAACGCGTGGAGAACGACGACTTTGACCAAAACTTGTTGGTTTCTTCTTTACTCCTCACTGTTATTCTTGTCGTATTTGTACTTGGAAGGCGACGACTCCCTACGGACCGCAGATTATAGAGGACTATGATGAAACATCACGAAATTTCATATGATTGTTTATATGGCATGAGTTGTCTTCGAGGAATGATATTATGAAGCGGAGCTGAGTGATATCTGTAGCAGAAGATAACAAATGGCATGTAAACAATTATATGAAATTGACTAATGTTTAGATTGACCATACCCTGTCACATGTTTTTAACTTCATATGTCACCAGTGGTATAGAAATATTTTATGGCAAAACCGTGGCATACAGGCCCACCATATTAAGTCTATGGGGATTTATATGCGGGGTAGGATTAAACTATGAACGTTTAGGGTAAGAGCTCGTATCCTATCGAGTTTGAATCACGTAGTAATTCACAAGGCAAAGCTGCATGAACTACGTAGCGATTCAAACAAGATGGAATCAGCTCTGACACTAAACTTGTATAGGTTTCTGCACTTATCTCTCCCTTCAAATTTCCTAATGGGCTAACATTTGTGACATAATCCCCAGTTAGATATTCTTCCTTAATATCTTATAGGCGTTGGATACGAGGTCCCAATGTTAAATCTATGGGAAAAAATGAGATAATTCAGATTACGCCCGCTCCGATTCGCTTAAACCTGGGAGGCTCCGGGGATAAAGTCCAGGTACTTTAGATGCTGATGTCACCACCCGGTTACTAGCCCTGCCACAGCAAGTAAACAAGACCATAAACGAAGGCAAGCCCAGCGACGACCACCCCCCCCCCCCCCCCACCTACCCAACCCACCCTCTCCTGGCAACCGCCGCTCCCCTGGCGGTGGTATCAGGTTTTATTTCCGCTTCCGCCAGTAGGTGGGCAGTTTCCTGTTTCGTTGTCATGGCGGGAGGGTTGGGGAAGGATTATGGGGCGGTGATAGTAAGGAAAGATAGGGCTTTAAGCCCAGTACACATCTACCGATTTTGGAACATGGATGTACCTTTCAAAAAGGAATGGTAAATTGTCTCAGGCGAGGCATCCTAACGGAGTCGGCCGTAGTCGGTAGATGTAGGACAGCTAGGCAAGGGTGAGCCACCGATTAGTAGATCGATTTGCTGAGGACTCATATCCACCACCCCATCTTCTCAATGTCCGCCGGTCGAGCGAAGAGTTACGTAATTTGCCTGCGACAAGTCGACCGACTCCTATACGAGTCTTTGGGAACTAATCGTTAAGCCCTGAATCGGTAGATGTGCCTCAGGCTTTAAGCCCAGTGCATACCTACCACTTTTGGAACATGGATGTACCTCTGTCGGTGACAAAGAAATGGTAAATTGTCTCAGGCGAGGCATCCTAACTGAGTCAGCCCTAGTCGGTAGATGTAGGACAGCTAGGCAAGGGTCAGCAAACGATTAGTGAAACCACCCACTTGAGATGTTCTTCCTATGCTGACGAGTTGTCGTTCAATGTTCCTAAATTGGTCGCCAAACGTTTATCAACATGTTGATAAATCCAATTGTCGACAACGGAATGTTGGTAAATGGCCCCTGATTGGGTGGCAGACATGAGCCGAGGGGTTATGTAATTTGCCTGCGACAAGTTCACAGACTCCTATTCGATTTGGGAACTAATCGTTCAACCCTGAATCGGTAGATGTATATTGGGCTTTAATGTAAGTAATAACAAGTTGATAAATGCTCACTCATCTGTTTCATTTATAACTACAGTATTTTTCATTATCTTCCTGGTAAAATCCTGTCATATATAAAATTAGAAAATTAAAAAGAGAAACTCTGCCTGTCTGGCAAACAATCAGAGAGCACGCCTATCCTTCTTAAGCAAGAAGAAAAATTTCCCTTTCTATTGGTATTTTGCCAACATCAGTGTGTTTTCATGCACCCTTATCTTCAAGGATGCCTTATAAATGATTTGACAAACAAAGAATCAAATCTTTTATTCCCTATTGCCTCTTATGGGGCATTTCTGCCGAAGTCGTAATCACAAAATCACCAACATGGAAATCTCTCGCCTGTTTAGGGCTCTCATTTGGATTTTTACGAATACTTGCTGTTCTATTATTCAGAACTGATACAAAGGAAGAAATCAGAGTAATCCTTATGCATTTTGTCTCAGAAAACTGCCTACTACAAATTCGGAACAATTCAACATGTACGAAAAATGCTAAAATGCTGCTGAACTGAACTCATGCTGATCTGTCTGAATTGTTAAGCTAGGGCTGTATGAGGGTGTACTCTCTCAGAGCCCATCGGACTAGGATACCATGTTTAAAGGCCTGAACTCCCGACACACTACGGCACAGAATTTCCCAACCTTCTGACACAGTGACGATGTGGTAATTTAAGGTCTGTACCAACTGAGCTCTCGACACTATGGCACGCTTCCGACACACCACGACACAGAATTTCTCAACCTTCTGACACAGAAACGATACTGTAATTTAAACCCTGAACCCACTGAGTTCCCGATACACTATGACAAGCGCTTCTAACACACTACAACACAGATTTCTCAACATTTCAAAACTGCTACGATGCATCATTTCAATTTGCATGTCGAAAGCAGTGTGTGCGTGGCTTTGGTTTCACACTCTGACACTCTGTGACATCGAATCCTACACACAAGGCTATGATGCAGGAATTTTGATTCAAAACTTTGTCTCAGCCATATTGGAGTGTGTCAGAAACAGTGTGTGCCCTGCTTGAACAAGGCTACGACAAGGGCAGACAAGAAAGTTCCAATGGGTGCTTGTTGTAGCCTTGTTGTAAGAGGGGGGTCTTTACGTCAGCATTGTTGGATGTGTTGGGAAGTGCACGCTCCACCAAAATTTCCTATCGTAGACCTCTGCGACATGTTCCCAACACACCATGACACTCCACTACAAGGGTCCAGTCGTGTGAAAAATCAAACATGCTTGATGTTGTCGTAGCCTTGCAGGAAGGCTCCCATAAGCTTCCAATCGTGGCCTTGTCGTGGCCTTGTCATAGGCTCTTGTCGGGAACTGGGGTCAACCAACCATGACAAGGCCCTCAATCCTAGGAAAATCATGGACCTTGTCGGGAAACCATTGTCGTAGCCTTATCGTGGTTGGTGGACACCCGCCTTTTGATTCTAGTCACAGCTGTATAAATTAGCAGTAGCAATACCCGACGTTTACACTAGACAATTATGGCTAGCGATTCCAACATTTTTTCCTCCTGACTACTTTCAGCAGTAAAAAGCTAGATATCTCTAATCTAAACGCCAGGCATGTGGCGACTGCAGATCATCTGGTTACATCAGATTATACAATTCAGCACCACCTGACGATTATTGGACATGCTCTGATGCCCATGGCTATTTCAAGCTGGCTTGAATTAGTCGTCTAGACAGGTGGCGATTCTGTGAAAACTTAGTCATCAGTGTAAATGCTCGAGTACATTCTGAGGTTGATGACTTTTGCGATGGACATTGTCACCACCTGACGACTACTGGCTTGACGATCTACAGTCGCCACGTATTTAGTCGTCTAATGTAAACGCCGGGTGTGACAGAAGCATGTACACTTTTCTTCTCAGAGACCTTGACAACTACTTCCGGTTTCCCTCAATCAGTGGGCACTAATTGGACAGTGAGCGATATTAGGGATATACCCTTCCTGTATTTACTATATACTCCGTATATATACTGTAAATACGCACCGTTTAGCAATATAACGTAGGAATATTGTACGGAACACTGTTCCGTAGGGCAAAATACGGAACACTGCTCCGTACGTGTTGACTAAAATATTAGTTGTAGGGCCAAATTAAGTTCATTATTTATATTAATTTCGGGTGTATGGTAAATATAGAACAACCGACCATACTTTACAAGCTACAACACAAGATGATGATTTGCGGTTCGCACAGAATCCTCGGATTTCAAATTTGCCTAGTGCATGTTGGATGTTTGGCCAATTGAAATTATAAGCATTTGAAAATGAAAATTTAAAAGATTATTTTTTACTCAATTAATGAATATGGTTAGGGTATTTTCGTTGCGTATAAGAAACCTATCAGTATTAAACCCGATATTGAATTCTGTGCAGCTGTTTGATTTTTTTATTAAGTTTTTCTGGGCTATGACCTGTTTAAATCTAATAATAAGATAATATATCAGAATAACGTAAAAAAGCTGGCTTTATAAAAAATCGTGATAAAATGGATAAGGAACCACAAGAATATAACGAATCACAAGAATGTAACGAATCACAAGAATATAACGAATCACAAGAATATAACGAATCACAAGAATATAACGAATCACAAGAATATAACGAAACACAATAACATAAGACTCACATGTATACATTTATAGGCTTAAGTCTGCCTTCCGATGGCCTGAAAAAGGCCAACTCCAACATAAAAGCAGGAGTTTGCTGACAATTGTCACAATTCCCGGCGCTTGCCGTCCATCAAATTGGCGTCACCCGATTCGCCGCCAGATGATTGCTACCTGGGTCGGTTTTCACCTAATATCGTGGCTCCGGTGGACCGCTGCTCCCTCCATACTGCCAGTTGGGAGCATCGCCTGAGGACTATTGCACCTCAGTCCACCTCACCTGCGGTATGTCTATATCGGCAAAGTCTGGCCGAGGAAAATACATGATGACGAAATTATATCAGTCTTTATTATCCATCGTGTACAAAGCCCCTGTTGGGAATGTATTGGGACTCAGTAAACCACGAGCCATTACATAAAACCTGTCAGATGACATAACTGTGGTATACGGATTCATATCTGTGGTATATTATCATGAAACATCATGAAATTTCATATGATTGTTTATATGGCATGAGTTGTCTTTGTGGAATGATATCACGAAGCGGAGCTGAGTGATATCTGTAGCAGAAGACAATGAATGCCATGTAAACAATTATATGAAATTGAGTGTGTGCCCTCGTGTGCCCAATTATTTTTTGCAATTTCGGTGAAACCCGAACTTTTGGGCCTAATATTGATTCATAGGGAAGCAAAATTTATTCGTTCCTTTTATTTACCGCCCGTTTAATAATACTGGTTGGAAATTTTTTTGTTTTATGTTACGCCTCGCTAAATCTTTGATATCTCTAATATTGATTCGTATGTTGCGCATTACGCCTGCCATTATAGGTGATCAGGGCCCTGTTTTTAGTCACGATATCGCAAGTCTGCGATCACCTAAGATCGGATCAAGATTCTACGGCATTTCCTACGACACAAGATGGCGGGTGTGATATAGACGGTGTCGTAAGTTGAATCAAACGATCTTAGCAGAGTTAAGACAAGTATAGAACTGTCTTAGGTTCTATAAAACGTCACTGTTGATTTCCTGTGCTTTCCATAAGAATTAAGCAATGAAACTTTAACACGAGTAAGGTATACATATATCCTATAATCGTACAAAATATCAAGAAAATCGGACTCACCGTTATGAGGATATCGGTGTTTAAATTTGAAACATCGGGCTATCGATCGGATATCGTACAAGCACTCTCCTAGCAGAGCTTTCGTGGTAAAGCACGCGGAATCTCTGCTGGGAGATTGAAGTAAGCGCAGAGTGAGGGTAGAGCTACACTGGCCACCAGAGCAGCGTTTGCTATGACGAAATTGAAACGCCGTAATCTTCATAACGGTGCGGCCGATTTTCTTCATATTTGGTACGATTATAGGTTATATGTATACCTTACTCCTGTTTAAATTATATCACTTAATTCTGACGGGAAGTGAAGTTCCACGTTTGGTACGACATGTCCAGAGTGGTCTTAGAGATACGACACTTTTAGCCACTATTTCCGCTCCATTGGCCACCGAGTGTCGTGACTCTAGCACACCTTTTAGGTCCCTAAGTGTCGTATCTTCACTAAGTGTCGTACCCACTCTATGATCGTAGCTCTCTAGCACACTGACGGCAGATACGTGTCGTAAGTTAGGGATGTCGTGACTAAAAAACAGGGCCCAGAATCGTCAGGTTGAAACGCCGCATAAGACAAAGGGCAATATTCTAGCATTTCAGACGTCCACATACCATTAAAGAACTGTAATATCTGGCACCGCGATGCTATACCTCCCTGCTAACGTTAACAACAACATAGAAATGAACCATAATCTTTAACCAAACTAAAACAGGTAATTCAGAAATATCTAGAGTAATTACAACAAGTGGAAACCCAATTATCATTTCATAACATAAATATGAATAAGGCCCGTGTCCATTGGCCGATTTCCCATCATATATCTAGAGTCAGGAATCACCGACGGACTGCTGACCCAAAATCGGTCAATGGGAAAGACCCAGATCGTGAAACGACTCGCAACTTTTTCTGCATAGATTATGCAATGTGGCACCACAGACTGCCGGGTGGAAGCTTGGTCACAGTAAAATCTACTACCCTTACCGATCTTTCGAAACCGACGTACAGTCAGTAGCACCACCGACAGATTTTCTGGGTAACTCAAAAAATCTTCACCATTATCGTCAGCCAATGGAAACAGGCCTTAAGACACATAATTCCTCATCTCACCACTAGGGCGTTGTAGGTGGCTGTCGCTAGAGGCGCTGGCGGGGGAATGGGGGCATGGTAATTACAGTGGGCACGACGACCATTCTGAAGAGAATGGAGTGAGATCCACACTTCAGAATGTCTCCTCACTCACTCCGGCCTCAGGTGGTGCTGCTTCCCCCTGCTTTATGAGTGCTCATAGAATATGAGTCTATATTTCGGGTGGTTTACAAAAACTCAAGTCCATAAGTCTTCTGCGGTATCCTCGTTTTTCCCTCTAATGGTTTTCATCGACTTAGCCCTCATACATTGTATATGGATATATGATATATTTATGAATATCATATACTTATATCACTTTAGTTTTTTCTCCATTTTTGATGTGTATCTTACTTGGACACAACAATTCACTAGTTATAACACAATTTATTACTAATCAAAAATGTATTTATTCAAATTTTCCTCTTAAGATTCTACGCATATTTCATCTATGTAGATCTCCTTTGCTTCGCTACCTGCATAGAGTTGTCCCCCTGCATTGACTGCCATATATGTAATAGAGTAGACTCAGTAGCCAATCAGTGCATTCGGAGTAAACTACGACCTTCACCCTGACCTCCTTACATGATATTTATAGCGCCTTGCGACGGTTTTACAGTCTATAGTTAACCTCAAATCTAGTTGGCCACAACCACCCTCTTACATTTGTAATGAATATATTTTACTTTTAGACCCAATGATACTTACAATTATATATTGATAAGTGCATTTATATTCGATCAACAGTTGTCATGTTTAGTCGTCTTGTGTAAGGCCCGGCGTCCACCTACTACGATATGGCTCCGATATGTATAGATGCACCTCCCGATACAAAATCAAAATCGCGTCGGAAGGTCACCTAATATCGGGGCAGTTGACCACATTTCTGCGATTAGGCACCGAAAAAACCCAAACAATGCGTGGTGGATTGGGATGTCTAGACATACGTCTACGATTGTGCACGTTTCTGATATGTCTCCGATATTTGCTTTTTGTATCAGTGACATATCGGTAGGTCTAAATTTCTATCGTAGTAGGTGGACGCCGGGCCTAATAAAGCAATTTATTACTTATACAAAAATGTAAATATTTTCATTTTCTTCTTAAGAAATATTGTAAGAATTTCATCGATGTATACCTCCTTTGCTTTGTTACATTTGTAATGATTACATCTAACTTTTAGATCCAACGATACTTATATATTAATATGTGCATTTATATTCAAGTTTTCCATTATCAATATACTTTCCCTACTAACGTTGATGATATATTATATATATATATATATATATATATATATATATATATATATATATATATATATATAAGGAATATAAAGCCACCGGGTTTTATATGAGTATAAACGGAAGAGAGTCTCCTACAGCCCGCCAGAGGTCCTATGAGGTTATCCTGAGGTTCTCATTGGAGCCACTGAGGCGCTAAAGTCAAGACACGTGAGGGAGTCGACCTGCTGAACGTAGACGAGTCTCAACCCCTCTTTCACCTCGCACCCTCAACCAGATCGGATGTATATCACTCAGCAGAATTTTTTTTTTTTTATCAGAGGATTTATTCAAATTCCTCATAGTTATCATGAATAAATTACTAACCCAAACATATACACTCGTCAATTATTATTCATACTTGTTATTATCCTATCACTTATATATAATTACAGTTTATATATATATATATATATATATATATATATATATATATATATATATACATATCTCCCTGTATTGAGCGGCTAAGCTGAGCGAGTAGCGGCTATAATTAAGGAGACCCAGCTGTGCCTTTCTCTCGGGAGAGTCTACAGTCTACAGTAGACCGTGATTCACGTGCAGTCGGCTATGGCCGGGCATGCGACACGTGATCCGCCCCCCTGGGCACGTGTCAGCGCCGGACATACAAGGTCATTCAAGGTCATGCAGGGACATACGAGGTCATGCCAGCAGCGAGCGGACAAACAACGTAGGCCATTTACTGTTGGGCCAGTTTCCATTGGCCGACGAAAACGGCGTAGATTTTTTTAGTTCTCCTAAAAGCCCGTTTCCACTGGCTGACGAAAACGTAGATTTTTTTAGTTCTCCCATGGACGATCTACAGTCATCACGTTCTAGTCATATGTTGTAAACGCCAGCTTAGAGCACCACCTGACGACTTTTGACTTGATGATCTACAGTCATCAAGTTTTAGTCGTCTAGTGTAAACACCGGGTTAGGGCACCACCTGACAACTATTGGCTTGACGATCTACAGTCGTCATGTTTTTAGTCGTCTAGTGTAAACGCCAGGTAAGTGCACCAATAGATGACTATTAACTTGACGATCTACAGTCGTCACATTTTTAGTCGTCCAATTTAAATGCTAGCTGCATCGGCATGCACAGACAACTCACTGGCATACACAGACAGCCAGACCAGTATACACAGACACCCCGGCCCGGCGTCCACCTACTACGATATGGCTCCGATATGGTCTACTATGCACCTCCCGATACAAAATCAAAATTGCATCGGAAGGTCACCTAATATCGGGGCAGTTGACCACATTTCTGCGATTAGGCACTGAAAAAAAACCCTTAAGATGCGTGGTGGATTGGCTTGTCTAGACAAATGTCTACGATTTTGCACCTTCCCGATATGTCTCTGATATTTGCTTTTTGTATCGGTGCCATATCGGTAGGTCTAAATTTCTATCGTAGTTGGTGGACGCCAGGCCTAACTGCCACACCATACACAGACACCCCCACCATACACAGACACAGACACTAACACCACCATACACAGACACTAACACCCACCATACACAGACACTAACACCCACCATACACAGACACTAACACCATACACAGACACTAACACCCACCATACACAGACACTAAGACCCACCATACACAGACACTAACACCATACACAGACACTAACACCCACCATACACAGACACTACCACCATACACAGACACTAACACCCAACCACCATACACAGACACTAACACCACACACAGACACTAACACCCCACCATACACAGATACTAACACCCACCATAGACAGACACTAACACCATACACAGACACTAACACCATACACAGACACTAACACCCACCATAGACAGACACTAACACCATACACAGACACTAACACCATACACAGACACTAACACCCCACCATACACAGACACTAACACCCCACCATACACTGATACTAACACCATACACAGACACTAACACCACACACAGACACTAACACCCTACACAGACACTAACACCATACACAGACACTAACACCACACACAGACACTAACACCATACACAGACACTAACACCATACACAGACACTAACACCCCACCATACACAGACACTAACACCCCACCATACACAGACACTAACACCCACCATAGACAGACACTAACACCATACACAGACACTAACACCATACACAGACACTAACACCACACACAGACACTAACAGCATACACAGACACTAACACCCTACACAGACACTAACACCATACACAGACACTAACACCACACACAGACACTAACACCATACAGACAGACACTAACACCATACACAGACACTAACACCATACACAGACACTAACACCCCACCATACACAGACACTAACACCATACACAGACACTAACACCACACACAGACACTAACACCATACACAGACACTAACACCATACACAGACACTGACACCACACACAGACACTAACACCATACACAGACACTAACACCATACACAGACACTAACACCATACACAGACACTAACACCATACACAGACACTAACACCACACACAGACACTAACACCATACACAGACACTAACACCATACACAGACACTAACACCACACACAGACACTAACACCATACACAGACACTAACATCATACACAGACACTAACACCCCACCATACACAGACACTAACACCATACACAGACACTAACACCACACACAGACACTAACACCATACACAGACACTAACACCATACACAGACACTAACACCAGACACAGACACTAACACCACACACAGACACTAACACCCCACCATACACAGACACTAACACCCACCATAGACAGACACTAACACCATACACAGACACTAACACCATACACAGACGATAACACCATACACAGACACTAACACCATACACAGACACTAACACCATACACAGACACTACCACTCCACCATACACAGACACCCCACCATACACAGACACTAACACCCCACCATACACAGACACTAACACCATACACAGACACTAACACTATACACAGACACTAACACCATACACAGACACCCCACCATACACAGACACCCCACCATACACAGACACTAACACCATACACAGACACTAACACCATACACAGACACTAACACCATACACAGACACTACCACTCCACCATACACAGACACCCCACCATACACAGACACTAACACCCCACCATACACAGACACTAACACCATACACAGACACTAACACCATACACAGACACTAACACCATACACAGACACCCCACCATACACAGACACCCCACCATACACAGACACTAACACCATACACAGACACTAACACCATACACAGACACTAACACCATACACAGACACTACCACTCCACCATACACAGACACCCCACCATACACAGACACTAACACCCCACCATACACAGACACTAACACCATACACAGACACTAACACCATACACAGACACCCCACCATACACAGACACTAACACCCCACCATACACAGACACTAACACCATACACAGACACTAACACCATACACAGACACCCCACCATACACAGACACTAACACCCCACCATACACAGACACTAACACCATACACAGACACTAACACCATACACAGACACCCCACCATACACAGACACCCCACCATACACAGACACTAACACCATACACAGACACTAACACCATACAAAGACACCCCACTATACACAGACACTAACACCCCACCATACACAGACACTAACACCCCACCATACACAGACACTAACACCATACACAGACACCTACACCATACACAGACACTAACACCATACACAGACACTAACACCACACACAGACACTACCACTCCACCATACACAGACACCCCACCATACACAGACACTAACACCCCACCATACACAGACACTAACACCATACACAGACACTAACACCATACACAGACACCCCACCATACACAGACACTAACACCCCACCATACACAGACACTAACACCCCACCATACACAGACACTAACACCATACACAGACACCCCCACCATACACAGACACTAACCCTCCACCATACACAGACACTACCACTCCACCATACACAGACACCCCACCATACACAGACACTAACACCCCACCATACACAGACACTAACACCCCCCCCATACACAGACACTAACACCATACACAGACACTAACACCCCACCATACACAGACACTAACACCCCACCATACACAGACACTAACACCACACACAGACCCTAACACCATACACAGACCCTAACACCCCACCATACACAGACCCTAACACCATACACAGACACCACCACCATACACAGACACCCCCACCATACACAGACACCCTATCACCATACACAGACCCTAACACCCCACCATACACAGACACTAACACCATACACAGACACTAACCCTCCACCATACACAGACACCCTATCACCATACACAGACACTACCACTCCACCATACACAGACCCTAACACCACCACACACGTACGGCCGGCAGTACTCTCGGCATGACGGAGCGCCGGCCTGTGTCGGGCCCGCGGGTTGTCATGGGAGGTGACATTTACACGGCGCCCTGGAGGAGGTCTGGAGGACGCAGTGACACGGGGTAAAGGTGAGATGTATCGGGCGTGCTGAATACCGCCACAGTCGGGCTTCCCGCTGCTGTGTTCAATATCATACTGCCCGGAGGAGCCTGGAGGGACTGGAGTACAGGGGCTTATAATACACTCACTGTGACCAGAGGGTATTACTGATATACGTATGGAAGTAATAGAACTGGAAATGGCTTAAACCCTCTATGTAAGAATGTAGATTATATATGTATATATATATATATATATATATATATATATATATATATATATATTTATCTCACCCCTGGAACAAATGCCCATAGCCCTAACATTGGGAACTCGTTCTCCATGCCCCTACGAGTATTGCGGTCCGTTCTCCATGGTCTATAACGTGTGCGTCATCCATTCTTTTAATGTGTACAGGGGTGAAATAAATACAGAAAGCAACTCATTTTGGTCAAAGAAGTCATTCTGCAACTCGTTTGAATGCTACATGATATTCACTCGGCTGTCGCCTCGTTCATATCATACCGCATCAAACTCGTGGAGATCGACGACTTTGACCAAAACTTGTTGGTTTCTTCTTTAATATATATATATGGAAAGAATACAAAGACACACGTATTCACATACAGGTGGCCAATTCTCACCTGAGACCAGTCCCATTTACCTTTTATAATATTTATATATATATATATATATATATATATATATATATATATATATATATATATATATATATTGTCTTTATATATTCATATATATTAAGAGGGAACTGCATTTAGATCTACAACTTCGGTAAACATGCCATGAGTTTTGGTTTAGAGTAATCTCACAAGGCACGGCATACTTGCCTTTTTGATCTCCAGGATAAATGAAACGATCCAAATTAAAAAAAGGCATAAGGCCTGTTTCCATTGGCTGACATAAACGATGGAGATTTTTCTTCAGTTACCCAGAAAGTCTGTCTGTGGTGTCACCAACTGTGCGTTATTATAGGAAAATCAGTGAGGGATATGAATTTCACTTAGTGACCAAGCTTTCACTCAGTGTTCGGTGGTGCCACATTGAATAATCTAAGCAGAAAAAGTCATGGGTCATTTCACGAGCTGGGTCGTTTCCATTGACTGATTTTGGGTCAGAAGTGCCAAAAGTCTGTCTGCGGTTCCTGACGTTAGAACAATGATGGGAAATTGGCCAATGGAAACAGGCCTATAGCGAGGTTATGGAGCAATTTTCAATAGCTATGGATCAAGTGTGGCTCAGACTTTATCTCACATCTATCACTGACTTATTGGCTAATGCTTCTGAAATTATCCCCCCTCATGTGTGACCTTCAAACTCTCCTTATGTCCTTTAGAGCTGATGTGATTGGGTTTAACATGTGTGACCTTCAAACTCTCCTCATGTCCTTTAGAGCTGATGTGATTGGGTTTAACATGTGTGACCTTCAAACTCTACCCATCTACTTTAGAGCTGATGTGATCAGGTTTTACATGTTGTAAAGCCTAGAGCCTTAGACTAGCTAGGTGAAGAACTTAAGACGAAGGGAGTTATAACTCAAACACAGATGTACTATGTACTACTTTGAGTCAAGAACTAACCTGAGTTTTAATGCTGATTCAATGACATGTCCATTCAGTTTATATACACACAGCAGGTGGCATCTGGGTACAGGGTCAGCTTCTCAACTCTGTGCTGGGATTGGCTGAAGAAGCAACAGCCAATCAGAACTGACCAGTCTCATTCCGGTCTGTTGCGCATGCCAAGGAGGGCCACTCATATCACTAACAACTCAGGTGTCAGTGTCATGTCAGAGCGCCCTGCCCCCATGTGGCCAGACTGGGAACTAGAGTGAGTGATAATGAGGGTAAATTTACATATGCCATTCACTGCATGGCTGCCATACGGTCAACATCAAGACAAGGAGGGAGCTACTACAAGATGGTGACTGTCCTAATGCAGCCATTTTGGTACTGATAAATACAGGTAATTAATCTCTTCACATAGGAACAAATTTAATTGGTCACCATGGGGCTGTATAGACTGGAACTTTACATTATCCTACCCCTAATAAAAAACCGCCATAGACTTAACATACGCAAATTTTATGCAGCGTGCCATGACATAAAGTATGTTTTATGCCACGAGGGTAATACAAAAATTGACCAATCAGAGACAAGGATGTCAGCTACTATGAAAAAAGTTCCGGTTGCACTGAAAGGGCCCATTCAAATGTTTGTTAACATGGTACAGAATATTATGAAGTAGCCTACAGTGATTTATGAAACCAGCCACACCCCAAACGCGATTTATGATATATACATCCAAACATAATGTGTGTGTTGTTGATTTCCAAGCTGCTGTTACAATCTACTTATTACACCACTCGGGCAGAACAAGCCTCACCTAGCACTTTGGATAAAATAGCAAACAATATAGGCCCTACAATTCTTAACTGGATTTCAGTGAGTGTTTGCATATTTCCTAGTATTCTTCCGTCATGGAGAGGGGTAGGATAAATACTAAACCGAACTCGAGATAGACTTGTCAGTGTTTATACCACACCGGTCAGGTCTACTACTCACTACGCGCAGCTAACGCCTTGCGTAGTAATTCGTGACCTGCCCGTCGTGGCATAAACACTGACAAGTCTAACTCTCGTTCAGTTTCTACTAAATATGTGACCTCCAAACTCTGCTCATCTAATTTAGAGCTGCAGTGGTGGGGTTAAGACCCCTGCCTCACACTACCAAACAGAAACCCAGGCACGTCGGACCACTGTCACAGACAAAGAGTCTCAAAGTGACCCTGCCGCCTCCTGCCCGCGTAAACCGGGATTAGGTTTCACGAGAAGGAGAAGGCGGCGAGGTTTAAGGCCCGTGAGGAGGGATCTAAACCATTGAATGCTCAGATAAATAGGCTGCCGGCCCCCAGTAAGGGAGCTAATTGTGGTTTTATGGTAAGGTGTTCATCATTGCTGAGCCTTTGCCTTTCGCAAAACTTATGTATTACACGAGAACGTTGGTAATTACTGTTTTTTCTGTCTTTTATTGCATAAAGAATGGAACAGTAATATCAAGAAGTGACTCCGTGATCCATGGATCCTAAATATGTGCCATGAATTTATCTTACGAGCCAAGCGCGATTCTGTAGCAAACTAAAATGAATGACATGTTTTCAGTGGTTATGGATCCGGTGCGGTTATGACTTTACCTCACCTGTATCACTGACTATTTGACTAATATTTGTGACAGCATCCCACATTTATTTTACAATACTCTATGGGTGTTGGGTAGAAGTTCCTAATGATAAGTTTTAGGGGGAGGGGGGACCACCAGTAGTGACATAAACACCGTTATATTCAAAGCAGGTTTTCATCAGTTTGTCTATTCTAAAATGTTCGGCAGTGTTTATAAACATATAATGTTGACAGCGAGCAGTGTTTTAGGAAAAGGATTCGGTGGAATTCTGTGAAAAATGTTGTTTCTGATTAACTGTATGTAGACTATTTAGTTTAACTGGGAAATGTTACTATAGTTGACCATGTTGCCTGAATGTTATCCCAGTAAGAGGGGGTGTCCAACTACTACGGTTTTGCTCCTGACACCCTATGATTAACATAGCAGCAAGCTCTGTGTCACCCAAATATAAATTGTGGTACAATCATAGAGCTCTGTGTTAATTAGTCAGGTTTCAATGCAGATGCACGCCAACACGCTACAACGAAAAAAGACAAAATCGTGGGGTGTCTATGTGTGAGTTTCATAGCGCGTTGTGGCATATTGTAGCCCTATTCGTGGCCTATCATCAATGCACTACAATGTCAGTAATGACGGCGATATGCGTTGTCAACAAGGTAGCACATTGGGAGGTCTATCGTAGTGACTTGTGGTCCATCGTAGTAGGTGGGAGGAGGCATGTCTAAGGACATTACAGTAATTGAAAAATTAAAATACCACTATCCCAAACCTGCTGATCTAGATCATTCCCCTACCCCTCCCCCCTGTATTTTGATTTCTGGTTAGATAATGTATATATAACACCCAAGCAGTTTCCAATAACACGTTCGCATATTCTTCTACACAAATGCTTCGCTCATCCAACATACAATACTCTATTCAACTATGTATCTCGGGGACACTATTCTACAGAAACGTATTTTCACGACTCACACCTTTATAGGTAGAAAAGAAAAACCTGAATATGGAATTCTAGATTCTAATATAGAAATACAAATTTCATACAAGCACCACAGTGATACTTTCATATGCTCACCTATTTATTTCCACATAGTGGCACCTGATATAGAAGCCGTTGATATGAACAATATCATAAAGAATCTACCATACAAAGTATTCCAGGTCAATTTGCACGATCGATGAAGAATTCCGACCCTATAAGCCTGCCTCTATTGTAAAGACTCTGATTGCTATCGCTCTTTCCATTACTATGATACTGTAATCATTCCATTGCTATAATACCCACTTCTCAGGGTGACGCCATCTTTGAATTATTAATAACTGAGGTGGACTCCAAGCAGCGGCAGGAGAATAAAACTCGACCATAAAGCTGCCCTCCAATTCCCAATAGCCTCATTCTCCAGCCACTTAATTGAATTCAGGATGGAATCCGTATATTCGGCAATAGAGCCTGCGGAAAGGGAGCGTCATGGGGACTGCGTGGAATACTGATTGACTCAGGATCGGTATGAGAATAGGCATTGGTGATTGTTCATTATACATCTCAGTGCGATGGAAAATAATTATATAGAACGTCCTGACCATGCTGTACAATTCACAGAATGAGATGGTAATTTACGGTTTGTACGGACTGAGGCATTTATACCGAGTTCCGTACAAACGGTAAATTATCATCGAGTTCTGTGACTTGAACAAGCATGGTTGGACGTTATATATTTACTATATACCCAAAATTAAAAAAAAATCAATTTCATTTGGCTTAACAACCAATTTTTTTGATAAACGTGTATGGCAAGGTGGTCCGTATTTTAGTGTACGGACCAGCGGTATGTACAGTATTTTAACGTCATATGCCGAAACGGTGAGTATTTACAGTATATACGGCATGGGTAGATAGTAATAAGTAGAAACGGTCCAAGGTCAGATTCAATTTCTATTCATGCAGCAAGGTCATGCGCATAGTTATATTTGCTAGGCGGTAGCCGGGCGAAGACAGAAGAATTATTTCACCCCGGTATTTTCCTCCTTAAGCCCAATGCCCATCTACCAATTTCGGAGCATTCATGTACCTTTGTCGGCGATAAACAGATGGTAATTTGTCTCTGCCAAGGCATCCTAGCGGAGTCGGCCATAGTGAGTAGATGTAGGATAGCTAGGCAAGGATGAGCCACCGATTAGTGAACCACCTCCTTCAGATGTCCTTTTGTCGTCAACAAGTTGTGGTTTCTATGTTCCAAAATTGGTGGCGAAAAGTTTATCAACCTGTTGACAAATCTAGCCGCTGTCGTTAAGTGTAGACTGATTTGCTTAGGACTAATACCCACCAACCCCTCTCCTCAATGTCCGCCGGTCCAGCGTAGAGTTACGTAATTTGCCTGCGACAAGTTCACTGACTCCTATACGATTTGCGAGCTAATCGTCCAACCCTTAATCGGTAGATGGGCTTTGGGCTTTAGGCTTAACGTTAGGAAATCATACTCCATGGCCGTGAGGGTAGTGTATCTAATATTCAATGGCTAATTGGGTGAGTTATTTTATTGATTAATAATGTTTCTGATCATGTATACTTGGTATATTAAAATCAGAATCCCACTCGATGAAAATAACTTGTTCCGCACTCCACCTCATTTGACTGCTCTATTATTCACTCAGCTTCGCTTTGTGAATTTTTCTCAAAAGGGAAATAAAGAATATCACGATACAACGATAAAGGGACCCCACATTTATATTTGAATAATACAAGAGTCATCATTAACAAACAGAAAAAAATGAACTAGACATGAAAGAAAAGAAATCTCTACAATTATCTGGTAGCAGGAACGAACCACTTCAAACTTTATTTGATATCAGGTTTCCTCCTTCCCCTTCTACAGATTATCAGGTATCCAATTAAAAGTGAAAAAAAACATATTTCAGGAGACAGTCTGAGAATTGTACGATTTCCCTTATTGAATTGCCTGACATTTAATTACGTCTGGTACTTCACTGACATAACGTCGATATCTTAAACGTAATTGTTCTCAAAAGAATTCTGTATGACATTTCAAGGCCACCCTTCCCGCTCTTATCTGCTGCAAAGCCATCCCAACTACATACACTTTATTGGTTTACAGAAATAACCCTCATTAAATGGTCCCATGTATATTGTTTACTGGCACCATGCTTCGCATTGGATTATCGTTAATTAATAGAGTAATAACTGCAAGTAAAATAAATATTTTAAGTTGATAAGATAATCTAACATTAATACTGAGATTACTTTTTAGAGCGTGCTCGTACGCCCTATATACGTTGCCTATAAAAGGTTAGAGAGTTCATATAGACTTTCAGCGTGCTGCAAAAAATCTTTCCCTTCACTATGTGCATGCTGTTCGCTGTGCTATTGGATAAGGACACACTGTTGCTTGCTATGTTTTGATCCAAGACTCAGACAGTTAGAGAAATGGCAAATTGACTGGGTGAAAGGGGGTTACAGAAACCTATCCATAGACTGAATGTAACCCAAACCTTTTAGTTGTTATTTATTTAAAATTGTACGCTCATTCATCAATGATGAATATTCCATTTGCTCATAGTATACTGATTACAGGACAACGTGAGCATTCCGGAGATAATATTCAGGGACCTGTTTCACTAGTTTTGTGACATGTTTGTGACACCATACAGACATTGGGGTTGTCTAGTTTTGTGACAACACAAGTAGCTGCCCTTAGGTAAAGACAGACCCCAAACATAAGAATTAGACAAATCTATGCATCATGGACCTGTTTCACAAGTTTCAGAAGCAGCACCAACAGTGCAAGCAAGAACAGACAAAACAAAGTCTAATGTCTAGTTTTTATGAAATCGGACACACCATCTAGACGCCATCTAGACATGTCACGAAACTAGTGAAACAGGTCCCAGGTTCTTGATGCCCCAGTCACCCTGGCGTGAAAGATGGCGTTTTTCCGTGTATGCACGTCTACGTTCTTCTACGCATTTTTAAATCTACAAATACGCCGCAAAACGAGGAGATAAGTAAAGAAAAGTCGGAATGCGCCGAAAAGCGCCACAATACGTACGGAAGCGTAAATAATCGTTGATGAACGTGGAGAAGTATACTAAAGGGTTAAAGCAAAGCAAACAGATACGTTCCAATTCTGTAGCTAATACGTGGTCCCCACCAATTCAAATACGTAGAAGAAACGCCAAATTATACGCCAGTGTGACTGGGGCATAAGCGTTAAAGCAAAGCAAACAGATACGTTCCAAATATGTAGCTAATACATGGTCCCCACCAATTAAAAATACATAGAAGAAACGCCAAAATTTACGCCAGTGTGACTGGGGCATCAGAAGTACCAGAACAGGACATCCATTAAAGGCATGTCCTGTGCCATTCCCTGTTCTATTGACTACGAGTTTACATGTATTCGAATCTGTACTTGTGCTCCCAAAGCTTCCCCAACCATGCAGATTTATGTATTTAATGTTGTCACTTCATTGTCCGGATAAAAGTCTCTACCGCTTTTAAAAAGTATAATAGACACTGAATGAAGATGATTTATCAAATCATATCTGGCCATATAGATATGTCTTCTCTGCATCCACAGCTATATGTCTGTGTTCTTTTTAAATGCGTGTATTTAAGCTATCAGTTAGATCACCGCGGCATTTAGTCCTCCGTATTAAATCCCTACAGACGTCCTCAGAGCCCAGTACTGCCCCAATAAAAAAAACCAGTACAACGACTGGAGACAAAGGCATTACCGACAATACAAAGACATATAGACGAGTGCAGAACAGGAGACAGCTCCTGACAAAAACTCTACATGGATGGAGGACACAACAGACAGAGTGGGCAGGGGAGCGGGGGAGCGGGGGAGCGGGGGAGCGGGGGAGCGGGGGGGCGGGGGAGCGGGGGAGCGGGGGAGTGGGGGAGCGGGGGAGCGGGGGAGCGGGGGAGCGGGGGAGCGGGTGAGAGGGGGAGCGGGGGAGCGGGGGAGTGGGGGAGCGGGGGAGCGGGGGAGAGGGGGAGCGGGGGAGCGGGGGAGCGGGGGGAGCGGGGGAGCGGGGGAGCCGGGGAGTGGGGGAGCGGGGGAGCGGGGGAGTGGGGGAGCGGGGGAGCGGGGGAGCGGGGGAGCGGGGGAGCGGGGGAGCGGGTGAGAGGGGGAGCGGGGGAGCGGGGGAGTGGGGGAGCGGGGGAGCGGGGGAGCGGGGGGAGCGGGGGGAGCGGGGGAGCGGGGGGAGCGGGGGAGCGGGGGAGCGGGGGAGTGGGGGAGCGGGGGAGCGGGGGAGAGGGGGAGCGGGGGAGCGGGGGAGAGGGGGAGCGGGGGAGCGGGGGAGCGGGGGAGTGGGGGAGCGGGGGAGAGGGGGAGCGGGGGAGCGGGGGAGCGGGGGAATGGGGGAGCGGGGGAGCGGGGGAGCGGGTGAGAGGGGGAGAGGGGGGGCGGGGGAGCGGGGGAGCGGGGAGGGGGAGAGGGGGAGAGGAGGAGAGGGAGAGAGGGAGGGGGAGAGGGGGAGGGGGAGAGGGCGAGCGGGGGAGAGGGCGAGAGGGAGAGGGGGAGGGAGGGGAGGCTGTTTGAGTGACATGGGTCATAGAATTATCTTCTGTCTCCCTCTCCTTCTCCCCATACCTCCCTCACCCCACTCCCTCCCTCACAACACACCACACATCTCTTTTGCCGTCGTTCCGCCATTGTTCGCCACACGCGAGGAACTCTCCGGCCGGGGCCTAGAAGGAGGCGAGGAAGTCTTCTGCTGGGTGGCGGCGCGTCCTCAATCAGTTTGGCACAGTCGGGTGGAACCAGCGTGAGGTGCGGAACATTTATCTTAAAACGCCAGTCACGTTCTTCTTCATGGTCCGAGTGTGCCTGGCAGCGGCGAAGATTTTTTTTTTTTTTGGTATCGCGGAGAGGGTGGGAGGCATTTTAGTTAGGGAGGAATGTGCCGAAAGATCCATTTCTATCTGTTTAAACATTCATATAAAGCTGCATCTGGAATCGTATAATATGGAGAAACCAAACAAGAGTTAGTCGTGTTGTTGTTTATCGCACGACGACAAGATCGCGTATTACTGCTAGAGGCGAAGCCGAGAGCAGTTATATGCGGTCTTGCCGGAGTGCGATGAACAATAACACAACTAACTCGATTTTGGTTTAGAATTTATCCTACCCCGCCCGTCTAAAACACTTCTACATTAACAGATGACGTCATTTGTCAAGTGTATCCCACTAGAGCGATATTTTTCATTTTTCTGAACTCTAGACCGAATACAGTGACCCAATGTTAAGCCTATGGAGTTTTTTATTAGAGGTAGGATAAATACTCAATACCCCACGAGTTTGGATGTCTCGGCTGTATATTGACACGTTTCCTCTTCTATACGTTAGCTTAATGGCTGTATTTGCCGCAAAGTGTATATGAAGAGAAATATCGCGTGCGGGACATGTATACGGAAGTCGTATACATTTTACACTATCATTACTATGAATAGTAGATATCAATATAACTTCAGATGATCAATGATATGGTTCCCTACTTCCAAACTGAAATAAGCATAGGGACCCTTTTCCGTTATTTCGGAGATTCTGTTATGCCAGAATCTCCAGGTAGCGAATTCCAGGCACATTTCCTACGCAGACTACGTCATAGGTGTTTAATAAATACACAATATTGACTGGTTTCAGATACAAGCGGCCGTATGCTCCGATGAGTTGACGCGTAGTAATATCCGAGCGTATGCGAGGATAATGTGTAGAGTCATCTCCGAGGAGCATACAACCGCTTGTATCCGAAACCAGTCTATATTGTATTTATTATCCACCTTTTCTGGTCAAATGGCATGTCGATATCAGTTTGTTTTAGTTATGCACTATTTTTTCATACGCACTATTTTTCCGTATGCGCCACCCGGAGCATACAGCATATCTGTATGCTGCGGGTATGTCCATACACACTCGCTACGTGTTTTCTATGGACACTTCGTATTAGGTGGATATATCTGTATGCTCCAGGTATGTCCATACAAACTCCCCATGTGTTTTCTATGGACACTTTGTATTAGGTGGATATATCTGTATGCTCCGGGTATGTCCATACAAACTCCCCATGTGTTTTCTATGGACACTATGTATCAGGTGGATATATCTGTATGGTCTGGGTATGGTGATACACACTCCCTATGTGTTTTCTATGGACACTTTGTATTAGATGGATATATCTATATGCTCCAGGTATGTCCATACAAACTCCCCATGTGTTTTCTATGGACACTTTGTATTGGGTGGATATATCTGTATGCTCCGGGTATGTCCATACAAACTCCCCATGTGTTTTCTATGGACACTTTGTATTAAATGTGTAATAAAACAAAATCATCACTAAGACGATGCTGAAATATTTAATCTGCCGTCTTCAGAGAACACGTCTGCGGTTCGCTCCGTGTTTCCCTCCGCCCTGTGCGGCTTTGTGAACGTGTCTCGTTTGAAGTTCCGCACAGCGTGTGAGGTGAGGATGGAACACAGAGAGGATATCTTACCGCAGACTCACAGGCCCGCCTGACGTCTTATCTGTGAGGTGTTATCAGGGGTAGGCGTGGCTGCCTTTACTGTGGAGATATGACGCGCTCTCAGTCACGCCACCCGCCTCCTCTTATCTATAAACATCCCCACTGAAGCTCCGGGCATACCTTAAAGGCATATCATACAATACACAGCGGCGCCACCTACTGATTTTCAAATACAGGTAATTATCAGTTGAAACTAGTTCTGATTTATTCTAATTCCAAATGAGGGAATTTCATTTTTTGTCCTGTATATCCCGCCTTAACAGGTAAAATATGCCTCTGTTCATTTACTTGAATTACAGAAAATGTTCTGAAAAATATGGTTTTCAATTATTTTAAAAACAAGGATGGTTACCTATGAATTTTAAAACTTAAATGTGTAGTACCATACATATGCTATGTTCTGTGAAAGTTTGAGGAAAGTGTCATTGGTTTTACTATGTGAAAAACCACCTTTTAAAATTGTTATATATTCTATAATAAAATCATCATAATATTGATTTAACTGGCATGGTGACCCCCGATTTTTAAGTCAGATATGTGTTCTACAACACTATAACAATTGCTATACACTCGTTTATAATATCATCATAATGTCCACTCAAAAAAGAAATAATCATGACAGTGACTCCCATTTTTTCCCCATCTAATTTGAAAAAAAATTGGCATGGGTTTTACCCGGTAGATTGTATTATGCTCCTTTAACCACACAGACATTGACAGAGAACTCAAAGCTTGCATTTTCTGAATACCCAGCAATATGAGAGGTGCTTGTTTTCACATCAGAAGCATTGGGCATATATGTAGAGCCATTTTCTATCTGCATTTATTGTGAGGACATTTCTGTAGTGAGAGGAACACCGATTGACTCCCCTACTGGTAAATACCCAGCCCCTACATTACACTGAAGTATACTCAGAAGTGGGTAGAAGCAGAAGGGCTGCCCATACATTCATTATGCATGTCACTTAGTCTTTGATGTTACTGCTAAGTTGTGTCTGCAAAGAGCAAACTTAAAAACCGCCTTCCAGATATGTTCCTGGCCAATCACGATGAATATATATAGTAGCACGAGGTTTAACGTGCCTCTCCAGTGATTAAAACCCATACCACACATAAAATAACCCGAAATTCTGGGATGGCCAGTAAAAACGGAGTCTATTGGGGGTTTTCTCTCCGAATCAGCATTTTTGTAAGTTGTTTCACTTAAGCAGCGACAGCAAATTGAAATGAAATCGAAACCAAATATGGATTCCATCTCTTGAGAGTGGACGACGCTGGTAAAAGGGGCAGCAATCATGACATGTGTGGACAGGTTTCACTTTTTTTAAATTTAGACTCTAGTGGTGGATCTATTTCCTAAAACACTATGTCAGATTAAAACCGTGTCCGTTCTATAATACGATGATAGCATGGAAGTGTAAATGCATTTATATCATCTGAATTTCGTGACGAAAAACTTTGGTGATGCCGGAAAGTGATTGCGTTTCAACATTGACATTCTCCTTTTTGTAACCATGCGTGTGAAAGACAAGAGGGAAAATAACTCCGACAACGTGGTCTAGGTGTTTCACTGGGTTTATAAGAGAAAAGGTGGTTACTGAGCCCGTACGGATAGTCTTTCGAGGTCATTGGTTGCAAAAATATGGCCTAATGCCACAAGTAGAGGGACATATTTCTGTGTCAAATGACCGAGAGTGGCCATCTGTACGTACCCAGTTACTATGTTTTCTTATTAATATACTTCCTAGTTATTTAAAAATGCTGTTTTATTATCTATTCTGCACCGCAAATCGCAACCCATTCCCATACAAATCCATTGCCATTCACTATGTCAATTACATGAACGTCCTACATTAGATACCTCGTTATTTGGTCATTCTGCACGTTTTCTTTTTACAATGAGTTTATAAAATGTCTCCAAAGTCATAAAGTGGTAGCAGTATGTGTTGCCAACATCATCTTGCCGTTGTTACCGACTTCCAGTCTGTCTGTGTGTCCACTGTCGCGGTCATGAGGGAATGAACTTCTTGTAACCAATTGAGCTCCCCTATTCAAGCTATTTAAGTTGTATTGCATGAATGCCTTATTTCATATACCTTAAAATTTGGTTATTGACTTTCACTTGTAACGAGGAGTTTTTTAACACGTCTCTGAACTCACAAATAGTTAGAGAACTACCCATTTTGTTTTTATTACCTATTAACTGGTCTCGCGGGCATCGCGATAACTTTCGTTAATGAGCCAAACGTTGGTCGCAGTGGTGCGAACATTATCTATACTACACCCCTAGCAGTGGGTAGTATTTCATAGCCATTCGCTCACAGGTATAGAGTAATAAAGCAGAGCTGAGAACGATGGAGCTTTGATGTGGGCAATGCAGTTAATCCTTTAATGTCAGGTGGTGCAGGCAGGAATCCCCTGCTCAGAAAGTACGCTTAGTGCTTTGCTTTATGCTATGGACAAATTCGAGTGAAATTTGATTTGCATCAGCAATGGAAGGGAAGATAATTTGATTTGTCATGTTGATGGGTGCTCTTTTTCAAACTAAAACCAGACAAATAGCACTCGATACAGATGAGTATATTATAATGTAAAAGAACAATCTACGGTGTCTACATTCTGAAAACAAAAAAAGATAAGCTCATTTCCCCCCAAAAAACAAAGAAAAGGTAGTGCCTTGGGGAATGTTTAAGATGTAATAGTTTTTACCCTAAAATGATAGATTTTTAGCATAAGAAATACAGACAATACGGGTGTAGTTTCATGTATACCATTACTGGGCAAACATTATCATATATCTATGGCATATCATCTATGAAATAGTTCCCGCTGCTACGACAATACTGATGCGAACGACTAGTTTTATGCTACCCTGAATGGAAAAAGTCGTCTAGGCTGTCGTTGATTGTTGGATCCATCGCATCGTCCAGCCTCTGGGACGACAGAATGTTATACAACGTACCACTGACACCCGGCCCTCCTGACTGGACCCTACCACGAACACCTGACTGTCGTGAGTCAGACGGGAGCCTACCACAGACACCCGGCTGTCGCGGCTTAGACCGGACCCTACCACAGTCCCCGGCTGTCGGGGCTTAGATAGGAGCCTACCACAGACTCCCGGCTGTTGTGGCTTAGACTGGAGCCTACCACAGACACCCGGCTGTCGCGGGTTAGACGGGACCTGACTAGACCTTACCACAGTCCCCAGCTGTCATGGCTTAGACCGGATCCTACCACAGTCTCCGGCTTTCGCAGCTTAGACTGACCACAGACTCCCGGCTGTCACAGCTTAGACACGACCTGACTGGAGCCTACCACAGACACCCGGCTGTCGCGGGTTGGACTGGACCTGACTGGACCCTACCACAGACTCCCGGCTGTCGCACCTTAGACTGGACCCTACCACAGACTCCCGGCTGTCGCACCTTAGACTGGACCCTACCACAGACTCCCAGCTGTCGCGGCTTAGATTGGATACTACCACAGACCCTGGCTGTCACGGCTTAGACCGAAGCCTACCACATACCCCGGCTGTCAGGGCTGAGACTGGAGCCTACCACAGACTCCCGGCTGTCGTGGCTTAGACCGGACCCTACCACAGACTCCAGCTGTTGCGGCTTAGACTGAAGCCTACCACAGACTCCGGCTGTCACAGCTTAGACCGGACCTGACTGGACCACACCACAGACTGCTGGCTGTCGGGGCTTAGACCAGACCTGACTGGACCACACCACAGACTGCTGGCTGTCGGGGGTTAGACCGGACCTGACTGGACCCTACCACAGACTCCCGGCTGGCTAGGGTTAGACCGGATCCGACTGGACCCTACCACAGTCCTCGGCTGTCAGGGCTTAGACTGGACCCTACCACAGACGCGGCTGTCGGGGCTTAGACTGGAGCCTACCACATACTCCCACTGCCGCGGCTTAGACCGGACCCTACCACAGACCCCAGCTGTCGCAGCTTAGACCGGACCCTACCACAGACTCCCAGCTGTGGCGGCTTAGACAGGACCCTACCACAGTCCCTGGCTGTCACGGCTTAGACAGGACCCTACCACAGTCCCCGGCTGTCGGGGCTTAGACTGGATCCTTCAGCATACTCCCGGTTGTCGCGGGTTAGACAGGACCTGACTGGACCCTACCACAGACTCCCAGCTGTCGCAGCTTAGACTGGAGCCTACCACAGTCCCCGGCTGTTGCAGCTTAGACCGGAGCCTACCACAGTCCCCGGCTGTCGCAGCTTAGACCAGACCTGACTGGACCCTACCACAGACTCCCGGCTGTTGTGGCTTAGACTGGACCTGACTGGATCCTACCGCATACTCCTGGCTGTGGCGGCTTAGACCGGACCTGACTGGACCCTACCGCAGACTCCCGGCTGTCGCGGCTTAGACGGGACCTGACTGGACCCTACCGCAGACTCCCGGCTGTCGCGGCTTAGACCGGACCCTACCACAGACTGCCGGTTGTCGCGGGTTAGACCGGACCTGACTGGACCCTACCGCAGACTCCTGGCTGTCGCGGCTTAGACCGGACCTGACTGGACCCTACCATAGACTCCTGGCTGTCGCGGCTTAGACTGGACCCTATCACAGACTCCTGGCTGTCGTGGCTTAGACCGGACCTGACTGGAGCCTACCACAGACTCCCGGCTGTCTCTGGTTAGACGGTACCTGACTGGACCCTACCACAGACTCCCGGCTGTTTCTGGTTAGACGGTACCTGACTGGACCCTACCACAGACTCCCGGCTGTTTCTGGTTAGACGGTACCTGACTGGACCCTACCACAGACTCCCGGCTGTCTCTGGTTAGACCGGACCTGACTGGACCCTATCGCAGACTCCCGGCTGTCTCTGGTTAGACGGGACCTGACTGGACCCTACCACAGACTCCCGGCTGTCGCGGCTTAGACCAGACCAGACTGGACCCTACCACAGACTCCCGGCTGTCGCGGGTTAGACGGGACCTGACTGGACCCTACCACAGACTCCCGGCTGTCTCTGGTTAGACGGGACCTGACTGGACCTTACCACAGACACCCGGCTGTCTCTGGTTAGACCGGACCTGACTGGACCCTACCACAGACACCCGGCTGTCGCGGGTTAGACGGGACCTGACTGGACCCTACCACAGACTGCCGGTCGTCGCGGGTTAGACGGGACCTGACTGGACCCTACCACAGACACCCGGCTATAACGGGTTAGACGGGACCTGACTGGACCCTACCACAGACACCCGGCTGTCGTGGCTAAGACAGGAGCTGACTGGACCCTACCACAGACACCCGGCTATAACGGGTTAGACGGGACCTGACTGGACCCTACCACAGACACCCGGCTGTCGTGGCTAAGACAGGAGCTGACTGGACCCTACCACAGACACCCGGCTATAACGGGTTAGACGGGACCTGACTGGACCCTACAGCAGACTCCCGGGTGTCGCGGGTTAGACCGGACCTGACTGGACCCTACCGCATGCAGACACCCGGCTATAACGGGTTAATCAGGAGCTGAGTGATGTTGACGGAGGTGATGTCGTTAAGTGACGCGCGTCTGTAATAAAGGGCTATTTACATCGGGCGGCACGACGACAGCGCGCACCACGCGGAGTGCTGTAATTGTGTTTACAGCACTCCACCGCCCCCAGGGTCTTCTGAGCGTGCGCAGAGCGGAAAACGCCGCCCGTTTCCGGCCGAGCTGCCGCGGGGTTTACACGGCGAGCGCCGCAGTGCATACCGAGCATCGCAGTGTATACCGAGCAACGCATTGCATGCTGAGCACACTGAGCTGCTCTGAGGTTTACAGGCCGAGCGGCGCAGTGTATACCGAGCATCGCAGTGTATACCGAGCAACGCATTGCATGCTGAGCACACGGAGCTGCTCTGAGATCTAAACGCCGAGCGGCGCAGTGTAAACCGAGCACACTGAGCTACTCTGAGGTTTAAACGCCGAGCGGCGCAGTGTATACCGAGAACACTGAGCTGCTCTGAGGTTTACAGGCCGAGCGGCGCAGTGCAGACCGAGCACACTGAACTGCTCTGAGGTTTACAGGCTGAGCGGCGCAAAGTATACCGAGCACACTGAACTGCTCTGAGATTTACAGGCTGAGCGATGTAGTGTATACCGCACACAGTGAATTACTCTGAGGTTTACACGCAGAGCGGTGCAGTGTATACTGAGCACACTGAGCTGCTCTGAGGTTTACACACCAAGTGCCGCAGTGCATGCCGAGCACCACAGTGTATACCGAGCACACTGAGCTGCTCTGAGGTTTACAGGTCGAGTGGTGCAGTGTATACCGAGCACACTGAGCTGCTCTGAGGTTTACAGGTCGAGTGGTGCAGTGTATACCGAGCACACTGAGCTGCTCTGAGGTTTACAGGTCGAATGGCGCAGTGTATACTAAGTGCCGCAGTGGGAATCCTTACCAGTGCCGTTGCAACTGTCTCTTGATTTGAATGCCTTCAAGAGAGGAAATGAACCCTGCTTATAATCTTTGAGACGTTCTATAGCTATTCCTCAATCCATCCCATCCTTCTCATACCTCTTTCCTATGACACTTATTGTCAATTTAAATCTTCTGATCTAGATCTATCTATACATGCTCCTCAACCTCTTTTGTGGTTTGATCCGCAACGTATCTGAAAAACTCGGGTACGACCGAGAGATGCTTTCGCCAAAATAAAAAAAGATATGTTTTATATGTCTCATAATCGGTCGGTGGTGTAAAATGCTATACTCCGTGGTTATTATCGGCAGGTGGATACACCACACAACTGACGAGGTTCTACAGTCGGAGCACACCCGTGAGGTATGGCGAGCCGTTCTGCATGGACTCGCCAGGTATTTATAGCCCTATCCGCTCTGTGTCTCACTAGAACTGCCCCCAGCACAAAGGTGGACCTGATATAAACACATTTTACCGTCATTGTCGGAATAATCACTGCATTTAAACAAAACATATAACAGACATAAACATCAACACATTCATATATACTATGGTCGATGGTTTTATAGATAGGAAAATATATGGGGAGCCAGTTAACCACTACCCATTGTTTAAAATCTGTCAGATACCATAACCATGGTACGTGGATTCAAATCCATTGAACGTACGGTATCAAAGCAATTGGATACATAGACAAAAAACGTTGAGTACGTGGACCTTAAGTGGGTGTCCCAAAAGTGGATGTCCTTAAGCGGGTGTCCCTGAAGCAGGTGTCCCCTTAAACAGAGTGTCCCCTTAAGTGGGGTCAAAATAAACTTAAAGATTTGTGTTCCAAGCAAATCATACTTGTAAGCAGGGTGTACCCTTAAGATGGGTGTCCCTTAACCTGGTGTCCCCTTCAGTTGGGTGTCCCTTAAGCGGGGTGTCCCCTTAAGTGGGGTGTCCCTTTCAGTAGGGTGACCCAGAAGCGGGGTTTTACTGTATATAGAACAGTATATCAGACATATGTACTGTACCGAGTGTAACAAGCGCCAAGTACCTATAGCGAGCAGTAAGTCACAACCACCCACCCCTCCCCTCCCCGCACCCCTCCACCGAGCACCTGTCAGAGGCATTGACAGATGCGGCTAATTAGTACAGCAGCACTTAGCTCCCGCACCTAACTAATGGATCAGCCTACAATTGACCCGTCTTTGATGTAGCCCGCTCTCCCCCGTGCCTCCGCCTGCTTTTCATCCTCGTGAATGCCAATGGTAGCAAACCGCGGCGCTATCGACTCATGTGGTGTTTCCACCTGCCGACTGAAAACCCACCGATAATTTTCATGCTGTATAAAAGTCGGGCGGTGGTTCTCCTTGTGAAAGGTTGGTGGTATATGATTAGTGACCTGCACTGCAAAAATGTGGTGGATGCTCACCGACTTTTGGTCGTAAAATGCAGACTGCCACTGATTGATTCAATGTGCTTTGATTTCGTCATTGGTTGCAGAAATCGGTCGGTGGTGCAAAATTGCATAAGATAGGAGAGAAAAACCTTTAACCCTTCCTGTTTGCCTCAAACAATTATTGTGAAGAATGCGTCGCATAATCGATCGGCAGTACAAAATGCCGTAATCGGGGGTCATTATCGGCTGGTGGAAACGCCGCCATTTGTTGCTCATGATATCATCACACACCTGATATTTTTCCCCATAGACTTAACTTTGGGATTTCATACTCAATGCCCGTTGGGTATTGAAAAGAAATACTCAATGGGGGATGATGTCACAAACGTTGGCCAAATAGTCAGTGATAGAGATGGGATTAAATCCATAACCAATAAAATGTGTCATTTATTTTGGTTTGCTATGGAATCTCACTCCTCTTTGCTTTGTGATATCACTCTGCAACCAATAGTCATGGAATATTTTCAGTGGCACCAGATTTCAATGTAGTTTATGGAAAGTATTACATAATTTTGCCAATAAGCACTACTAATTTCCTGAAAATAACACAGAGATAATATAATCGATGAGAATGCATGGTGTATGTACAGGTTAAAACAAATCTTTAAGTTTTTGTTTAAAATGGAGGCAAATTGTCGCATAAGCATGCGCACGAGGTAACACGGCAGTTACTCACATTTCCGTCACCCAGATAGAACAGAATGTGGATTTCCACACCTCACTTTACATGTACAACTCTTTGTATTGCCTCACACTCTGTTTCCATTCTGTACACGCCTCTGACCTTTACAGGTCCATGTTCTATGGTTAAAGAGGGTGTTCTACCGGACTGACTACAAAGGGCACCATACAGCGGGCCACACCAACCACACGGCAGGCCTACTGCTGGGCACTCACTGCTTGCGATTTGGCCTTGACATGGGCATGACGGTGGTCTAAATGAGAATTCCCGCATCATAAACTTGTCAGAATCTTGAAAAATTCAGTTTTATAAACACTAGACCACTGTATGGTCACAGTTTCAGTAGGTTGAAAGATTCGGTGTCGTAGTGTGTCGGGATGCTTGTCAATACATCTCAGCTGGAGGCATCATGCTGCCGTAGCCAGGGGAATGTCTGGAGGCATTATACTGTCATAGCCAGGGAATGTCTGGAGGCATCATGCTGCTGTAGCCAGGGAATGCCTGGAGGCATCATGCTGTTGTAGCCAGGGAATGCCTGGAGGCATCATGCTGCTATAGCCTGGGAAATGCCTGGAGGCATCATGCTGTCATAGCCAGGGGGATGCCTGCAGGCATCATGCTGTCATAGCCAGGGAAATGCCTGGATGCATCATGCTACTGTAGCCAGGGGAATGTCTGGAGGCATCATCCTGCTATAGCCAGGGGAATGTCTGGAGGCATCATGCTGTCATAGCCAGGGGAATGTCTGGAGGCATTATACTGCCATAGCCAGGGGAATGTCTGGAGGCATCATGCTGTCATAGCCAGGGGAATGTCTGGAGGCATCATCCTGCTATAGCCAGGGGAATGTCTGGAGGCATCATGCTGTCATAGCAAGGGGAATGTCTGGAGGCATTATACTGCCATAGCCAGGGGAATGCCTGAAGGCATCATGCTGTCATAGCCAGGGGAATGTCTAGAGGCATCATGCTGTCATAGCCAGGGGAATGCCTAGAGGCATCATGCTGTTGTAGCCAGGAGAATGCCTGGAGGCATCATGCTGTTGTAGCCAGGAGAATGCCTGGAGGCATCATGCTGTTGTAGCCAGGGGAATGCCTGGAGGCATCATGCTGCTGTAGCCAGGGAAATACCTGGAGGCATCTTCCTGCTGTAGCCAGGGGAATGCCTGGAGGCATCATGCTGCTGTAGCCAGGGGAATGCCTGGAGGCATCATGCTGCTGTAGCCAGGGGAATGCCTGGAGGCATCTTCCTGCTGTAGCCAGGGGAATGCCTGGAGGCATCATGCTGCTGTAGCCAGGGAAATACCTGGAGGCATCATGTTGCTATAGCCTGGAGAATGCCTGGAGGCATCATGTTGCTATGGCCTGGGGAATGCCTGGAGGCATCATGCTGCCATAGCCAGGGGAATGCCTGGAGGCATCATGCTGCTATAGCCAGGGGAATGCCTGGAGGCATCATGTTGCTATAGCCAGGGGAATGCCTGGAGGCATCATGCTGCCATAGCAAGGGAAATGCCTGGAAGCATCATGCTGCTATAGCCAGGGGAATACCTACAGGCATCATGCTGCTGTAGCCAGGGGAATGCCTACAGGCATCATGCTGCTGTAGCCAGGGGAATGCCTGGAGGCATCATGCTGTCATAGCCAGGGGAATGCCTGGAGGCATCATGCTGCCATAGCAAGGGAAATGCCTGGAAGCATCATGCTGCTATAGCCAGGGGAATGCCTACAGGCATCATGCTGCTGTAGCCAGGGGAATGCCTACAGGCATCATGCTGCTGTAGCCAGGGGAATGCCTACAGGCATCATGCTGCTGTAGCCAGGGGAATGCCTACAGGCATCATGCTGCTGTAGCCAGGGGAATGCCTGGAAGCATCATGCTGCCATAGCCAGGGGAATGCCTGGAGGCCTCATGCTGCAGTTGAAGGGTTAAAGCCCGATACACAAAGACCAATTTAGGATTAAACAATTATTTCCAAAATCTTCGGTGAACTTGTCCCAGGCGAACTACATAATACCTTGGCCTGTCTTGGCCATCCAATCAAGCGCCATTTACCAATGTTCCGTTGTTGGCAACTAGATTTATCAACATGTTGATAAACGTTTGGCCACTGATTAAGGAACAAAGAAACCACAACTTGTCAACCACAAAATAGCATCTGAAGGAGGTGGTTCACTAATCATTGGCTGATCCTTGCCTAGCTGTCCTACATCTACCGACCACGGCCGACTCCTGTTCGGAAATTGGTAGATGTGTATTGGGCTTATGGCAGTATCTGAACCAGTACAATCACTGCACAAAAACCACCATTTTACATATGAATGCGCCCGGCTTATATAAGTATAAAAGGTCGTCCTTTTCCCTGGGTGTATACACCTCATCTGTAGGCGTATATATATAAGCGTCCAGTGAAGAGGGCTTCACTGAGAGCGGGTTGCGGGGGGTAGCGGGGGGAGGGTTTCCTTTACTTCTACCAACACAAACGTGTGGTAGGAAGCGGGGGGAGAGGATATTACATCTCATATACGCCGGGTGTGAAATACAGCCAAGACGCGTCCGTATATAAACCAGGGGCTTACATATATGAAAACAAGTCAAAATTCAGCCAATACATGCATTTCCGCGATGGTGCATATATGAATAAAATGGTGGTTTTCGTGCAGTGAATACACATTTCCCACCACAGAACTGACCATAGTCTCCATCATCTCCAATGGCCACCAGACGGGGTGTCCACCATCCACGACAAGGCTACGACAAGTGCCGGCATGAAAGTTCCTATTGGCGCCTTCTCGCAGCCTTGTCGTGAGAAGAGCAGTGTTGGGACAGCAGTGTTGGGGCGTGTTGTAGACGTTGCTGGTTGCCGTAAAAAAGGGGCCCATGATTCCGACACACTACGGCAGTGATATAGAGGAAACGATGACACTCCATGAGAAGGGTTTTAGCAAAAATCGAAGATGTTCAATATTGTCGTAGCCTTGTCGGAAGGCCCCCGACAAGCTTCATGTCACAGCCTGTTGTGGCCTTGTCGTAGCCTCTTGTCGGGAACTGGGGTCCACCAACCCGACAAGGCTACGACAAGGCTTCCAATCGTAGAGCTGTCGTTGACCTTGTCGGAAAGCCATTGTCGTAGCCTTGTCGTGGTTGGTGGACCCCCCCCCCCCTTTATAGTTCAGGGGTTGACTGTGTTGAGCTAATTAATGAAGCTCAATCATCACGGTCTCATCTGGCTCCCTCTGCCTCCTGCTCTCCCCGTGGTGGGTCCTAGTTACCCCGACTAGCACCCGACACACGCCACCCCCTCGTTCTGACCCTTTTGATCATGTCAGGATCCAGATCTGGAGACCAAGTCTGGGGCACAGCCTTGGAGAGTGTCCAGCAGGCAGGGATTTCATCCAACCCATAAATGCGCGAGGTGCAGGTAATGATAAATGACCAGGCGTTTACACAAGACGATTATAGGCGGCGATTCTTGAACTTAGCACCACCAGGGACCTGTTTCACTAGTTTCGTGACATGTCTATGACACCATACAGACATTTGGGTTGTCTAGTTTCGTGACAACTCAAGTAGCTGCCAAAAGGAAAAGACAGACCTCAGACATAAGAATTAGACAATTCTACACATCATTGACCTGTTTCACTAGTTTCGTGGCAAAAGTGGCACCAACAGTGCAAGCAAGAACGGACAAAGCGAAGGCTAATATCTAGTTCTTATGAAACCGGACAAACCGGACACGCCATCTAGACATGTCACGAAACTAGTGACCACCTGACGACTTACCCGGCGATTACACTAGACGACTATAGGCAGCGATTCTTGAATTTAGCACCACCTGACGACTTACCCGGCGTTTACACAAGATGATTATAGGCAGCGATTCTTGAATTTAGCACAGCCTGACGACTTACCCAGCGTTTACAATAGACGATTATAGGCGGCGATTCTTGAATTTAGCAACACCTGATGTCTGACCCTGCATTGGCACTAGACGACTATAGGCGGCGATTCTTGAATTTAGCACCACCTGATGACTAACCCAGCGTTTACACTAGATGATTATAGGGGATAATTCTTGAATTCAGCACCGCCTTATAACTCCGAGCAGTAAAAAGCTGGAAGTCATCTAGTGTAAACGCCAAGTGTGTGAAGACTGCAGATCGTCTGATTAAGTCCGATTACGCAATTCTGGACCCATTGACGACAAGCTCTGATGCTGGCGACTAATTCAAGCCGGCTGTAAAAGCTTAGTTGTCAATGTAAATGCTCGAGAGTCCATTCTGAGGTTAATGACTTTTGCAGTGGACATTTCCACCACCTGACAACTACTGGCTTGACAGTCGCCACATACTTAAGAGGGGCGTCCACCAACCACAACAAGGCTACGACAAGAGCAGACAAGAAAGTTCCTATCGGTGCCTTGTCGCAGCCTTGTCGCAAGAAGAGCAGTGTCGGGACAGCGGTGTCGGGGCATGTCGTAGACCTTGCTGGTTGCCGTAAAAAAAGTGCCCATGGTTCCGACACACTACGACAGTGATATCGGGGAAACCACAACACTCCACAACAAAGGTCCAGTCACAGCAAAAATCGAACATGTTCGATATTGTCGTAGCCTTGTCGGAGGGCCCCTGACTTGCCCCTGACAAGCTTCCAGTCACAGCCTGTCGTGGCCTTGTCGTAGACTCTTGTTGGGTCCACCAACCGCGACAAGGCTACGACAAGGTCTCCAATCATATGCCTGTCATGGACCATGTCGGAAAGCCATTGTCGTAGCCTTGTCGTGGTTGGTGGACGCCCCGCTTTAGTCGTCTAATGTAAACGCCGAGTTACAGTTAGGGCCGTATTCAATGACCGCTGGCATGTAAGTAATTAAAATGGCGTTTTTACATGATTTTCCGGTATGATAATTAGGAAACTTAGTAACCGATCCGATTATTGCTTTTAGCACACCCGATCTTACACATTATCCTACCCCTAATAAAAAATGCCATAGGTTTAACATTGACTCAATGTATTTGACGGAGCGTTTAATAAAGTGTTATTTATGCACCGAGGTGAATAAAAAAACGGACCAATCATGGACGAGATAACGAAAGTAGATCCGGCAGCATTGATAACTATTAACATGGATAATTACAAATATTCTCTGTATATCGGTGAGATGGGGTAGGATAAATACGAAACTGAACTCGAGTTAGCCTTCTCAATGTTTATACCACTCTGGTCAAGTCTGCTACTCACTAAACTCGGCTAACGCCTCGTGTAGTAATACACAACCTGCCCATCGTGGCATAAACATTGACAAGGCTAACTCTCGTTTGGTTTCTACTAATTACGTAGACAGAGTAGTGTAGACTCTGGCCGACAGAGGGCGCTCTGACCGGATACAGGTGTGGCTAATGACGCATGCGCACACGGTCATAAGTCTGATCATTAGACGTGACGTCAGAACTGACCACCCGGTTACCAGGGTAACCAGGGATATCCAACACTCGTGTGAGTGGTGAGACCAACCATGGCTGCTGACCTGCCCCCTCACATCACCACCACATCAGTCTATAGGGAGCCAAAGTGAACCCACTCCAACCACAGATAGCCGCTCACAAAATACTATTTCCGGGTATCGGCGCTCAGTACTTAGCCTATGTAGGTTCGAGATTATATGTCTCATTCTCCAATTTTTTAGATCCAAATTTTTAAGAAACATAACAACTGTCATCTTAGTTTTGCAACAAAGTTATTCAGAGACGATAGTTATAAACTTCACTTCAAAAGTAACAAACGAGATCCAAAACATAAGTCTAGCCTCAAACCCCCATAGCTTTAGCACTAAGCCTCGTTCTTACTGGCCACCGGAAACAGTGTTTTGTAGGTGGGTATCTGTGGTTTCAGCGGGTTCTCTTTGGCTTCCTATATCGTTTGCTACAAATCTCACATAAATATTGCAAGTAGAGAAACAGGTAATGAAATATATAAGAATGAATGAGATATGCTAACCAACTATTCCTTGCCACACTATTTTTATCATATAAGTCACAAAAAGATGTACCTGACAGAGACCTATCATAATCTTGGTGTTTGTTCATTGAAAAAATGAACCATTTACATACAACTGCAGTAACCCTATTTTCACAAAATAAGAAGAGACAGAATCAGATAACATATTGGCTTTGGCTCCCTATAGGCCCGTTCACAGGACTCCCGGATATCTCGGCCCCTTTGGCATCTCGGACCCCCTACGGCACCTCGGACCCCCTACGGCACCTCGGCCCCATCGGCACCTCGGCCCCCGCTTTCACAGCTTTCACGCCTTCATGCGCGAAAACGGTGAATGTCTTCCAATGTGATTACTTACCAAAAACATGGATTCCCAGCTCTGCTGTATTATATTATTTGTCTATTAATTATCCACAATAAAGAATCTTACAAGACAAAAGCATATCTTATAAAACATGTGTGATAGCCCTATCCCAAAACCTTAACCTCATCCCTAACCCTATCCCAAACCTAAACCCTATCCCTAACCCTATCCCAAACCTTAACCCTATCCTATCCTTAACGCTAACCCTAACCCTAACCCTGACCCTATCCCTAACCCTTACCCTTTCCCTAAGACTAACCCTATCCCTATCCCTAACCCTAACCCTAACCCTATCCCTAACCCTTTCCCTAACATTAACCCTATCCTTAACCCACGAAAGCGGGAGTGCGAAACGCGGCCGCGAGGGGGCCAAGATGACCGCAAAAAAAGGGGTCCGAGATGCCGATGGGGCCGAGATGACCGTGTACCGTTCACAGAGAGCCCGTAGAGCCCGTAGAACGGTTCCTTTTAGTCAGTACGGTCGATGGTAGGTTAAAGGCGGGTGATTGGATGCCGTAATCCGCGTAATCTGAGGATTACGGACAGAGCAGAGTGACTGCTGATTGCGGCACTCTCCTGAATGTTACATGTACTTACGGGGGTTCTCCTGAAGGTTATTAGTGAAGGTCATTGAAGGTCAACAGTGTTTGGTGTTGACTCAGTTTTAGGCCCGGCGTCCACCTATTACGATAGAATCGTAGACCTCCCGATATGGCACCGATACAAAATGTCAAAATTGGTGCCATATCGGGAAGGTGCAAAATCGTAGACATATGTCTATACAAGCCAATCCACCACGCATTGTATGGGGTTTTTATCGGTGTCTGATCGCAGAAGCGTGGTCAACTGCCCCGATATTAGGTGACCTTCCAACGCGATTTTGATTTTTATCGGGAGGTGCATCGTAGACCATATCGGAGCCATATCCTAGTAGGTGGACTATGAGTTCACAGTAAACCACTACCCATTGCTTGTAAACTGCCAGAACACATATCCATTGATTATGGTTTTGAAATCCATTGATTATGGGACTAAGACCATTGCTTATGAATAAAGGAACAGAGGAAGCAGCAGTTCCCTGTATACACAGCTCCTACCTGAGTTTAACATGTCTGTATAAGTCCAATGCACGTCTACCGATTTCAGAACATTGATGTACCATTGTCGGCAACCACGGAATGGTACTTTATCTCAGGCGAGGCATCCTAACAGAGTCAGCCCTAGTCAGTAGATGTGGGGGAGCTAGGCAACGGTCAACCAACAATTAGTGAAACCTCCCCTCCTTGAGATGTTCTTTTGTCACTGATGAGTTGTAGGTACATGTTCGTAAGTCACTCTCCAAATGTCTATCAACATTAGAATCATAAAGTCAAATGCACATCTGCCCATTTCAGAACATTTATGTACCTTTGTTGGCAAGGGAGGAAAGATTCTTTGTCTCAGGCGAGCCATCCTAACAGTGTCTGGCCAAGTCGGTAGATGTGAAGCTACTAGGCAATGGTCAGCCAATGATTAGTAAAACCCCCCCACTTGAAATATTTTTTTGTCACCAATAAATTGTTGGTCGATTTTTTCTTAAATCGAAATGTTGATAAATCCATTCAGTGACAACAGAACATTGGAAATACCCCCATTCTCGTGGCTGACGGGTTATGTTATTTGCCTTTGACAAGTTCACCGACAACTATACAATTTTTGAACTAATCGTTCAACCCCGAATCAGTAGATGTGCATTGGACTTTAAGGCCTGGCATCCACCTACCAAGATAGTAATTTAGACCTACTGATATGTCACCGATACAAAAAGGCAAATATCGGAGACATATCGGGAATGTGCAATATCATAGACATATGTTTAGACATGCCAATCCACCATGCATCTCAATGGAGTTTTTTTGGTGCCTAATCGCAGAAACGTGGTCAACTGCCCCGATATTAGGTGACCTTCCGACACGATTTTGATTTTTTATCGGGAGGTGCATCGTAGACCATATCGGAGCCATATCATAGTAGGTGGACGCCGGACCTAAAACTGCTGGGGGTGATTGTCCTCAGTAAGTTCACCCGTTATTCTAAATGCTGCTCTACGATACAGGATTCGTCAGAATCGGTGAAGCTTTAGAGGAAATGTCGCAAAAGTTACGCTGGGGTGATGGTATAGACATTGTGGGAGCGGGGTTAGAGGGAATATATGAAGACATGGTTAGTGTGACTGAATGGAATCTGTTCAGAGATTTTTTCGTCGGAAATACTCATCTATGTTCGAGAAAAAGGAGAATATATATATATATCCGATCAAAAATTCGAGGAACAGCTGAAATTCAGGTAGACTTCATTTGTCTTCTTATCATAATATACCTAGAAATCAGTAAAAACGCCGATTTCCAAGTTTATAACTCAATTCTTCGAGATTTAAATTGGTCACGTGCTACAGAGGTACGTATTATTATTCTTTCGTCAGTCAGTGACAAACGGAATATGTACTCCTAGTCAGTAAAAGTGAGACATTCGCCCATGGGTATGTAATAATTGGACGTTCGGGTCGCGAATAGAGACTGACAGAAGGTGAGTTGTCCCCGTCAGACACAACATATTCTCCCTTCTACACACACAACACTCCTCTGGCGCTCTAAGCAGCTCCGAGCAGCTCCGAGCAGCTCCGAGCAGCTCCGAGCAGCTCCGAGCAGCTCCGAGCAGCTCCGAGCAGCTCCGAGCAGATCCTAGCAGCTCCTAGCAGCTCCTAGCAGCTCCTAGCAGCTCCTAGCAGCTCCTATCAGCTCCTAGCAGCTCCTAGCAGCTCCTAGCAGTTCCGACCGACTCCTAGCAGCTCCTAGCAGCTCCTAGCAGCTCCGACCGGCTCCTAGCGGCTCCGAGCGGCTCCTAGCGGCTCCGAGCGGCTCCTAGCGGCTGCGAGCGGCTCCTAGCAGCTCTGCACAGCTTCGAGAAGCTCTGTACAGCTCTGAGTACCTCCGAGCACCTCCCATCAGTTCCGAGCACCTCCGAGCACCTCCGAGCACCTCCGAGCAGCTCTGTACCACTCCGAGCAACTTTGAGCAGTTCTTATCACATCCTAGCAGCTCCGAGCAGCTGCGAAGAGCTACAGGCAGCTCCGAGAAGCTCCAAGCACCGGGTAATAACACTCTACCGGACCCCTCAGGGGTACACGCGGGAGATGCCGCTACCCCCCATCAGCCCCCTCCGAGGTGGGGTACGGGGAGGGATACCGCTACCCCCCATCAGCCCCCTCCGAGGTGGGGTACGGGGAGGGATGCTGCTACCCCCCATCAGCCCCCTCCAGGGTGGCCTGTCGAGCGCTAAATGGTAACCACGACGCCCGGGGGTACGTAAGAACACCCTCCTCCATGGCGTGACTGGTTTCCGGGCTCAGGGTGCTTATTACTGCCCCCGAGCTGAGCCGAGCGACATCTAGCGGCAGTGTCGTGTGTAGGTATGGGGTCTATAGATGTATGTGTGGATGTATCTGGTATCCTGTGTAGGTATGGGGTCTGTAGATGTATGTGTGGAGGTCCTCCGGTGTCCTGTGTAGGTATGGGGTCTGTAGATGTATGTGGAGGTCCTCTGGTGTCCTGTGTAGGTATGGGGTCTATAGATGTATGTGTGAATGTATCTGGTGTCCTGTGTAGGTATGGGGTCTATAGATGTATGGGTGGAGGTCTTCTGGTGTCCTGTGTAGGTATGAGGTCTATAGATGTATGGTTGGAGGTCCTCTGGTGTCCTGTGTAGGTATGAGGTCTATAGATGTATGTGTGAATGTATCTGGTGTCCTGTGTAGGTATGGGGTCTATAGATGTATGGCTGGAGGTCCTCTGGTGTCTTGTGTAGGTATGGGGTCTATAGATGTATGGCTGGAGGTCCTCTGGTGTCTTGTGTAGGTATGGGGTCTATAGATGTATGGCTGGAGGTCTTCTGGTGTCCTGTGTAGGTGTGGGGTCTATAGATGTATAGCTGGAGGTCTTCTGGTGTCCTGTGTAGGTGTGGGATCTATAGATGTATAGCTGGAGGTCCTCTGGTGTCCTGTGTAGGTGTGGGGTCTATAGATGTATAGCTCGAGGTCTTCTGGTGTCCTGTGTAGGTGTGGGGTCTATAGATGTATAGCTGGAGGTCTTCTGGTGTCCTGTGTAGGTATGGGGTCTATAGATGTATGTGTGGATGTATCTGGTGTCTTGTGTAGGTATGGGGTCTATAGATGTATGTGTGAATGTATCTGGTGTCCTGTGTAGGTATGGGGTCTATAGATGTATGGCTGGATGTATCTGGTGTCCTGTGTAGGTATGGGGTCTATAGATGTATGGCTGGATGTATCTGGTGTCCTGTGTAGGTATGGGGTCTATAGATGTATGGCTGGATGTATCTGGTGTCCTGTGTAGGTATGGGGTCTATAGATGTATGTGTGAATGTATCTGGTGTCCTGTGTAGGTATGGGGTCTATAGATGTATGTGTGAATGTATCTGGTGTCCTGTGTAGGCATGGGGTCTATAGATGTATGTGTGAATGTATCTGGTGTCTTGTGTAGGTATGGGGTCTATAGATGTATGTGTGAATGTATCTGGTGTCCTGTGTAGGCATGGGGTCTATAGATGTATGTGTGAATGTATCTGGTGTCCTGTGTAGGTATGGGGTCTATAGATGTATGTGTGAATGTATCTGGTGTCCTGTGTAGGCATGGGGTCTATAGATGTATGTGTGAATGTATCTGGTGTCCTGTGTAGGTATGGGGTCTATAGATGTATGTGTGGATGTATCTGGTGTCCTGTGTGGGTATGGGGTCTATAGATGTATGGCTGGATGTATCTGGTGTCCTGTGTAGGTATGGGGTCTGTAGATGTATGTGTGGATGTATCTGGTGTCCTGTGTAGGTATGGGGTCTATAGATGTATGTGTGGATGTATCTGGTGTCCTGTGTAGGTATGGGGTCTATGGATGTATGTGGTGAGGTCCTCTGGTGTCCTGTGTAGGTGTGGGGTCTGTAGATGTATGGCTGGAGGTCCTCTGGTGTCCTGTGTGGGTATGGGGTCTATAGATGTATGGCTGGATGTATCTGGTGTCCTGTGTAGGTATGGGGTCTATAGATGTATGTGTGGATGTATCTGGTGTCCGGTGTGGGTATGGGGTCTATAGATGTATGGCTGGATGTATCTGGTGTCTTGTGTGGGTATGGGGTCTATAGATGTATGTGTGGATGTATCTGGTGTCCTGTGTGGGTATGGGGTCTGTAGATGTATGTGTGGATGTATCTGGTGTCCTGTGTAGGTATGAGGTCTATAGATGTATGTGTGGATGTATCTGGTGTCCTGTGTAGGTATGGGGTCTGTAGATGTATGTATGGATGTATCTGGTGTCCTGTGTAGGTATGGGGTCTATAGATGTATGTGTGGATGTATCTGGTGTCCTGTGTAGGTATGGGGTCTATAGATGTATGGCTTGAGGTCTTCTGGTGTCCTGTGTAGGTATGGGTTCTATAGATGTATGGGTGAATGTATCTGGTGTCCTGTGTAGGTATGAGGTCTATAGATGTATGTAGAGGTCTTCTGGTGTCCTGTGTAGGTATGGGTTCTATAGATGTATGGGTGAATGTATCTGGTGTCCTGTGTAGGTATGAGGTCTATAGATGTATGTAGAGGTCTTCTGGTGTCCTGTGTAGGTATGAGGTCTGTAGATGTATGGGTGAATGTATCTGGTGTCCTGTGTAGGTATGGGGTCTGTAGATGTATGTAGAGGTCTTCTGGTGTCCTGTGTAGGTATGGGGTCTGTAGATGTATGGCTGGAGGTCCTCTGGTGTCCTGTGTAGGTATGGGGTCTATAGATGTATGGCTTGAGGTCCTCTGGTGCCCTGTGTAGGTATGGGGTCTATAGATGTATGGCTGGAGGTCCTCTGGTGTCCTGTGTAGGTATGAGGTCTATAGATGTATGGCTGGAGGTCCTCTGGTGTCTTGTGTAGGTATGGGGTCTATAGATGTATGGCTGGAGGTCTTCTGGTGTCTTGTGTAGGTATGGGGTCTATAGATGTATGGCTGGAGGTCCTCTGGTGTCCTGTGTAGGTATTGCGGAAACTCAATGTTAAGCCTATGGGATTTTATATTAGGGGTAGGATAAATCTATAGACCCCATACCTACACAGGACACTGCCTTCATAGGACATCAACACATACATAGACAATAATGGAAGGTTTTGTGGACAGGTGGCCGTCAACCACGAGTGGTTGACGCGTAGTAATACACGAGCACTAGCGAATGTATTGCGACGTCAACCTCGAGTGGTTTACAGAGCTATGTGTAAGTATGGGGTCTATAGATTTATCCTACCCCGAACATATAATACCATAGGCTTAACATTGAGTTTCGTATGCCACGCTGACTGGCATACAGACTTTTATATGCCACTAGTGGCATACAGAATTGTTATCACGCAACATTCCAAAATGGAGGAGCCGGGGTAGGATAAAATCAAAACCTGATTCGTTTTGATCGTTGCCAGCGCATGCCACTCCTGGAGTTTTGGCTCTGGAATTCCCTTGGCTTCGCCTCATGAAATCGCTATGCCAAACTCCAGTCGTGGTATACGGAGGCCAAGATCAAAACTCATCTAGTTTTACGATAGTATGTGAGGAGGTCCTCTGGGGGCAGTGTCCTATGAAGGTATGGGGTCTATAGATGTATCTGTGGATGTCTCTGGGGTTATAGACACATGTCTAAGTGGTGTGAGAAAATGGGATGGAATCAGAAAGCATATGCTTCAGGAGATTCATCGCCAGATCTGTTCAATAATTCAGGCTCGTACATGAAGAACCTTTTTTATCTCACCCCTTGGAATTTTGTCCAATAGGCTTAACATTGGAAACTCGTTCTCCATGCCCCTACGATTATTACAGTCTGTTCTCCATGGTATATTTTGTGTCGTCCCTTATGTGTACAGGGTGAGATAAATACAGAAAGCAACTCGTTTTGGTCAAAGAAGTCATTCTCCAAATCGTTTGAATGCTATGTGATATTCACTCCACATCAATCGCATGGAGAACGACGACTTTGACCAAAATGTGATGGTTTCTTCTTTATACTGTGCGTCAAAAACACCTAGTGACGATGTGGGTCAACTTTATTCAACACTTATGGAGGACCTTCTGTCAGCCAGGACTGTCTTAGCGAACGAGCTTGAATATTAGTAAACGATAACCCTCGTACGAGGTCTACTTTTGTAGACATAAGTTATCGAACAGGCCCCTTTATCACAGGAGGTTTGCAACTCTTTGTACGACTGTCACTGAGTAATCACAATGAGGTGAAAATTTAAGTTGTTGATGGAATTCTCCGTGACAAGTTAACGCCACCTTCTACAAATAAACAATGGAACATTTTGTTTGAACACTTTCATTAATAAGTGGATTAATGCATCCATTCCGGAATCGCTGTTGTTAAAAGATGGAGTAGGTAAAAGGCATTTGACTATGATTTGTATGGACTTGGAATAAATTACAATGGCTTAAAAGCTCTTTGGAGTATTTATTTGAAAATATTTCCGAGGTATGAAGTTTATCTCGATGCATCTCCACAAAATGAAAAGAGTATTGCACCGGTAACTGGGAAATCATATTGACATATTCCTGTGGCAATTTACTGCAGATTAATCATCTAAGGTAACATGCTATATTCTCACCATATTTAAAGTAGAAGGTGGCCGTTTACATACACCAACGTAAAATTACTGATAAACAATTTTATAAAATCAACTATTCATATCTAATTACTCGTTTATGCCGATATCGTTTGGATATCAGATAAATCATCTCCATAATTTTACAGTTCCGAGACTTTGAAATGACGAAATACCTTTGGCCATGGCAGATGATTCTGTCTATACTAGCTAATACAGAGATCAGAATGGCTACAGTAAATGCACAATTATGCCACGCTTATCAAAGATAGGATGCTAAGGAGAAAGTAAAATATTACTTTGTTGGATGTGAGAGGAGGGACAGAGCTGGATCAGGCAGCCTAACACGATGTTTATCCTGGACGACTATAGGCGGGTATTCTTGAATTCAGCACCGCCTGATGACTTTCAGTCGTAAAAGGCTAGAAGTCGTCTAGTGTAAATGCCAAGCATGCGGCGACTGCAGATTGTCTGATTATATCAGACTACTCAATTAGGCACCACCTGACGACTATTGGACATGCTCTGATGCCGCCAACTAATTCAAGTCGACTTGAATTAGTCATCTAGACAGTCGCCAATTCTGTGAAAACTTAGTCGTCAGTGTAAACGCTCGAGAGTCCATTCTGAGGTTGATGACTTTTGCAGTGGACATTGCCACCACCTGACAACTACTGGCTTGACGATCTACAGTCGCCATGTATTTAGTTGTCTAATGTAAACGACGGGTGAGGGCCTAAACTTTACTCTAGAAAATGTGCTGCTCATGTAATGCTCATAGAGCCGCATCGACTTGCAAAATGCATCATTTTGATAGCGATCTTTTTATGCTGACCTTCACAGCATGGCGTATCGTCTGTGGATCGTATCACTTCAGGGGGCCAATTAATAATCTTGGATTGTACATTTAGGTCCTTTTCTGTATGCCATAGAGTCCCAAGGACGATGTGGGTCAACTTTATTCAACACTTATTGACGACCTTATGGAAGGCTAACCCGGTGTTTACACTGGACAATTATACGCAGCGATTTTTGAACCTGATGACTTTCAACCATAAAAGTCTAAAAATCGTCTAATGTAAACGCCATGTGCGTGGCTACTGCAGATTGTCTGATTATATAACATTACACAATTCAGCGCCACCTCACGACTATTGGACATGCTCAGACGCCGGCAACTATTTCAAGCCGGTTTGAGTTATTCGTCTTCATTGGCAACGACTCTATGTCGTCAGTGTAAACGCCCAGGTACATTCTGAGGCTGACAACTTTTGCGGTGGACATTGCCACCACCGGCTTGACGATCTACAGTCACCACATATTTAGTTGTCTAATGTAAACGCTGGATAAATCTGTCTAATGCTCCATGGCGTAAATTGAAAGTACTAGTAAGGATGCAAGTTCCGCGTATTTACTACGCAAATACAACACTTTTATATTTGAGTCACACTGGCGTAAATTCTTGGGTTTTTACCAACTGTCGCCGATTTGGTAGCCAGAGACTCGCCGATCCTTATCGGATACCCTAGAGTTTTTCAAAATTTTGACAATGGAGATTTATTAAACTATTTTCATTAGAATTGAATACATTACAACATGCAACCTTCCTCTTAAAGGCCCAGAAGCAATCGATCGGGTGAAAACTCGGCCTAATGGAGTACCCCCTTGAAGGAGGCGTTACTTTGAGAGCATTAGGAGGGTGTCAGGTATCTTCATACACCGTGACGGGGCATGTCTAGAGGGAGATGGGGATCCTAAGGTGTGCTCTCAACCGTGAAATACCTTCATCGACATCCTTCAATGTCTAGGTGTTTTTTTTTGTTTTTTTTAAAATAATTTTTGTTTAGGGTTCGCATCATTTACAATAATAAGGATGTCCGGCTCGGACTGGCCGTTCCCCCGCCCCGTCCCTCGGGCCGGCTAGTACAATCAACTTTATGTAACAGTGCGACTGAACAGCACACTTTATCCTACCCCTAATAATAAAACTCCATAGGCTTAACATTAGCAGACTGTATTGAGTCTATGGTGCAGGAAAATGAAATTTATCGTTCTAGTGGGATACAGTTGTCAAATGACGTCATTTGAAAAGCGACCAATGATTATCACTGATTATCGGTGAGTTTTATGTTATTTCTTATGGTTATGGGGTAGGATAAATTCTAAACCAAACTCGAGTTAGTTGTGTTGTTGTTTATCGCACTCTGGCAATGTCGCATATCACTGCACGAGGCAAAGCCGAGTGCAGTAAACGCGACATTGCCGTCGTGCAATAAACAACAACACAACTAACTCTTGTTTGGTTTCTCCTAAATATTGTTGTATACTGATAACCTCGATACATGTAGTATATCGGTGCTATAACTTGTTGAAATAGTTGTGCTGCTGAGTTTAGATTTTATTTTTGTGATGTTCATATACCCTAAAGCCGGATGCCCATCTACCGATTTAGAGTTGAACGATTAGTTCCCAAATCGTATAGGAGTCGGTCACCTTGTCGAAGGCAAATTACGTAACCCCTTGCTCGATCCGCACACTGAAAAAATTGGTGTACGGTCCACTTATCGCTGGGGGAGGGCAAAAACCAAAGAAACCGAGTGTTCACTAATCACTGGGTGGTCTTGCCTAGCTGTCCTACATCTACCGACTCCGTTAGGATGGCTCGGCTGAGACAAATTACCCTCCGTTTGTCGCCGACAAACGTACATAAATGTTCCGAAATTAGTAGATGGGCATTGGGCTTTAGTTATTTGAGCAGTCTAGTTGAATATTGAATATTTTTTTATTTGATCCATACAAAAATAACGATACACAATTCGCCACAATTAGTAGCGTTCTTCCATTGAATACCTAACACAACAAATACATCACATGTTACATTCATATAGCACATGCACACTCACATACAAACAGAATCACATTTTCAAAATACTACAATTTACCATTATATCAGAACATAACCGATCTACCGATCGAGCACACTTTTCCAACTATAATGGCATACATCTGATCCACATACTAAACCAATCTTTCGATGGAGTTTCTATTTCTACTTATAATATCCCTCAGAAAAAGTTAATTTTTATTAAAGTTTGTTGTACATGTATAATCTTCTTACCCTAATTGGTAATTACTAGCACTACTTACAAAATGTACAACAGATAAACAAAACTCCATGCCTCCTTCTTCATTAGTTTCATCATGCAGATCTACCGATCTAGCATTTATAGATATTATATGACTAATTTTAAAAATGTTTCTTTGTTTGTTATATATATGAATACAAAGTTCTATATTCTGTATTCATCACAAGCTGCACAAAGTAGCATACAAGCTGGAGGGGGTCGGTACGGTAATATCAGACACAGATGACCATTGGTCAATACTTGTATCTGCCCGTATGTAACACCACAGAGACCTCGAGGCTGCAGATCCGATATCCCGTCGGCCTTTGCGGGCCGCCATTTGTATATTGCCTCGTCAGATCACGTGACCCGCCCGTGTGTTGACGCATGCGTAGTTGGGCCGTGCGCTTCTGGGCTCCGATCAGATTGGCCTGACCTATCACCATGGTAACCCACTCTGTAGCCAATCACAGCTCGGGAATGCCATCACGTGGTCTTAGCGGACGCCGGGTATGGGCGGTATATGTACTGGATCGGGAACACATGCGGCAGCCAATGCATTTATTGGGGAGGGGTATGGGTACTCTGTCCTTTTTATGTCTGTGGTTATGGTGACTATCTACTTTTAGTTCATAGGGACCTGCTGGATTTGTCGAGGGGTTTCTCAGATAAAGGTCAATTGTATTCTATTACCTGGACGGTAGGGAGGTGAGGTTTGCCATCTACTTTGGGATATTTGTGCATAATTGTGAAAAATACACTCGTCCACTGAAAAAAACGTCTAAAATAGGCCGTAGAAAGAATATATGCATGTTTATATGACCTACGATTCTGTTTAATTCTCGCAGAATATCGGTGAGGTCGGGGGCATATTATAGTGTGTCTGCAATGCCGATATTCAGTGGATTTAGTAAAATACAGACCACAACTGATTGAATCAATGTCATTTTATTTTGTTGGTAGGTGCAATAGTCGGTTCGTTTTAAAGGTCCTGTTCTGTCCTTTATTGAAATTGTCGCTATTTTCTAGAAAATAACAACAAAAAAAGGGGCAGGCGGTTAACAGAAGGCGACCCCAGGAAACCTGGCTCTAGGGTAGAATATGGCTTGACGTATCATGATAACCGCATGTGAACTATGTAAATTAACCTAGTGTTTACATTAGACAACTAAATATGTGGTGACTGTAGATCGTCTAGCCACTAGTTCTCAGATGGTCGCAATGCCCACTGCAAAAGTCGTTGACCTCAGAATATACTCAAGCGTTTACACTGATGACTTAGTTTTCACAGAATCACCGCCAATCTAGACGACTAATTCAAACCGGCTTGAAATAGTCGCCAGCATTAGAGCATGTCCAACAGTCATCAGGCGGTGCCGAATTGAGTAATCTGACATAATCAGATGATCTGCGGTCGCCACGCGCTTGGTGTTTACATTAGACGATCTCTATCATTTTACTGCTGAAAGGTGACAGGAGGCGTAAAATGCCAGAATCGCTGGCAAAAAAATCATCTAGTGTAAACGCTGGGTAAACCTACCCCGACTTGAATACCAGCCAATACACTTTAAGGGGCACACTTTGTAGTTGACTCCCGAGTGCCCGGATGTTTCGCTAATATAAATGAGCAGCCAGGCCCCTGAGTCCGTGCACACAAAGTGATGACGTCACACTGCTGGCCACTCTACTGTCCTCTGGCTGCATGTAGAATGATGGCCTTCTAAGTGTGAGGCTAATCTCAGAAGCCATATTCTTCACACTCCATCCTTTGTATCTCAGCCATCCTGACTGGTTATTTATTCATTTAATAATTTTTTTTATTTTATTTTATTCCATGTAAAGGGAGAGATAAATTCAGAAACCTATTCAAGTTTAGGGTCAGAGCTCGTATCCTGTCTTTTTGACTCGCTACGCACGGTATTCCCTTATCTTACACGTGTATTCAATACAGAAATGACGATTCTTAAATTTACATTGTTATCTGGTCAATGATCTCGTGCCTGGTATCTCTTTCCTGCAGACTTAACATTGGGGATACGAGTTTTTGTTGCAGAGATAATGTGGCAAACCGAAATGAATGGCATATTCTAAGTGGCTTTAGATCGAGTGCAGTTCTAATTTGATCTCACCTCTATCACTGACTAATTGGCCAACATGTGTGACACCATCCCCCACTGAGATTCTTAGAGTACTGAATGGGCATTGAGATAAATAGGGGTGAGATAAATACACAATATTAACTGGTTTCAGATACAAGTGGTCGTATGCTCCGAGGTGTTGATGCGTAGTAATATCCGAACGTATGCGAGGATATTGCGGAGATTCAACTCCGAGGAGCAGGAAAACCTGAATCTGAAAACCTGAATCTGAATCCACCCAATATTGTAATCATTATCCACTTTTTCCTGACAAGTCATATACCGGTATTAGTTCATTTAGGTACGCACTATTATTTCATACTCACTATTTTTCCTTATTAACCAGATTTTGCAGCCCGGAGCATACAACATGCATACAACATATCTGTATGCTCCAGATATGTCCATACACACTCCCTATGCGTTTTCTATGGACACTTTGTATTAGGTGGATAATAAATACGATAACGATACCACAATTGATATTATAAGACCACTTATCCCATACTATTTATTGCTTATTGGGCTATATCCCCATTCCCTCCTCACCTAACCGCCCTCCCTCTAAAAAAATAACCACACCCATTTTTATAGTTTACCCCAACGCCGCTAGGAGGGCGTCAACAGCGCCACCTACAGGGACGCTATAGGCGGTGTGTCGGCCATGTTTGCCGCTGACATATTTGTGGCAGGTCGCATATTGGTGGGGGGAATATTTCCCATTATGAGCCGTCCGCTTGTCCTGCTCTGCCTTCACCCCGCAGTGACTGGAGCCACCTCCCAGCCCCGCCTTAGTGAGAGGCCCCTTGCACTGTACTACTTACACCAGCCAGGCGGCATGGTGCTAGATGTAGGGCAGGCTATTGACAGCAATGACCGCTACACTGTTAGCAATGTCAGTCAATATGGCCAATAATAAACGCGAAGTACACTTTTGGGACGTGAATCCTCTATTTATATATGGTCAATAAACTTGCCCTAATGTCCAGTGTTGAATTGGGTAGTTATAATTTCGGATAGAATAAACGTTAGAATAAAAGGTAAATTGCCTGTAAACGGAAAGTATCCTCATTTGTTTTGTAGGTAAAAATATGCGGAACCTACAGACTTGATAAACGTGGAAGATGTAAATTAAAAAAAAAAAAAATCACTGCTTAGATTTGCAATCCAAGCACCAAATACCTCGGACATATCTCGCTAACCCTATCTCCTTCTTATCATATACATGGATATAATTAAAAATGCTATTTGATTACCCATGGCATTATCAATTCATCAGCAAGTACAGTGGGACAAAGTATATTTATTCATTACTCAGTGACAAATGGAGTCTGTATTGCTGATGCATAAATCAATTTGAGCACAGGTATATATAATGACATAGAACACAAACTGCTGTCCATTTGAAATTTCGTTCAAGATATGAGCTGATTTTGGAAAGCTGAGTTTAACTACATATACCCAGGACTCACTAGGTGAGAGTGAATGCTATTGTGTGTGCCATTGATGATGTGGCGGGCGGCAGCGGGAGGGCTTCTGTACACAGAAACTATGCAGGCGGGACACTTGTACTGGACAGATCTGCCGCGTGACAGCGATTGATGTTCAGACGTGTCACCAGGACACAAACGCTTCCTAAAATCTCTTTATATGTAATATCCCAGTTTCACCGCACCTCCTTGACCCGATATGCCCCTCGCTGCCACACCTCCTCCCCTGACACCTCACCCCAGTATAAACCCCAGCTAAACATGCCTCCTGTCCCCATAAAGGCGGCCATAAATAAACCCCATGAAGTGGGCCTTAAAACCGCACACAGCCTCACAGCCCTAAGGTGCACCTGAGCGATAATAGGGGCAGTTTATCGGACAGCCATAGGGACCCGGGGCACTGCCATGGCAACAGCGACAATGTCGGCCGGCAGATCGGTTTCTGCGCTGTTTATGAAACACGACCCTCCCAGGTGCCCTGTGGCACCGGAAGTAGCCTCGCAGCGCCCTCTATGTGGTGAACAAGAGAATAAAAACAGCGTATACCTGTCGCGGTTATGATAAGAGGCCATCGGTCTGTGGATATAATCCAGAGTGTTTCTCTACTGAGAATATTAAAGGCATATCCTACAATTCACAGTTGTACCACCTGGTGATTTCTGAATAATGCAAATTATTAGTTAAAACTGGTCTAATTATACATGAGTAAATTTAACATTTTGTCCACTTTGCCAAATCTTAATAAGTAAAATAGGCCAATATACATTTGCTTGATTTACATAGGAAATGTACTGAAAAATAGGGTTTTCTTCTACTCTTTCAAAAACAAGGATGGTGACCTATGGTTTTTAAGACCTAAATATGTAGTACTATACATGCACTGTATTCTGTGAAAGTTTGAGGGAAATGACGTGGGATTTACTATGTGAAAACATACATTTTAGAATTTCTATATATTCTAATATAAAATTATCATGATATTGATCTACAAATCAAAAACTAGCATGGTGACCCCTTTATAGGCATATTCTGTCAGACGACTCAGAACTCGCGAAGTGAAGGGATCCGCCATTTTTAAATCTTCCGCCCAGAACTGTGTTGTCGGCCTCTCAGCCAATCAGATTCTGTTATTTTTCAAAGCGTGCAATCTGTCAGCCAAAGCGTGCAGGTAAGGCTCAAAGCGTGCAGTCTGTCAGTATCCAAAGGCACCGGTACAAAGTTTCATAGTGTATAGTGCAATCTGTGCATAATAACTGTACCCTTAGCAGCTGTACGTATTTACACTGATTTAGTGCATAGATATATAATAAAATCCTAGATTATAAAAGAGGCCCTTGGCTTTAATTCAAAGCTTTATAATATCCTCGTGACTGATTCCTGAACACTTGTCGCTCGTTAGGTGCTCTCTAATAGCGACCAACTCGACGATGCCGTGCTAATGATTGCACCAGACACCAACCCCGGCTCTAGTCTCCCCCCTAAAAAAACATCCATCAATGCTTATCTTCACTTCCCCGCTGATGCCTCTTCATTAAACGTCGCTGTTTTTGAGCGGTTTTCGTTCTGCTATCTGTTAAGATAACGAGGGTAGATATGGTGATTTCACTGAGCGGGGGCCGTGAATCGATACCCTCAGATTCCTCGTTTCCACACCCTCTGACAACGCCTGCACCCTGTCAGACCCGCCACTCTAATCAAAGCTCTACTCTCCACGATGTTCAACGTGCGGAGGACATGTTATATATAGCATATAAGCTGTATACATGCGCGTATTTGCTCTGGTAGTTTTTATGATTTAAACACCAGTGGAACAACTATGTGATTTCGAAGTTTCTTATGAGCACCAAATTCTCATTCATGAAATTTAGATAGGTGTTTCTGGTAGTATTTCTGTAATTTATGGCGTATATAATGATATTAATATTATTATTATTATTATTATTATTATTATTATTATTATATATATGTATATATATATATATATATATATATATATATATATATATATATATATATATATATATATATTTCTGGTAGATCTGTACTTTAAACGGAAGTGGAACGACTATGTGATTTCAAAATTACCCATGAACACCAAATTTAGATTCATGAAATTCAGATATAGGTGTTTTTGGTAGTATTTCTGTAATTGATTGCGTATGTAATTATATTAATATTATCATTATGTAGATATATCTTTCTGAGACCCAGGGTCATGAATGTTTATTATTTATTATTCATCACATGATCTCTACATGTTTTATTTGCGGGCTTTTCACATGTTAAGCATCCATCATTGTGTACAATTGTGTACGTTTGTCTCTCATACGCTCTGAATAGAATTCTTTCTCATACGTAATATAAAAAAACCTTAAATCCCTATTCTTTATTCCTGCTACATCATAAAGGAACTATCTTCCATCAAGGTACTTAAACATCTAACCATAATTATCCTACGTCGGCAATGTGACAGTTAAACCGGATGCCCATCTACCGATTTAGGGTCGAACGATTAGTTCCCGAATCGTATAGGAGTCGGTCACTTTGTCGCAGGCAAATTACGTAACCCCTCGCTCAACCCACACACTGATAAAATCGGTGTATGGTCCACTAATCGCTGGGGGAGGGAAAAAACCAAAGAAACAGAGTGTTCACTAATCGCTGGGTAGCCTTGCCTAGCTGTCCTACATCTACCGACTCCGTTAGGATGGCTTGGCTGGGGCAAATAACCCTCCGTTCGTTGCCGACAAACGTACATAAATGTTCTGAAATCGGTAGATGGGCATTGGGCTTTATCTATGAACACTCATGCCCTCCTACCATCTCACTCCTCATTAGGCTAGTATTCTGCATGTAAAGGGTTAAAGATGTAGGTATAATTATCCTTTAACACTCTGAGCCCTACTACCCTCTCGCTCATCACTAGGGTATTGTCTAGCTGTTAAGGGCTAAAGATGTATTGAAGTATTAAAGTTAAAAACAACAAGTTCTCGTCGTTCTCCACGAGTTTGATGCGGAGTGATATGAACGAGGCAACAGCCGAGTGAATATGAGTCGAAGAATGACTTTTTGACCAAAACGAGTTGCTTTTTGTATTTATCTGACCCCTGTACACACTAAAGGGGGGCGTCCACCAACCACGACAAGGTTACGACAAGCGCCAACATGAAATTTCCGATCAGCGCTTGTCGCAGCCTTGTCGTAAAAAGGAGGGCTTTACGACAGCGTTGTCGGGGTGTGTAGGGATGTGCACGCTCCACCAAAATTTCCTATCGTAGACCTCTGCGAAACGCTCCCGACACGCCATGACACTCCACGACAAAGGTCCAGTCTTGGAAAAAATCGAACATGTTAGATATTGTCGTAGCCTTGTCGGAAGGCTCCCGACAACCTTCCAATTGTGGCCTTGTCGAGGCCTTGTCATAGACTCTTGTCGGGAACTGGGGTCCACTAACCACGACAATGCCTCCAGTCGTAGGCCAGTCGTGGACCTTATCGGAAACCCATTCTCATAGGCTTGTCGTGGTAGGTGGACGCCCGCCTTAAGAGAATGGGCAACACAGGATATAGACAATGGAGAACGTACTGCAATACTTGTAGGGGCATGGAGAACGAGTTACCAATGTTAATCCTACGGACATATATTCCAGGGGTGAGATAAATAATCTTTTGAGACTAAAGCCCTGCTTCGGTCTCCCTGCTCCGGGACGTTCTTCACACATTTATCTCGTCGCTGAAGACATTCTGAGAGATGTTTTTATTTTAATGAGCACCTCAAAGCCATCCATCAACTGTGCCGCCGCCGACCTCCGCCCACCCCAACCCAGGATGCGTAATGAGAGAAAGAAATAATCGGAGTGGTACGAGTAGATGGAGGTACGTGAGCAGATGTGAGTTGATCCATGTAAGATCGGGTACCCACCAACGCCGATACACGCCGACGCGCACCGATACAAAATGACCATATCGTAGCGTATCGGTGTGCGTCGGTGCGCGTCGGGGCGTTATCGTAGAAACCTGACCAACTGCCCCGATATGCGCTACGATTTTGCTACGATATGGATTTTGTATCGGGAGGTCAATATCGGCCCGCGTCGGGACCTCGGTGGACACCCCCCCCCCCCTAAAGGTAATATCATCTATTAGCATCTATGTTTATTGGACACACACGCTACTATCGCTAGATACCGTTTTTAACTCGTTGGCACTCACTCGTTGGCACTCACTTTTATCAAAGATCGTACTGTATCACTGAAATGTCCACTGTTATCTGCTTTCATTTTATTATCCATAGTATATAAGATCCCGAATGAACCACGACCCATTGTTTAGAAGTTGACAGCTACCACAACCAATGTAAACGGATTCAAATCCATTGTATACGGCGGCAAAGCCTTTAAACAATATTATCTTTATCTCGATGTTCCTGAAATCTTGATGTCAATAACTCATAACAACGTGTATCATCGTCACTGTGTCTGAAAATGTCGAATTCTGTGAGAGATAATTGTCCTAAATAATGAAAGATTCTCTGCAACATTGACGGTGCACTGTTCAAAGTGAATGTGCAGATCTATCCTTTTAAATATATGTTTTACCCTCTCCTCGTTTCATGTTATTGTCCCATCTAGTCTTATAAGCAATACTCAGGTTCACTATAACAATGTTCGTGCTACAGACCCTTTTTCTTTTTTATTTAATGTTAATTAATTTATGTACATGAGTCAGGTCTTCCAATAAACAGACAATATCCGGGTGAGTAGCACAAGTTTCAATCCAAGGTATATAAAGTATGAAATTGATAATGGATGAAGTCAAAAAGGGTGCAACAGTATCAATAATCTAGAGCATCCCTGAGATAATCATATACAAGTAGTGGCTGTGGGAGGCATACATTCCTCAAACACGAAAGCCAAGTCTTATTAAGCTTTTAAAGTCCCTTTTGGAGGGGGCTTTCTGTGTTGATCTTGAGAGTTCATTCCAGTGTGATATCCCTCGATGTAAATGAGATTTCTTGCAAAGCATATCGTTAAACCATCTTTCAAAGGTTCTTACTTTGTTTTCTCTCATAGTACCTCAAGCCTGATTGTCTAATATGTCTTCCTTCTTGGATAACTTATACATGAATACCAACAATTGTTCCTTTCACCCTAATACTTGTGGTTTCAGAAACATCGTCGAGGAAGTCGATATCCCAATCAGATGCTGCTGAATGATTGACGATGGAAGACGTCCCTTTGACAAGCACATATTTAGTACCTATTTAGATTCGGTAAGTGAGAGATTTGTGATGAGAATACTAAGATTGAACTTACCTTCCGTCGGAGTCGGCTTGGGTTTGTAGGGTACATCTGTAAAACACAAAAATAGATGTGAGAATTACAAATTCAAATAAATATGACATATAGGAAACATTTTATTTAACACTTCTTATTAGAGCGTACTCGCACGCACTACATACATTATCTAGAGGTTAGATGGATCCATAAAGACTTTCCGGGTACTGCATACAAACCATTCCTTCACTATCTGTGTGCTATTCACTGTGATATTGAGAACAGAGCAGGGAGCCAGTGTCACAGTCTCTTAGAGGCATGCCCAGCTGACCATGACCAATCACTCAATACCAAAATACCTCATGACCCACTGGTGCTTGATGTGCTTGGATCCTAGACTTTGCAGAAATGGCGACTGGATGAATGATGAATGTACTATTTGCTCCTAGCTTAGACTGGAAAATCTCAGGTTTTTAAAATTTTTTTTTTTTTTACAAAACTGGTAACCTTGCTCGGCCAGTGCCTGGTTAACAACAATCTCAGAGATAGTACAGTTGACAATGAGTGATCGACATTATTATAAATTTAAAAATACAAAAAAAAAATAAATAACATACAATCTAACAACCGCAGACAGACTATGATTGGAATGATCCCTGCTATCTCATTGGATGAATCATGCATCAGGTGACATAGCACAGAGCTTTCAGGTCATTTCCTGGTGGATACATCTTTTTCTAGATTGGATTTTTTCCCAGACAGCTGGGTTCCTGAACATAACGGGTAGTAGGTAAATTTTCAAGGTGATTCTTTCTCCTTCAACTTAATATCTTATCTTTCATTGCTCTCTGTATTTCCGTCATTGTCCTTGTCTCTGATTTTCCACAACCATGTCCTTTTAGAGCCATAGACTTAACATTGGGAACATGTTCTCCATGCCTCTACGAGTATTGCAGTCTGTTCTCCATGGTCTATATCCTGTGTGTCGTCTCTCCTCTTAGTGTGTAAAGGGATGAGATAAATACAGAAAGCATCTCGTTTTGGTCAAAGTATTTGTTCCTAAACTCGTTTGAATGCCATGTGATATTCACTCGGCTGTTGCCTCATTCATATCACTCCGCATCAAACTTGTGGAGAATGAAAACTTTCACCAGAACTTTTTGGTTTCTTCTTTAGTCTTTGATGTCTCAGGATCTTACAGTGTTAACCACGGTGTTATAACTGTATGTAAATAATTTAAAAAAAGGTACAATATAACCATTACAGGGATCATGTCTTGGTACAAGGACTATAACGTTTGATGTTTTAGTATCTTAAAGTGGATACAAATTAGAACTGTATGTATACGATAACAAAAAAATACTAAAGAAGAAACCAACAAGTTTTGGTTATAGTCGTCCTTCTCCACGAGTTTAGTGAGGAGTGATATGAACGAGGTGAAGCCAAGTGAATATCATGTAGCATTTAAACAAGTTGGAGAACAATGACTTTGACCAAAACGAGTTGCTTTCTGTGTCTATCTCACAAGTGTACACCCTAAAAGAATGGATGGCGCACAGGATATAGACCATGGAGAATGGACTGCAGTACTCGAAGGGACATGGAGAATGAGTTCTTATTGTTAATCCTATGGGACAAAAATACCAGGGGTGAGATAAAATGATATAGGTGAATAAGACTGGAGAAGTGATATAAACCTGGACCAGGCTAACTCGAGTTCAGTTTAGAATTTATCCTGTGCCCGGTCTCCACGACTTAATGATATTAGTAAATATGCAAACACTCACCGAAATCCATTTATGAATATGTAAATTGCCATGTTTGACACCTGTCAGAATTTTACTCCATAGCCGGAACTATTTCCACAGATGAATAATTCTTGATCGCTGATTGGTCAATTTTTGTATTTCACCATGACACATGAAAATTGTCCTATGTTAAGTCTAGGGTATCTTTTCTTGTCATTAGGGCTAGGATAAAAGGCCAGCCAGTACCTATTGATGAGCGCCTCAATTGACGGCCCATCATTCTTCAAGCACGGCTTGATAAACGGCCATGGCGAGTGTTCCCGACAACCCGGTAAAACCCCCCGACACTGACCGATGACAACCACCCACCTCCCCCACCACTGCCTCCACGTACGCCCAGCCATAAACAAAACCCGGCGAAATATCACATATTTATGTGTATCTTTTATCTGTAACTGCTTATATGTGGAGTGTATCTTTATATGGCTTCTTTATTCACCACCGACCAAACCCGGCGTTTACACTAGACGATTATAGGCGGCGATTTTTGAACCTGATGACTTTCAGCAGTACAATGATAGAAATCGTCTAATGTAAGCTCCAAGAGAGTGGCGACTACAGATCGTCTGGTTACGTATGATTACGCAATAAAGCACCACCTCACGACTATTAGACCCCCTCTGATGGCAGCGACTATTTCAAGCCGGTTTGAAATAGTCGTCTACACACCGTTTTTACAGGGAACACCCACGTATATACAAAAAAACTATAGTGGGAAATTTTGGGGAGGGGGGGGGGGGGCAGGAACCCCTATGCCCCTATAGACAGGTAAACCAAGGTTAACTCAATCAAACGCCTATATCCATTTCTATTGAAAGTCGTCAGTGTAAACGCCTCAGTAGAATCTGAGGCTGATGACTTTTGCGGTGGACATTGCCACCACCTGACGACTATTGGCTGACGATCTACAGTCGCCACGCATTTAGTCGTCTAGTGTATACATTTCCATGTGTATATTTTATCTATAACTGGTTATATGTGGAGTGTATCTTATATGGCTTCTTTATTCACCACCGACCCAAGCCAGCAGTGTGTCCTGGTGGGGAGATACCGGGCCGATATATCACCCCGCCTGTATGATGTATTCCCCACTGCTATGTGGAGATAAGAAACGGCTTGGTTAGATAACCGTAAAGCACCAGGACTCCCGCTGCATTCCCGGGGCCTAGGAAGGCGAGACTAGGAGATACATATCAGCGACCAATCCAGTATTCAACTTGTTAATGCCGCTACGGTTTGCATGAGTCACACTGCCCATGTTGTGTTTTTTGTTTTAGAAAATTTACTTCATTCATTTATGAGTCTAACTGCCCATATTGTGATTTTTTTATTGCAGAAATTTACTTCATTCATTTATGAGTCTAACTGCCCATATTGTGATTTTTTATTGCAGAAATTTACTTCATTCATTTATGAGTCTAACTGCCCATATTGTGATTTTTTTATTGCAGAAATTTACTTCATTCATTTATGAGTCTAACTGCCCATATTGTGATTTTTTTATTGCAGAAATTTACTTCATTCATTTATGAGTCTAACTGCCCATATTGTGATTTTTTTATTGCAGAAATTTACTTCATTCATTTATGAGTCTAACTGCCCATATTGTGATTTTTTTATTGCAGAAATTTACTTCATTCATTTATGAGTCTAACTGCCCATATTGTGATTTTTTATTGCAGAAATTTACTTCATTCATTTATGAGTCTAACTGCCCATATTGTGATTTTTTTATTGCAGAAATTTACTTCATTCATTTATGAGTCTAACTGCCCATATTGTGATTTTTTTATTGCAGAAATTTACTTCATTCATTTATGAGTCTAACTGCCCATATTGTGATTTTTTATTGCAGAAATTTACTTCATTCATTTATGAGTCTAACTGCTCATATTGTGTTTTTTTTATTTCAAAAATTAACTTTATTCATTTATGAATCTTATTCATTTATGCGTCTCACTGGCCATGTTGCGTTTTTTTTTCAAAAATGAGCTTTACAAATATGTTTAAAGAATTTGGTAGGCATGTCTTATTCATAATTGAAGGTTGAGTACTTGTTCATTATGGTAGCTGTACATACACCGTCTTTATTGCAGCACAGCGGAAGTATTTGTCAGCGCGTCTGGATTTGTTCATAGATAAGATAGAATAAAATTACAAATCAGATTTCAAACTTATATGTCTTAGTATAAGGCGTTGAATTATTCCATCTCTGACTTTGTGTCTTGGGAATGTAGTAAGCAACGATGGTGTGAATTAATCTCGCCAATTGGTTATTTTGTTTGTTTGTTTGGTTTGATTTAACGTATGGTCAACCATTATAGGTTCTTATCAGACTATCTCAAGGTTCTTCTACACCACAAGGGTTGTAATCGAATCTATGCGATGAATTCAGGTAGAAATCTCACCCCTACACATTTACCGAGGTGTGTGTTTTTTAGTTCCCACACCACATAGACATGGTATGAGAAGGATTGGCCTTTGATATAGCAGTATATCTACCACTGCAAGGGGTTAAGGAGAAAGGTGGCTGTACAGCATACCACAGAGACATGTTATGAGAAGGACTGGTCTTTGATATAGCAGTAAATCTACCACTGCTGGGGGTGGAACTCGAACCCACAAAGTCCTACAACCTTGGGGTTACAAGTCCGGTGCTCTAACCACTGAGGTAACACCCCACCCGAACCCCCCACCCCCGTCAATTCGGTACATCGTAATAACATGTATGAGACTTATATAAGCTTCAGTTTGCGAGACACCTCCATTTTAACAAATCTTCATCAGACTCTAAACGTGATGACTCATGCCATTCTTTATCAATTAAGTTCAGTATTTATCAGTCAAAAATCATAATCACTGAGATTGCATCACGTGATCACGTGACTGGACATTATTTAGTGTGAGGCAGGTTCCTCATGAGACTCACGGATATGACTTGCATGTCAAAGATTAACTTCGTTTTCATAATTGCTCGCACTTGGTTTGCACGTTTTACTAAAACTTATATCTCCCAGACATGTTACCGCATACGTAATGGTGGTAAAAGTAAGCAATAATATTGATAGAAACATTGAATTTGTGTAATTTAAGTAAATATTAATTTCAGTTGTCCTGTTTTAATTAATATTGACGCAGTCTATGAAATACTCCTTGGTGTCAACCTTAAAGTACGTATGCGGTGAGTGCGAGTAGTTGGAAGGTTCCAAAACGCTCCCCTCTCATAAGATCTCACACTCTCTAAGTCTTATTCTGTCCTCTCACTATGCCATATGAAGAAGAATTCTTAACGAACTAGGCTTAGAGCCTTCAGAATCCACTGGCCTGCCTCCCGTGCTAAAGGCGTACATCAATGCAACTCAAAGATTCCTATAATCTCAGTGATGCCACCTAGTGGGAATACTATGTTCCAATGGATTCTCAAAGTTCTAAACCTAGTTCATTAAGAATTCTTGCCCCATAGAGCGCAGTGAGAACCTTGTACAGAATACCACTTAGAGAGTGTGAGATCTCATAGGAGGGGTTCCAAAACTTTGCAAACTGTTCATACATCACTTCTTCAATCTATTAGGGCCAGTATGCTGAGGGGTTGTTGGGAGAGTCATATTTGTCCAGACGTTTTGCGTGCATTTCTTTTTCAAAAATTGAAATCCTGCGTGAGTTTTTCAGATACATCGACTGCAACCACCTGGATATTTTCTACCCACAAGTTAAAGAGACATAGGACAATTACTGTAAGGAGTATCAGGATGGCTGATAGACTGTGAGTATATCTGTAACATAGACGTAACATAGAGGACTTATATATCATATGAACTCCACAAAAATTGAATGCGATTGTATGTTGTTAAGAATTGTCTTAGACAACTTTGTTATAATACATGATATAGATAGATATCTGTCTTCAAGAATAGAAGATATTCCAAAATTTCTTTTCTTGTCACTGCGTTAGCAAGTCTATAGGATTATGCCTTACATGGCGTTTACACTAGACGATTCTGGCCGGCGATTCCAGCATTTTGCACCCCCTGACGTTTTTCAGCAGTAAAGAGCTGTTAGAAATTGTCTAACGTAAACGCCAAGCGTTTGGCGACAGCAGATCATCTGAATATATCACATTTCACAATTCAGCCCCACTTCAAGACTATTTGACATGCTCTGACGCCTGCGACTATTTCAAGCCCACTTGAAATAGTCGTCTACACAGGCAGCGATTCTGTGAAAATTCAAAGTCGTCAGTGTAAACGCCCGATTATATTCTGAGGTCGACGACTTTTGCGGTGGACGTTGCCACGCCTGACGATTATTGGCTGACGATCTACAGTCGTCCCGAATTTAGTCGTCTAGTGCGTTAGAGCACCACCTGGCGACTATTGGCTAGACGATCTACAGTTGCCACGTAGTTAGTCGTCTAGTTTATTATCCATCGTATACAAAGACCCCATTGAAAATGTATGGGGACTCAGTAAACCACGACCCAGTGTATAAAACCTGTGAGATACCATAACTGTGGTATACGGATTCATACCTGTGGTATACGGCCTCAAAACCATGGTATACGGGAAAAATAGTCCCTTTTGCTATAGAGCAAAGAAATAGTCCCTATTGTTATACCCTTTAATATATCAATTACTGGCTTTGATTTGTTCGAAAAGATGGATAATAAATGCAACAAACGATGGTTTTGTGGACAGGTGGCTCTGTAAACCACTCGCGGTTGACCTCGTAATACAATCGCTAGCGCTCGTGTATTACTACGCGTCAATCCCTCGTGGTTTACGGCCGCCTGTCCACAAAACCATCGACTATTGTCTAGGTTAACGCTGGGTTAGTTACTGTATATGACAGGTACAAAGGAACGCAATATTACACAGTTAGAAATAGGATCCAAGTTATCATTAGAGGGGTCTTTAGCGGAAGTATCTACGTATAACCCCTTTATCAGCTACTGTAGAGGAAACCTATTAAAGTTTACGGTCACTGCTCGTATCCCAATGAGTTTGAATCGTGATTCACTAGGCCAAGCCTCTTAAATTACGTAGGGATTCAAACGAGATTAATTGGCTAACCTTTGTGACATAATTCCCTATTGAGTATTTTTTTCTAAATACTAAATAGGCGTAGGATGCGGGTTCCCAATGATAAGTCTATGGGGAAAAATACCAAGGGTGAGGTAAAGTTAAAAAACCTGAAGTATATCAGATCAAACACAGAGTTTTGATAAGATATCTTCACAGAGGCGATTCCTCGAGTTAGTTATCATTGTAAAGCCTGATGCCCATCTACCGATTCAGGGTTGAGCGATTAGTTTGCAAATCGTATAGGAGTCGGTGAACTTGTCGCAGGCAAATTACGTAACTCTTAGCTCGATCTGCGGACATTGAGGAGATGGGGTGGTGGATATTAGTCCTAAACAAATCTGTCTACTAATCGGTGGCTCACCCTTGCCTAGCTGTCCTACATCTACCGACTACGGCCGACTCCGTTAGGATGCCTTGGATGAGACAAATTACTGTCTGTTTGTCGCCGACAAAGGTACATGAATGTTCCGAAATCGGTAGATGGGCATTGGGCTTTAACAGCCACCCTCCCTTCATTCACGACGTTTCGCCAGAGGGTGAGGGATTCGATACGGACCTGTCAAACCTTTTTTCCGTCTTGGACATGTTTTGATGATGTTTTCTCTGTCGTGATGATCTTTTGTGCCAGCGGAACTTTCATTTTGACATTGAATACGTTTGGATACCTTCGGGGAGACAAGAGAAAAATAACCCTCTTCACAAAGCGAGTCCCTTCTGAAATGAGTTCCGGCGAGAAAAAACATCCTGATTTCTTTGTCAGAGTTTACAGCGGATAACAAAACTTTAATTACAAGAATTGTGTCAAGAAGATATTGATATCATTTAATCAAATATTTGCATTTATCCGTCTTTCCATGATTAAAGTGTTGACGTTTATTGAATGTATATGATAGGCATTAATCTGGTGATAATTACTAAAAGCCCGATACACATCTACCGATTCGGGGATGAACGATTAGTTCCCAAATCGTATAAGAGTCGATGAACTTGTCCCAGGCGAAGTATATAATACCTTGGCCCATTTCAGCCACCCAATCAAGTGATGTTTACAGACTTTACGTTGTCTGCGACTAGATTTATCAACATGTTGATAAACTTTTGGCCACCGATTTAGGAACATAGAAACCACAACTTGTCAGTAACAAAATAACATCTGAAGGAGGTGGTCCACTAATCGTTGGTCGACCCTTGCCTAGCTGTGCTACATCTACCAACTACGGCCAACTCCTTTAGGATGCCTCGCCTGAGAAAACGTCCGTTTGTCGCCGACAAAGGTACATAAATATCCCAAAATCGGTAGATGTTTATTGGGCTTTAATCACACAACATGGAATATGTCTGTTTATTATCCACCTTTATCCTACCCCTTATATAAAATCCCAAAGGCTTAACATTGAGTTTCCGTATGCCACGCTGACTACAGAATTGTTATCACATAGTATTCCATAGTCGAGGAGACGGGGTAGGATAAATTCAAAACCTGATTCGTTTTAATCGTGGCCACCGCATCCCACTCCTGGAGTTTTGGCTCCGGACTTCACTCGGCTTCGCCTAATGAAGTCACTATGCCAAACTCCAGTCGTGGCATACAGTGGCCAAGATCAAAACTCATCCAGTTTTACGATAATACTTACTAAAGCTATGGAGCCTTCAGATCTCTGCCGAGCAGAATACGGAAAAAGTCCCCTGCTTACAAAGCAGAGTATGACTCATATTTGGAACAATGAATGATAAATACCACATTACCATGATTTTGATCTTCATGGTTATATTCTCCTATCGCTCTGATATTATTATTACATTAATCATAAACAGAGCTTTTGGAAGGAAAGAGAACCAACATGTAGTCCTTATATAAAATTGCATTTATTTGACAGATTCTTTGATCCTCGCCGTTAAAGTTCATTAGAAATAAAATACACATGCATGTTCAAACTTTGTTCATTGACACAGTCATTGGTGCCCTCCATTAGGGTGTGTTTCAGAGACAGAGCTGTAGGTGGGCAGGATGGCGGTCCAGCACGCAGGTAGGGCCGGGCTAGCTCCTAATTCCCTACCAGTACCTGCCCAGCCTGTGGTAGTGGCAGATTTAGGAGACTGGGGTGTGCCCTTCCCCTGGTCCTAATTCTCCACTACTACCTGCTAAGTCTGTGGTAGCGGCAGATTTAGAAGACTGGGCCCTGCCCCTGGTCCTAATTCCCCACCACTACCTGCCCAGCCTGTGGTAGCGGCAGATTTAGGAGTTGCGCCCTGCCCCTGGTCCTAATTCCCCACCTCTACCTGCCCAGCCTGTGGTAGCGGCAGATTTAGGAGGTCGGGGTGCCCCTGTCCCTAGTCCTAAATCCCCACTACTACCTGCCCAGCCTGTGGTAGCGGCAGATTTAGGAGTTGCGCCCTGCCCCTGATCCTAATTCCTCACCACTACCCGCCCAGCCTGTGGTAGCGGCAGATTTAGGAGTTGCGCCCTGCCCCTGATCCTAATTCACCACCGGTCCCGGCTCAGTCTGTGGTAGCGGCAGATTTAGGAGTTGCGCCCTGCCCCTGGTCGTGCCTCTGTAATCAGCGCTGGAGCTGAAGTAACCTTTTGATCAGGACTCGGGGGTCGGCTCCGGGTCGTGCAGTAAAACAATGACAACAAGCATGAGACATAGTTAGCAGGGGAAACGGCCGAGCCATAACACGCGATGCGGGGCCAAGTGTCAGAAAGAGCCATAACACGCGATGCCGGGCCCAGTGTCAGAAAGAGCCATAACATGCAATGTGGTGCCAAGTGTCAGTAACAGCCATAACATGCCATGTGGTGCCAAGTGTCAGTAAGAGCCATAACACGCTATGCGGGGCCCAGTGTCAGTAAGAGCCATAACCCGCTATGCGGGGCCAAGTGTCAGTAACAGCCATAACACGCCATGCGGTGCCAAGTGTCAGTAACAGCCATAACCTACTATGTGGTGCCAAGTGTCAGTAACAGCCATAACCTGCTATGTGGTGCCAAGTGTCAGTAAGAGCCATAACATGCAATGTGGTGCCAAGTGTCAGTAAGAGCCATAACCTGCTATGTGGTGCCAAGTGTCAGTGAGAGCCATAACATGCAATGTGGTGCCAAGTGTCAGTAAGAGCCATAATATGGCATGTGGTGCAAAGTGTCAATAACGGCCCAGCCATACCCCTGGAACCCTGGATCAGATGTACCAGTCAGAACTGTTGTTCAACTTACCAAATGGGAAGGCCTAGCAATAAAAATCAGATTTCTGCCAAAGCTGACTCTTTTAGCCACTTTATTGGTATCGACAATGAATCCACAATGTATGAACCTTAAAGGTATCAATGAAGAATTTTTTGAAAAAAACAGCAAATAACGCGCCATGCGGTGCCTAGTGTCTGTAAGAGCCATAACGAGCTAAGAGTCTCAGTTATAAGCTCAGGAAATCTCATTTATCCGTTGACTAAAATGTTCAGATAGAAAAGAATTTTTCTCACATGGTATTTTTTTCTTCATAGATTAAACATTTTTAACTCGTACTCAATGCCCAACAAATATTATATGGGCAATGATGTCACAAAAACATTACCCAATGAGTCAGTGATAAGGGCGATATAGAATCTTAACCAAACTCGACATACCATTATGATACTATTAATGATAGCAGTGTGTATCATAATATCATGACAATTCAATGTTGAAATATTTATCTCCCATTGACATGTCCTCCTGTGTTCAAATATTTCACATTTGTATAATAATTTATGATAATCGGCACTTAGTCATATATGACTGAATAATAGTAATTTTCAACATTGGATTTCTGGTTGAAAAAGTAAAGATAGTCCGAGCAAACATTTAGCGCCCCATTGTAAGGCGGAAGTTGAGGCCGTGACAGGCGTACATGTGGGAGTCATTTCGAGGGCGCCGCCATCATAGAGAAACACTCTCCAAGCACAGGAGCTCTGACAGTGCACTGATTAGTAGGAGTTTTTACTGGTTTATGTGGCCTCTGCTTGATAAGGATTCATATCAGCCAGACTAGGGCTAGCATTCATAGGTGTTGTTTATTTAAAACAATTTTTATTAGGGAATATTTGTGTACACAATCACTGAATTCGGCTATAGAGCCGTTCTTCCATTCGGGCCCTTGCCCCTACTCCTCATTCTAATGGCGGGTGTTAAACCGAATGGGCAGTGGGTACAATTTTTGTGTAAGTCTTCGGTATGACCCGGCCGATGTATTCCCAGTTATAAGAATAAAGAAATTCCGAGAGAATGATCTCTCCCCAAATAAACTAGCAGAGAGTTGATGGGAGAAAACCCATCTCACAAGATAAAATTTAAACCAATGAAATGAGGTCTGTATTATGTATCTAACTATCGGGGCATATTCAGATAGTTTCAGTAGTCAGTTAGTGGGGGTTCTTTGCAGCTGTAGTAAATGGGACATTACGACAATCTGTATGCAGACTGAACATCACCACGCTGAACTTCTAAAGTCCAATACATATCGACCGATTTCGGAACATTGATGTACCTTTGTCGGCAACAAAGGAATGGTAATTTGTCTCAGGCGAGGTATTCCAACGGAGTCAGCCCCAGTCGGTAGATGTAGGACAGCTAGGCAAGAGTTTGCGACGATTAGTGTCACTCCCTCCTGGAGATGTTCTTTCGTCGCAGATGAGTTGTAGCTGGATGTTCCTAAATTGGTCACCTAAAAGTTTATCAACATGTTGATAAATCCAGTCGCCGACAACGGAATATTGGTAAATGGCCCCTGATTGGGTGGCTGATACAGGCTGAGGTATTACGTAATTTGCCTGCGACAAGTTCACCAATTCTTATATGATTTGGGAACTATTCGTTCGATCCTGAATCGGTAGATGTGTATTGGGCTTTAGTGTTATCTTCATATCATTACAGGCTTTAAGTAATCTGCTAGAATATTGTAAAGTATCATTTCTTCAGCATCACTTTTTCCTCGACAGATCAACATGGAGTTTCCATTGCCCAGATCGACTTACCTATACTAAAGAATATTCCTCAGAACTACATTCCATTACCAGTTACCCATCGAGGGCATACTATAAGTTCGATAAGTTGGATAATATGTGTTCAATAAGATTGCATAATCTAAAGTTGCCTGACAAATCATATGATTCTAAGGTGCCTTTATCTATTGGAAATTAATATTCCGAATCACAGCAGCTCTACTGAATCATAGCAGTGTAAGAGCTAACAATCTTAGATAATCGATGAATAGTTTTCGAACGGGCGGCAGTAAACTACCAGTAATTGACGCGTAGTGATACTATGATATTCAGTGGAGTGCGGGAACTACTTTTTGTTGCTCTCCATACACAATTTCACTGGTGGTAATTTAAACAAAGCATCTGAATATCTGATAGATGAGTGTATTTTCCGTAAACAATGGGTTTGGAAGCCGTAAACCATGGTCGTGGATTACGGCCACTAATAAACTCTGGTTAGTGGTTTACTCTAACCCCAGACATTTTCAATGGGGGGTTCATAACCCATGGGTGAGAAAAACATAGCATCAGTGACATAGTAGATGCATATACACAGTGTAGCAATGACAGAATTCATTCCGCTGTAGACACATAAGAGTCAGGGATCTGTAGAGATTTTCAATATTTTTTGTTTTTTGGCAAGTTTTATTAGGGAATATTGTGTGTTCACAATCACCGAATTTGGCTATAGAGCCGTTCTTCCATTAGGGCCCTTGCCCCTACTAATGGCGGGTGTTAAACCAAATGGGCAGTGGGTACCATTTTTGTGTAAGTCTTTGGTATGACGCGACCGGGGTTTGAACCCACGACCTCCCATGCTCGAGGCGAACACCCTACCACTTGCCCACCAAGCTTGGATTTACCATAACACATAGCCATCATATCTACGACGATAGATGCAAAGAGATCTAGTGCAGTTCTATGGCAGGCTGACTGCTGCATAATTTATGGGCAAAGGAAGTAAGTACACCGATCCTAATACTACCTGCCAGTAGATCTCAGCTGTACCGACAAAATCCTGGAGAACTGGGGGCTTCTAAGCCGAAGAGTGCCAGTGTCCATTTACACCAGGACCGTGATAAAATCTGATTCTAGGTCTATATGCCTGTTTCCATTGGCTGACGAAAACGGCGGAGATTTCCCAGGAAGTCTGTCGGTGGTGCCACCGATTGTGTGTCGGTATCGAAAAATAGGTGACGGTTGTAGATTTCTCTCAGTGACCAAGCTTTCACATAGCGGTCGGTGGTGCAACATTGCATAATCCAAGCAGAAAAAGTCATGGGTAATTTCAGGAGCTGGGTTGTTTCCATTGATCGATTTTGGGTCAGCAGCGCCAAAAGTTTGTTGGTGGTTCTTGACTGTAGATCAGTGATGCAAAATCGGCCAATCGCGACGGGCCTTATAACGGCGTTTCCATTGGCCAACAATGGGTTCTGAACAAGGTCCACGATTGGCCTACGATTGGAAGCCTTGTCGTGGTTGGTGGACCCCAATTCCCGACAAGAGTCTACGACGAGGCCAAGACAAGGCCACAATTGGAAGCTTGTCGGGAGCCTTCCAACAAGGCTATGACAACATCGAGCACGTTCGATTTTCCTACGACTGGACCTTTGTCTTGGAGTGTCATGGCGTGTCAGGAGTATGTCACAGAGGTGTACCATGGGAAATTTTGGTAGAGCGTGCACTTCCCAACACCCCCGACAACACTGTCATAATGCCCCCCTTCTTACAACAAGGCTGCGACAAGCGCCGATCGGAACTTTCTAGTCAGTGCTTGTCGTAGTCTTGTCGTGGTTGGTGGACGCCACCCATACCTCTCATTCAGTTTCTCTAAATATACCACTCTCTCCGCTTTGATTGATAAAGTAATAAAAATATTACAGGAAATGTTTGTTCGTAGGAATGTCGACATGCCATTTATAGTAAACATGAACGAGAAAACGTTCAGTCGAAGCAGAAACAAACACAAACAAACACGCATGAAATGAGTCCGAATCGTGTCGCCAAGTCAAACGATCCTCATAAAAACACGGATTCGTGACTGCCCCGACGGAACGGGAACTATGGACCTAGTCGATTGGGAGAAATAAACTTTTTTTATGTAGATAAAAGAGCGCATTGCTTTTTGATTGCTGGACAAATTCACGGAAGTGGACGAATGCAAACAGTACGTGTATTCAGGGAGGGACATTTTGTTTCATTACATGGAGACACGACACGCTTAAAGCTCAGGGGATCGGAATAGAGGGAGAGGTGGTAGCTGGAAGACCGTGCTAACTATGGGGAATCGTTGGACTTATGAAGGTGGGTGGTGAGTATGGGAGATTATTTCACCCCTGATATTTATGCCCCATAGGCTTAACATTGAGAACTTTTTTTTTTATTAAGTTTATTGTATCTCTCATACATATAGTTGAGCTATCCTGATACAACAGTACAGAGTCAAGTTTACATAAATGGTAGCAATCTATTACATCAGTATACAGAGATGAAAAAATGAGAAAATGAGTTCAATGATAATGTTTTTGGTTACTCAGATCAGACTTTCTTGTTATTCCACAGTCTAGTTTTCCCATTCAGATGTCCTCGGTATTCAGTCTTAAACTTCTAAAGTCTTTATGCACCTTCAAGCATGGAAAACCGTTCCTCATAGTCTATATATATCCTATGTGTTATCCATTCTTTAGTGTGCACAGGGGTGAGATAAATACAGAAAGCAACTCGTTTGGTCAAAAGTGTTGTAATCCAACTTGTTTGAATGCTACGTGATATTCACTTGGCTTCACCTCGTTCATATCACTCCTCACCAAACTCGTGGAGAACGACGACTTTAACCAAAACTTGTTGGTTTCTTCTTTAGTACTTTTTTGTTATCGGATACAGACAGTTCTAACATGGTGGTTACCACTTTAAGATACCACTAATACTAATGCTATGTGATATTCACTTGGCTGTAGCCTCGTTCATATCACTCCGCATCAAACTCGTGGAGAATGATGACTTTAACCAGTACAGAGTTGGTTTCTTCTTTACCATAAGGTTATTGCTGGAAGTAGTACATGGAAATTTGAAACTGTTATGTTTCTAATTGTATTGGACTGAAAGAGCTAGCCAGCCTTGGACTGGGTTACTGTATGTTGTTGTGTTGTATTTGAAAGTTGGGGGCAAGTTAAGACCAGTCTGCAAAGACTGAGGGCCATCCTAGGTTAAATAAAAGTCTTAAAAAAAAAGAAAAAAAGTTATAACTATCACAAACCTTAGTGTGACTGGCTCGGGTTCGATTCCAGTACTGAGCGATGCATTTTCTTTGATTATTAGCTGCATTTTGTTTGATTATTAGCTGCATTTTGTTTGATTATTAGCTTCTTTTGTAGCGGTATCAAGTGCCGATTATAAGAACCGATAACGGCGTTTAGCACCGCCGACCGATTCCATGGCACTTCTCGTACAACAACCTTCAGATGGAAACAAAAATGGGTATCGAATCTTCTCTCCAATAATACGTAACATTGAAAAACAAACTTTGTTCGTACCACCGATTTTTATGTTACTACATACACATAATCTTCAGGCTTTTTTAGTCCTATGCATATTGAAAAATCGGTGCACATGGAACATCGTGGGTATTAGTTATCTAACAGACCTCAGGCACATAACTGCTGACCCAAAATCAGTCAATGCTGGAGTAGGTGGAAAATAGGTACTAGTCACCTAACCTAAGCTCCAGGATAAATAAAAGCTTAAAAAAACCAACTAAAAACCCCATAAAAACAGCCATTTTTACAAATATGTGGCTCCAATCAGCAATGGAAAACCACTGATCGAATTTTGGGTGCAAGATGCAAGTTGGATAAAGGGAAACAACCCGGTATTTGAAGTGGTCAGGGATGAATTTGGCGACTATTACGTAATAGAACCACCACCGACTGATTTGTCGGCCGATAAATTCGGAAAGATGCCAGTGATATCATCCTTTGCATATATATATATATATATATATATATATATATATATATATATATATATATATATATACTGTAACTGCAAAATATTATTTGATTAATTACAATTAAGAAGCATTTAAATATATCTTATTGATATTCTATTAAATATTTTCTCTTCATTTTGCTGAAAATCCAAACAGTATACAAAATCTAGTTGTACGATAAGCTAGATTGATAGGCAATGAATAGCTATTCATGTAAATAGCAGTATAAGGTATTTATCTCACTAAAGGCGATCACGGCGGGTCAGATCATCTTAATATTGCAGAGCTACACCTGCCCACCTCCGCCATCCATAGTACGTCGTGTCTATTTGCATATCCTCGTTCCTGGCAGACATCCGCTCAAGCCGTGGCCCTGATCATGCATACAGCTATGAGTCATGACACCGGTGGCTGCGAGTGGGCCCGGCATCTGGTTGGAGCCCGACACTGTACAGGGTCAAGGTCGTTTCCCATTAGCCGACGAAAACGGCACCGATTTGTTGAGTTCCTTTAATACAACCATTTTGCATTAGAGTAGTATAGTAGGTGTCTTTGAACACGTATGAAGGTGTTGGAGTGAGTGGCCAGACAGGTATTTGATAGAGTGGTTGGAAGTGTTCGAGTATGTTGATGTAGGTGTTGGAGTGACCGTGTGGACAGAGGTGTTTTTTTAAGTTTTTATATCTCGTCATCAGATACATAATCTTTTCTTCCTAACAAGAAATCAGAGTGAGTTCTTTCAGGTATTGGAGTGAGTTGTTGGAGGTGTTGCAGTGAGCGAGGGGGATGTAGGTGTTGAAGTGAGGTGTTGGAGTGAGTGGTATGGGGTGTTGGAGTGAGTTGTATGAGGTGTTGGAGTGAGTTGTTGGAGGTGTTGGAGTGAGTTGTTGGAGGTGTTGGAGTGAGTTGTTGGAGGTGTTGGAGTGAGTTGTTGGAGGTGTTGGAGTGAGTTGTTGGAGGTGTTGGAGTGAGTTGTTGGAGGTGTTGGAGTGAGTTGTTGGAGGTGTTGGAGTGAGTTGTATGAGGTGTTGGAGTGAGTTGTTGGAGGTGTTGGAGTGAGTTGTTGGAGGTGTTGGAGTGAGTTGTATGAGGTGTTGGAGTGAGTTGTTGGAGTTGTTGGAGTGAGTTGTATGAGGTGTTGGAGTGAGTTGTTGGAGGTGTTGGAGTGAGTTGTTGGAGTAAGTTGTTGGAGTGAGTTGTTGGAGGTGTTGGAGTGAGTTGTTGGAGTAAGTTGTTGGAGTGAGTTGTATGAGGTGTTGGAGTGAGTTGTATGAGGTGTTGGAGTGAGTTGTTGGAGGTGTTGGAGTGAGTTGTTGGAGGTGTTGGAGTGAGATATTAGAAGTGTTGGAGTGAGTTGTATGAGGTGTTGGAGTGAGTTGTATGAGGTGTTGGAGTGAGTTGTTGGAGGTGTTGGAGTGAGTTGCTGGAGGTGTTGGAGTGAGTTGTTGGAGGTGTTGGAGTGAGTTGTTGGAGTGAGGTGTTGGAGTGAGTTGTATGAGGTGTTGGAGTGAGGTGTTGGAGGTGTTGGAGTGAGTTGTTGGAGGTGTTGGAGTGAGTTGTTGGAGGTGTTGGAGTGAGTTGTTGGGGTGAGTTGTTGGAGTGAGATGTTGGAGGTGTTGGAGTGAGTTGTTGGAGGTGTTGGAGTGAGTTGTTTGTGGTGTTGGAGTGAGTTATTGGAGGTGTTGGAGTGAGTTGTTGGAGGTGTTGGAGTGAGTTGTTGGAGGTGTTGGAGTGAGGTGGATATAGGTGTTAGGTGAGTTGTTGGAGGTGTTGGAGTGAGTTGTTGGAGGTGTTGGAGTGAGTTGTTGGAGGTGTTGGAGTGAGTTGTTGGAGGTGTTGGAGTGAGTTGTTCGTGGTGTTGGAGTGAGTTATTTGAGGTGTTGGAGTGAGTTGTATGAGGTGTTGGAGTGAGATGTTGGAGGTGTTGGAGTGAGTTGTTGGAGGTGTTGGAGTGAGATGTTGGAGGTGTTGGAGTGAGCTGTGGAAGGTGTCAGAGTAAGAGGGCGCTCAGGGGCTGGACCTCTTCCACTCTGATATTTCCGCTGCATTTGACACGTGACCCTGGACACAGAGAGAGGCAAACACTGCTTCCATACAGCGCGCGGTCTGGTCAGAGCTTGGCGAACTTCAGCCCCCGAATAGATCTAGAGATATAGGTATCCAAGATATGCCAACATATGGCCATGTATGTTCTGTATACTGTATGTAATAGTATAGCAAAAGCAACCAAAAATGAAGAGAAAGAAGTAGAATAGCTCATTCATAGAATGGGAACTATACCCGCTAGGGTTTATTCCATGAGAAGCTATATCCGATATTCATATAGCGCTATATTGCATTAAACAAACTGTGGTTATAGTGAATTACCTACAAGACTGGTTGGAAACATAAGTTTTAGTTTTAAAGGAGAATCAACTGAAATGATTACTGATAAAGGGTTCCAATCAGAAACGAAGCACCATCATTCAACTGTGGAAATTTGTGTGAATAAACCTGATTTCGTCAACAAAAAACCCCATAAAAACAATGTCATATGTGCTACCGTTGTGGTATTCAATAATTTAGGTGGCATTGGTATTTTATAGAAAGACTGAATAGATATATATCTAATTCATCTAGCTAATTCATTGATGCTGGCATGCCAAATAATTGGGCACAATTGCTAAGGCGATTCGACATTGTTAACTCGTACTCAACGCTTATGGAGTATTGTAAAAAAAATACTCAATGGGGATGATGTCACAAACATTAGCCAATCAGTCAGTTATAAGGGTGAGATAAAATCTAAACCACACTCGATCCAAAGCCACTGAAAATACGCCATTGATTTTGGTTTATTATGTAATCTAACTGATCTTTGCCTCGTGAGATTACTCCCCCAACCAAAACTCATGGTATATTTAAAGTAGCGATAGATCTCGATGCAGTTTTTTCTTAATATATGATATTTACTATCATCGATTTTTTTTCCTGCATAGGATCCAGTAATTGATTCATAAGATGAAGTATATTTTACGAGAATTGTACACGTTAAAACATGAGAATAGGAAATTATCATAGGCCAACCTGAGGGGAGGGGCGCAGGTGTTGGGAAATGCCTAGGCTTAACTCTGGCAGGGTTTTTACACCCTTCCCGGGCTAGGCCGTGTTTTTCTGGAGACGTTATGCAAAGTAGCAGAAGCTGCTTAGAGAAGGAAGGAGGAGGTTTTGTGTTGATTGAGAAGCCGCTTTGAATGAGCAAACACTCAGAGGAGCTTTAACAAATGACAAATGACAAAAAACATCTGTAAATAGCAAAGGGAGGTCTATTTGTAAGTCAGAAATGTCACAAGTCCAAGGAGAGATGATAGTAGGGCAAGTTTATATTAGTAAACAAAAATGTCCTAATCCTAAAATAGAGAAATTTAGACATTCGCCACTTTATATTGGAGACAAATATTGAAATATGTTAAAGAAGGAAACACAATTGATTGAAGAAGTTTATTTATTCAAAAACAGGATTAAATCAGAGATTGGAGCGATGGTGGAATAATGTCCAGGTCAAAAGACTACGGTATGGAAAATAAAGTTGTTATATAAATAAGACACTAATGGTCTAAAGACTATTATATGGACGAGAGAGGAGAAAAATAATTGTTAATATTGCCCTGTATTGTATGTCCTGTAATATGTCAACTGTTATCATGTAAATGTACGTTCTATGTGACTATCGCGTGGAAGATCGTTGGGACACCAATGAACGTGTGACGTCGTTAAAAAAAAAAAATTAAAAAAAAAAAAATGTGTCAGAGAGAATGTATAGGTGAAAGATGTATATATAGGGTACAGAGGTATTGTTGGTTCTTTGACTTACACTGTTAGAGTGCTCACTAGAGTTCCAGTCTCCAAGCATATTGTTTGGGGTTTTTGGAAGCCAAGTGGCACAAAAGAAATGCTAGGAGAGTGGGTGGGTTCCATCATGAATTGTAAAAATGGGGTCAGTTAGTCGGGGGCAGAATCTGTGACCAGGAGCACGTTTAATAACCTAAGTTATTGTTCTCCACGAGTTTGATGCGGTGTGATATGAACGAGGCGACGGCTGAGTGAATATCACGTAGCATTCAAACGAGTTGGAGAACAAAGACTTTGACCAAAACGAGTTCAACACAAGTTCAATTTAACAGAATATATTATGTAGGATATAGACCATGGAGAACGGACTGCAATACTCGTAGGTGCATGGAGAAGGAGTTCCCAATGTTAAGTCTATGGACCAGAATACTAAGACTGAGATAATGATTTCTCAAGGCTGTTTATGAAAGTGCTTCTGCTTCTATGAAAACAAGTTGGCAAGAAGACTCATCGTGGTTGACCTTCAGCCATGGACTTCCTGTTTAGGTAAAACTCTGTCATAGGTATTCTCTCTACATACACTTACATTAGGTAATTTCTGGCTTTCCCTTATCATCATATCACTGTGTTTAGATATTCCGATAAAAATAATTGAATAAAATACTGGTTTATAGTTAAACGAGACATTACCACTAACAGTAAATATAATCTATCACGTATATCAGTATCTAAACATCTGACAACTCCAGAATTGTAATCATTTAATGGCCGTAATGATAGGACAAGTTGAATGATGGCGCCAAATGACCTGATTTCTGTTATTAACATATATCATCATTTATTTGTAATCGCCTGATCTAGAGTGAAATTGAGACGCTTTGTTATTTATTACCCACCTATTACGGAGTCTCCATAGGAAAAGTATAGGGCACCTAGAATTAGTGACCCGGAGACTCTGGATTTCAGAATCTCCTGCAGGAGTTTCCGGAAAAATAGTCCTGTCCATAGTGAGATCGAATCATTATGTACTTCGAAATAAGTTTCTTGAATGTTTATTCAATGTTAATTATTTAGAACCAATCATAAAAACCTTAGTTACCATCAGAAATCGCTGTCATAACAAATTTTGCATGCTAAAAATACAGGTTAATGGCGAACTTTATTATTGGTGTAAGCCTACACCGAATTACTGCCACGCTTGATACTGCCGTGGCGTTATGGAACTAAATGGCTCAATTTAATTGCAATAGATTTGATATTAATCTTGTAGATGGGTAATAAATACAATACCGACTGGTTTTGTATACGTATGACCATAATCTCCTCGTAGTTGATGACGTAATATCCTCGCTAATCTCGGATATCATTATATTCCTGTGTGTGAATGTCATTCAAATACTGCCCGCTGCTAGGGGTGCAGTAATAATAATGTTCGTGCCCACTGTGACTGTGACTTGATAATTTATCAAAATGGAATATATTTACCGATTTAAGGTATATAATAATAAGCAAACGTCCTCACTGTAGACGAAATGGTTCTCGTTCGCGGTCAGTCGTCGATTTCATACTGCTTTCCGCCTATGGCGTCAGGCAGTATAAAATTGACGACTGACCTCGAACAGGAACCGTTTCGTCCACAGTAAGGACGTTTCTCAAATTACTACACGTCAACCTGTCCGAGATTACAGCCACTCGTACACAAAACCAGTCATAATTGTGTATTTATGAGCTCATTCATACAGTATGAGTTATCTATACTATGACTGTATGGAATAAAAAAATTGTGTAAATGTACTGAAAACTGGTGGCGCATGGAAACCAGCAATTTATCCCACCCCTAATAAAAAACTCCATAGGCTTAACATTGGGTCACTGTACTCGGTCTGGAGTTCAGAAAAATGAAAAATATCGCTCTAGTGGGATACACTTGACAAATGACGTCATTTGTTAATATAGAAGTAATTTAGATGGGCGGGGTTGGATAAATTCTAAACAAAACTTGAGTTAGTCGTGTTATTGTTCATCGCAGTCCGGCAAGATTGTGTATTACTGCTCTCGGCTTCGCCTGGCGCAGTAATACATGATCTTGCCGTCGTGCGATAAACAACAACATGACTAACTCTTGTTTGGTTTCTCCATAGTCTTTGTTGAGCATCACCAGTATACAAATATTTAAAAAAAGATTCCTAAACAGTGTTTATTTATTGAAGATTTAGCCTCAGTAATCTGATGGAGCAGGTCTGTTCTGGTCGATGATCCTCGTGGGTTTGCTCTCTTCCAGTGACCGGTCATCGGCTCGGGTCCCATGCCCCGAGCCTCGGGTCACTCTCCAGTCAACAGCCTTCTTAACCTACATTCTGTGAGCTGCTCGAGAAGGCCGGGTTTTAGTTAGCGATCTGGAGTCACTCACTCGGAATAGGCAATGAGTTCACAACCAGGCACACAGATTCCGGGGAAAAAGACCAAGCAATGACCATATATGCGCCTATATCAACCTGTAGGTAATTATGAAGGGGGTCTGCGAAAATCAATCATATATCGATTTGTAAGTTCCAGTCTATACATCTCTATCGTGAGCAATTATATTGGTTCCTATGCGAAGAGATTAAGTCGTCTCAATTGCCCGTATTTATCAGTACCAAAATGACTGCATTAAGACGGTCACCATTTTGTAGTTGCTCCTCCCTGTCTTGATGTTGACGGTATGGCAGCCATGTAGTGAATGGCATGTTTACCCTCATTATCGCTCTCTCTAGCTCCCAGTCTGGCCACATGGGGGCAGGGCGCTCTGACATGACACTGACACCTGAGTTGTTAGTGACATGAGTGGCCCTCCTGGCATATGCGACAGACTAGAATTAGACTGGTCAGTTCTGATTGGATGTTGCTTCATCAGTCAACCCCAGCACAGAGTAGTAAAATTCCGAGCCATAGCGAGGAGTATTACGTAGCATCTACTACAATGAGAATACGGCCACTCAGATCAAAATCATGGTAATATTGTATTCATCCCTCACCTTTCGACAGATTATCATGAACAAATCTTGTAGATTATTAGAAATTTGATGCAAGTGCCATGTATTGTTTATATGAAATAGTTCTTGTAATGCCCGTCAAGTGGCCGAAAAATCCATATTCTACTAAGTAGCGATCTGTAGGCTCCATAGGCTTAGTATAGAGACTCCGTATTAGGTGGACAATAACAAAAAGCTGTATTCTACTCAGTAGCGATCTGTGGGCTGCATAGGTTTAGTATGGAGACTCCGTATTAGGTGTGTAATAAATAAATATATACAGATATGAGCTAGAGAATCTGATGTGATCGTTTAAGCACAGTGAGCTTCATATATATTGATAAACCTCGCATATATCCAGCTCCATCTGAGAGATCTACGGTCAATACAGGGGCGACGAACGACGATTTACGGCACGTTTTATGTGCGGAGACCCGGTAAACAGGCGCAGCTAATCAGCCAATAAAGATGGCGATCAGGAGGGACGTGAGCGAGCTGGACATGTGTGCTGTACGGGACATCAGGACGATGAATCAGTGTCTCCAATCTCCGTACTCCTAGGAGACAGAATAGAGTCAGCGTTAGAGGGGGCGTCCACCAACCACGACAGGGCTGCGACACGCGCCGACAAGAAAGTTCCAATCGGTGCCTTGTCGCAGTATTGTCGTGAGGAGGGGAGCTGTCATGACCCCTTGGCGGAGCCTGTCGGGAAGTGCACGCTCCACCTAAATATTCTATCGTAGACCTGTGCGACAACCTCCCGACACACCACGACATGCCACGACACGGCTCCAAAATCGAACATGTTCGATTTTGTCGTAACCTTGTCAGAAGGCCCCCGACAGGCCCCCGACAAGCTTCATGTCCCAGCCTGTCGTGGCCTTGTCGTAGCCTCTTGTCTCCATAATCCTAGGAGACACAATAGAGTCAGCGTTAAGGGGGGCGTCCACTAACCACGACAAGGCTACAACAATGGCTTTCCGACAAGGTCCGCGACAGGTCTACGATTGGAGACTTTGCCGTAGCCTTCTCGTGGTTGGGGGACCTTGGTTCCCGACAAGAGTCTACGATAAGCCCATGACAGGCTGTGACTGGAAGCTTGTCGGGGCCTGTTGGGGGGCTTTCGACAAGGTTACGACAATATCGAACATGTTCGATTTTTCCCACAACTGGACCTTTGTTGTGGAGTGTTGCGCTTTCCTCGATATCACTGTCGTAATGTGTCGGTACCATGGACGCCTTTTTTACGGCATCCAACAAAGTCTACCACATGCCCCGACAAGGCTGTCGCAGAGCTGCCCTTCTCACGACAAGGCTGGGACAAGGCTGCGATTGCAACTTTCATGTCGGCACTTGTCATAGCCTTGTCGTGGTTGGTGGACGCCCGCCTTAAATCGTAGGCTGTCGGAACGGCTTTGGAGGGCATAAACCATGGTCACGATTAGCTGACTATTCGATCTGGGTATCAATGTAAATCTCAGGCAGATATTTTATATTGAAAATATAATACAATTTAGGAAAAAGGAGACGTCAAAGGAATTAATGGATAAAATGAAATAAAAGAAAAAAATATATAGCGACTATGAAGACAGTATGTATTTCTTCAGTGTACATCCAACTTCCATGTAGACCTGTAATGTTCATCCTGTGGATAGATGTTTTGGTGCTGCATTTTATGCATTTATCACGCATTTATTTCCAAGTTTTTCAAGGTAGAACTATGTGCAAACATTCTATATTCATATCTCTGGTGCGAGGTTCTGGTATGTTTTCTTTTTTCCAGTTATTGTTCATTGTTGGAGTGAGCAAATGTAGTCTATTGGATATACAATTGTGCATCGATGGATTGTTCACAAGTTCATACAGAATAGACAAGTTACTACTTTGACTATGTACCTGCCTTTTTCTGGATTAATAAATAGAGTTCAGCTCTCTTATAAAAAAAAATATATATATATGATTTTGGAAATATTGGATAAATCTGAATGGTCTTTTATAGGTATTTATAACATATTATGATATTATTTTTCAGACACTACCATAATCAAATTGAAAAAATATAAATGTGGTAGAATCATAATTCCTACAATAGGCCACGAAGAATCCAACATGTTGGATTTTATTTGGAACTCCAAAAATGGCATTTTTAATCTCAGCCTATCTGCATCCAATCGTGAGCTATCGTAATGTCAATCGCAGAAATCTGTTCCAGTGCCACAATTTTTTCTGACCTGATAATAAAGTCGTTTTCCTGTCGGGAAGTCAATCGTTGGCCTATCGGGACCAGAATCGGCGATGGTGGGGGTAAGTCTTTAAGACCTGAACTAACGGAACCTCTGCTACACTACCAGAAGTGTTCGCAGAATTCGCCGACCTTCTGACACAGTAATGATGTGGTAATTTAGTTTCACATTCTGACACAATATGACACAATATATTCCACCTTTCCGACACAGTAACAATGTGGTAATCGTGTTTCGCACTCTGACACTCTGCGACACAAAATTGTTCAGCCTTTCGACAAGGCTATGAGATGGGAATTTTTATTCGTAGCCTTGTCTGAGTCATGTCGAGGGCTGTCGCCAGCAGTGGATGCCGTACTTTACACGGTTGTGAGGTATAAGATGTGATACTGTGGGGTGAAATCTAAGAGTCTTGTTTCAGATGTCTAACAGTTTATATTTCAAGTCTGTCATATCAATGAAATAAGCTCCTCTGTCAATCAAAGTACCAACAACATGGTTACTTTACTTTCAAGTACATTGATTTTCCAAAATTCATATTTATAGATGACTATCTTACTGATATAGATATTTCACAAATAACGTGGCTTTTAACATAAAACATTATCGTATAGGGGACAGAGCTATTGTTAGTTCAAGAAGCAGTCACTAGGTGGCTAGCGGTATGGCAGGCCCCTTGGGGGGACAGATCTATATTCTGGATCTTTCTTCTTATGAAATTCAAATGTCTTTCAATGTTTTATCATGGTTCCCTTCACTCTCTACACCCATCCTATAGCAGGATGAGATACTGATTAAACCCAGGATATGATGTTTTTCACATGGAACACTTTATATACATAGGTGAGCAAGGCTAGAGTTGTGACACTTCCCAATTATCACTCAGTTCTTTTGCACCTCCATTAGTGAAGAACACATACTTTTTCACCTTCATAAGTGAAGAACACCTACTCGGGGGCGTCATGGAAGCCCCCGTAGCTCATAGGCTATATGCCCTATATGAAAAGTATTCATAGCAAGAGACATTTCATTGAACACAAGTATTGGTCGTTACATGGAAGCCCTCAAGAAATTCTAAGGTACATAAAAACTATTCGTGACTCAAAAAGCCCCCTGGTGTTTGCAGAAATGATTAAAGACCTGCGTTGTATCGATTTCATCTGCTGGTTCCCGGCTGATGGCAGAGAGTTGTATTTAAGGCCGGGTACCAGCGTGTTGACATGTGCTCGGCTGGTTTCTGGCAGGGGTGGGTGTTCCCCATCAAATATTCAACTCACGAATTAACTTGGCTGTGTAGGAGCCTTTACCTTTCCCTCGCGATAAATATTTAAAGGCATATCGGACAATTTGGCATTAAAGATTAAAACCCGTGTCATTGTCCTTAAATTTGAATATGATGACCTCTAGGTGTTGTAAAACACGTATCGATTATAAAGATTTTGGGTCACTATGCCAATTTTTTATTTAGAGATTTATTTTATGATAATTTTATAAAAGAATAATGGAAATTCTTAATGGTAGCCTTTCACATAATGAACCCATGTCATTTTCCTCAAACTTTCACAGAATATATTAGATCTACAATACTAAAGATGTAAGTTTTAAAAACCATAGGTCACCAACCTTGTTATTAAAATAATTGAAGAAATCGATATTTTTCAGTATATTTCATATGTAATCAAGCGTATTTAAATTAGCCTTTAATAATTATAAAAATTTGAATAGCTGGACAAAACATTAAAGTTACTCATATAGAATTAGAATAAGTCCCATAAAACCAGTTTTCACTGATAATTGACAATATTATAAATTCGCCAGGTGGCGCATGCGTGAATTGTCTGATATGCCTTTAAGGCCTGGCGTCCATCTACTACGATAGAAATTTAGACCTCCCGATATGGCACCGATACAAAAAGCAGACATATCGGGAAGGTGCAAGATCGTATACATATGTCTAGACATACCAATCCACCATGCATTGTATGGGTTTTTTATCGGTGTCTAATTGCAGAAACGTGGTTAACTGGCCCGACATTAGGTGACCTTCTGACGCGATTTTGATTTTTTATCGGGAGGTGCATCATAGACTATATCGGAGCCATATCATAGTAAGTGGATGCCAGGCCTAAAGGAGGGGGGGGGGGGGCGTCCAGCAACCATGACAAGCCTCCACAATGGCTCCCCGACAAGGTCCATGATTGGCCTACGATTGGAGGCCTTGTCGTGGTTGGTTGACCCCAGTTCCTGACAAGAGTCTATGACAAGGCCCCGATTTGAAGCTTGTCGGGAGCCTTCCGACAAGGCTACGACAACATCAAACTTGTTATATTTTTCCAATGACTGGACCCTTGTCGTGGAGGGGCTCGGTTTCCTAGATACCACTGTCGTAGTGTGTCGGTACCATGGACGTCTTTTTTACGGGAACCAGCGATGTCTACAACACGCCCCGACAATGCTGTCATAAGAGAGGGCGTCCACCAACCACGACAAGGCTACGACAATGGTTTTCCGACAAGGTCCACGACAGCTCTACGATTGGAAGCCTTGTCGTAGCCTTGGCGTGGTTGGTGGACCACAGTTCCCGACAAGAGGCTACGACAAGGCCACGACAGGCTGCGACATAAAGTTTGTCGGGGACCTGTCGGGGGCCTTCCAACAAGGTTACGAAAAAATTGAACATGTTCGATTTTGGAGCCGTGTCGTGGCGTGTCGTGGCGTGTCGGGAGGTTGTCGATAGAATATTTAGGTGGAGCGTGCACTTCCCGACAGGCTGCGACAAGGGCTCACGACAACTCCCCTCCTCACGACAATGCTGCGACAAGGCACCGATTGGAACTTTCTTGTCTGCTCTTGTCGTAGCCTTGTCGTGGTTGGTGGACGCACCCTCTTAAGCCCCCCTTCTTACAACAAGGCTGCGACAAGGCGCCGATCGGAACTTTCTTGTCGGCACTTGTTGAAACCTTGTTGTGGTTGGTTGACGATCCCCTTGAATCCGCTAAGAATCGTCAACACTAGAGTCGTGGAGATTCCTCAGTAATTGGTGAGCCTTGAAGCCTTCCACTATACACCTGAAGTGACAGACCCAATTTAAGTTCCCCGACTGCATTTAGATTCCGTTTTTGATTAGTGTCTGGCCTCTCCCATCCAATCTCTCTCTCCCCTGGGGCATGTTTCAGAAGCAATTCATGTCTCAGGGGGTCTTGAGGAAAGAACATGTCATTTTAATCGAGCTATATCTGCCGTTTACAGTACGACTGAAAATGCGACGATTTTAGATGTTACTGGGAGTATCCCGCCGTTTACACTAGACGATTCTGGCCGGCGATTCTGGCATTTTGTACCTCCTCACGACTTTCAGCAGTAAAATGATAGAAATCGTCTAATGTAAACGCCAAGTGCATGGCGACTGCAGATCGTCTGATTATGTCAGATTATTCAATTGAGCACCATCTCGCGACTATTGGACGTGCTCTGACATCCCCAACTATTTCTAGCCAGCTTGAAATTAGTCATCTAGATAGGTGGTGATTCTGTGAAAACTTAGTCTCCAGTGTAAATGCTTGAGTACATTTTGAGGTTGACGAGTTTTACGGTGGACACCACCTGACAACTATTAGCTTGATGATCTGCAATCGCCATGTATTCAGTTGTGTAGTGTATACGCTGAGTGAGTTGAAGTGGTATTCTCTGATAAAGAATCGTTTACAAGAATCATAGGCGCAATAAATATTTCAACCATTTACACTAGACAATTCATATCTGACATCTATCAGAACGTTTTAATTCCAGTTTTTCACCTATCAACCAGGCGCTTACATTAGATGACTAAATATGTGGTGACTGTAGATTGTGAAGCCAGTAGTCGTCAGGTGCTGACCATGTCCACTGCAAAAGTCGTTGACCTCAGAATATACTTGAGCGTTTACACTGAAAACTACGTTTTCACAGAATCGCCGCCCATCTAGACGACACACCCAAACTGGCGTGAAACAGTCGCCGGTGTAAGAGCATATCCAATAGTCCTCAGTTTGTGTCGAATTGAATAATCTGACGTAATCAGACGATCTGCAGTCACCACATGCTTGGCAGTTACATGAGATGACTTCTATTGTTTTACTGCTAAAAGTCATCAGGAGTCACAAAATGGCAGAATCGCCGACCAGAATTGTCTAGTGTAAACCTCGGGTGACCCATCGAGCTAGGCTATTATATAAATAGGCCACGACTCCTGCAGGTTAACCCTCCCTTAACTACAGCTGAATGTACTATTTCTCACTAAAATTAATCGCAGGTGAAAAAGGGTTAAGAGGGGACCCCCACCTACCACGATAAGCCACGACATGCTTCCCGATCGCTACGATTTGAAATGGCGAAATCGTGACCTATCGGGAGGTCCCCGAATCGTAGACCTCTGTCGTTATCCAATCGGTGAATCATACACGCTGACCACGATATCTTCCCGATAGGCTACGATACCCAATAACAGGCTACGGAATTTCCAATATGTTGGAAATTATCGGGACCTCTACGATTGGTGTTTTCATCGCAGCCTATCGTGAGCTGTTGTGGACGGAATCGCAGAAACCTGTCCCACCTACCACGATTTTAGCTGACCTCACGCTAGAATCGGAATGGTGTCGGGAAGGCCGTCGTAAGGCCAATCGGGACCAGAATCGTGGTAGGTGGGGGCAGGATTTAAGGCAAAATCCTGATAGTCGACACAGAACACCCGTTTCTGGGAATAGATCATGTGGGCAAAAAACTGTTGTATTGTGTCTCTAGTTTTAAACATCATTTTCATATTCACTATACATATCACTGCAAGATCATTATGTTGTTAGTAAGTAAGCCTGCTAGGTCTGCGTCGATTTATATTTTCTGAGTCTAAGAAAACACTACATTTGCTGGATGATGATTCCAAGATAAATAAAAATGATTTAAAAGAAAGAAAAATATGTTTGGTAAAACCATCAATCATTTTATAACACTCTTTCATTGACATCAGGATATATCTGATCAATAAATTCACTGCGGATTATTGACGTACGAAGACAGCGAGCTAGTTTCCGTATATTATTCATATCAGTTCTGGTTGTATTTCTAACCGTGCCATAAATCCCCACATATGGAAACTTTATATAAATATCAATGAAATAATATCAAAAAAGAAATCTTAGTAGAAGTTTATAATCTCTGTGTGCAGGTATCGCCATGAGGGGATTTATAATCTTTGCTCGCAGGTATCGCCATGAGGGGCTGGCGGGGTGGGTGGGGATCGGTCCTGAGACCGGTCTTTCATCCCTCTCACTCTCCTCATCCATCACGGCCCCTGTCCCTGCTGTCACCGGGACCCCCGCCTGCACCTCCCGTCAACCCGCACGCCCCGCCCGGCCTCCTCCCCGGGCCCGTCACACTCTCCCCCCGGATCTCTCCTGCTGCTCAGGCTGTAGTATCCTGGAAGCCTGTGCCTACTCACATTACAGGCCAGGTAACGCCTTTCAATTTCTGTTGCATCATAGGTAACGCCTCCATTTTTCTGGGGCATCATGGGGCGGGCAGGGTGTGTGTTTGGAGAGTAGGGCGGGCAGGATCTGTGTTTGGAGAGTGTAGGGGGCAGGATCTGTGTTTGGAGAGTTGGGTGGGTGGTGTGTGTGTTTGGAGACTGTGGCGGGCAGGGTCTGTGTTGGGAGAGTGTGGCGGGCAGGGTCTGTGTTCAGAGAGTGTGGCGGGCAGGGTCTGTGTTCAGAGAGTGTTGCGGGCAGGGTCTGTGTTCAGAGAGTGTGGCAGGCAGGGTGTGTGTTTAGAGAGTGTGGCTGGCCAGGTGTGTGTTTGGAGAGTGTGGCTGGCAAGGCGTGCGTTTTGAGAGTTTATTGGGCAGGGTGTGTGTTTGGAGAGTGTAACAGGCAGGGTCCGTGTTCGGAGAGTGTGGCGGTCAGTGTCTGTGTTTTGAGAGTGTGGTAGGCAGGGTGTGTGTTGGGAGAATGTGGCGTACAGGGTGTGTGTTGGGAGAGTGTGACATGCAGGGTGTATGTTGGGAGAGTGTGGCAGACAGGGTCTGTGTTGGGAGAGTGTGACGGGCGGGATGTGTGTTTGGAGAGTTTATCGAGCAGGGTCTGTGTTGGGAGAGTGTGGCAGGCAGGGTCTGTGTTGGGAGACTGTGGCAGGCAGGGTCTGTGTTGGGAGAGTGTGGGCCGCCCTGGAGGTGCCTGGAGTGAGGGTCTAATCCACTTAGTGTCAGGCGTGTGTGGAGACCCGTCAAGGTGTCGTTAGCAGGACGCATGCGCAGCCCGGGTGCCGCCAACTTTCTCACGAGGCTCAGTGCCGCTGTGACGACTGAGATTCAGCGATCACCAGCCATCCATTAAATATGTACACATTTCTAACAAGCTCAGTGTTACGACTGAGACTCTGTGATCTTGGGTCATCCATTAAATATGTATTCATTTCTCACGAGGCTCAGTGCCGCTGTGACAACTGAGCTTCAGCGATCACCAGCCATCCATTGAATATGTACACATTTCTAACAAGCTCAGTGTTACGACTGAGACTCAGCGATCACTGGCCATCCATTGAATATGTACACATTTCTAACAAGCTCAGTGTTACGACTGAGACTCAGCGATCACTGGCCATCCATTGAATATGTACACATTTCTAACAAGCTCAGTGTTACGACTGAGACTCAGCGATCACTGGCCATCCATTGAATATGTACACATTTCTAACAAGCTCAGTGTTACGACTGAGACTCAGCGATCACTGGCCATCCATTGAATATGTACACATTTCTAACAAGCTCAGTGTTACGACTGAGACTCAGCGATCACCAGCCATCCATTAAATATGTACACATTTCTAACAAGCTCAGTGTTACGACTGAGACTCAGCGATCACTGGACACCCATTAAATATGGAAAAGTTTCTCTGTGATGTGTAACCTCCATTCCTCCTCCTCTTCCTTGATCCGTTCGAATTTCGCAAGGAAAAGTGTTACATATTAGATTTATATAATAGTTTTAGCGTAACCATGTCCGAGTGTGCCGGAGCATGAATTATGCTTTACATTTTTAACGAAGCATGTCAACGCTATACTGAACAGTCACGAAAACAAGGCTTTCATAAAAGTTAAATTATGTCATTCATAGTATAATGGTGACTCATGGTCAATATAGCTACTTTTTAGTGCGTGCTTGTACGTCCTATATACGTTGCCTAAAGGTTAGAATGGTCACATATAAGCTTCCAGCATACTGCAAAAAACACTATCCCTTTACCATCTGTGTACTACTCACTGTGATACTGGGAAAAGAGCAGGGTGCCAGTGTTTCAGGCAGTTGCAGAAATTGAAAGCTGACTGGGTTCCATTAGGTTAGAGAAAACTATCCATAGATTGAATGCAACCCAAACCTTGTAACTGTTATTCATTCATAAATGCATGCTCATTCATCAATGATGAACATACTATTTGCTCCTTTTCTATCATTAGATATTCTATATCTAAATACGTAGATTGAGCTAGCAGGAGTAGACTAATAATCAGGTATTAGAGGCATCTGGAAGGATTAGATATCATCGGCTTATTGTAGTGGAAGTTGCAGGTAGATTATTAATCTCAGGGGCATACGAATCTGCTTGTTATTGTCCATGATTAATGAGACTGAGCAGCTCAGTAATATTAATATCAGCTCAGGAGCAGCTCACAGTTGATTACACTCAACACTGATCTCTGCTATATGCACAGCTGCTTCACTCAATGGACACAATACTGAATGGAAAGGTAATTCTTCTTATAATACCCAGCGTTTACATTAGACAACTAAATACGTGACGACTGTAGATCGTCAAGCCTATAACTTTAGGTGGTGGCAATGTCCAACACAGAGTCGCCACCCATCTAGATGACTAATTCAAGGCAGCTGGGAATAGTCGCCAGCGTCAGAGCATGTTCAACAGTTGGTGCCAAATTGCATAATCAGATGTAATCAGATGATCTGCAGTCGCCACACACTTGGCATTTACATTAGACGATTTCTATCATTTTATTGTTGAGGAGCTGCAAATCGCCAGAATTGCTAGCCAGAATCGGCTAGTGTAAACACCAGGCTATATGCTCAGAAAGATTTATTTATACTGGGAGATTATTTTCGTAGCCTTGTCATGGACTACATACAGATTATAGGGGACAGAGCCATAGTTAGATGGAACCACTCAGCATGCAGACGGCAGTCTGGTGGCCACATTCAGGGAACAGAAGCTATTTTGTGGCACTTTTTTCTTAAAAAATTCAACTGGCTTTCAATGTTTCTTTGACTCTGTACACCCACCCCAGGATGGCTTAATGATTAAACCCAGGACATGATGTTTTTTGCATGGAACACTTTATATACATATGTGAGCAAGGCTAGAATTCTGACAGTTCCCAATTATCACTGACTTCTTTTGCACATCCAGTAGTGAATAACACCTACTTGTCACATTTTTAAGAACACCTACTCGGGGGGCAAAATGGCGGTGCCCATGGAACATTACTTATCTGCCCTATAAAAGGATCATCACCAATTACTGGGGTCAGGTATACGGGTGTTACTCTCCATGTTATACAAACTTAAAACCTTATCAGAACTTTCTTAAGTAAAATTGACACTCCAATTTTTGTAAATCGGCCCTAATTCTTTCGAATTATTTTTTATGAACGAGCTGCAATGTGGAATCCCCTGGTGCTAGGAGATAGATCTATAAATACATTTCCTATATAAACGTCGATACACACAAATGCATATCGAGGGGGGCAGTGGTATGTCTGAGCCCAATAGGTCGAGTGGTGCAGTACCTGTATATCAGTGTGAATGGTCAAACATTTTTCAAAAACGATTAAATCTTTAACAAAAGATGAAATTTGGTATACATTTATCACATATCAATAGAAATCGCTATTGAAAATACCTTTTAGTTTGGAATAGATTTAGTGTATGACAAACGAGTTGAACATCGGCTACTACCGCTCTAGAGGTGTCTTCTAAATGAACTATTTCTTATGCTACACCACCTACGACATTTCATTTTCTCGTCTCGTCAAAGGCTCACACGCCTGTGAGATATTTTTGTATGCTACGTTTTGGCACCAATGAGCCTTGTACAATTTTCTTTTTATCTTAGAATCATCATTCATCAGACCCCATGCACACTACTCATGAATATCCCCCCTCCCTATTTGCTTCCTTCATTAAAGGCCCATTCGTCCCACATTGGAATTCTCAAAACATAAACGAATCGTTTACATGGTCTCATAACACTCCCACTTAAAAAAAATATTTATGCGTACTTTGAAATAAATACATCAGAGAGAGGTTTGATGTGTGGCTGTGGACTCGAGCAGCTCGATATGTGAGCAGCTCGGCAGTCGCGTGATTACGAGCCAATCTCTGCTCTTAAAAATGCAGGGAGAGGAGAGTAAAACAGGAGCTGGCGTGATTAGCTCTCAGAGGCCCTGAAGCGGAGCCAGGATGAGCTGTGCAGAGAGCCTGCGGGTTAGGCCCGGCGTCCACCTACTACGATATGGCTCCGATATGGTCTACGATGCACCTCCCGATAAAAAATCAAAATCGCGTCTGAAGGTCACCTAATATCGGGACAGTTGACCACGTTTCTGCGATTAGGCACAAAAAAAAAACCATTGAGGTGCATGGTGGATTGGCATGTCTAAACATATGTCTATGATATTGCACCTTTCCGATATGTCTCCGATATTTGCCTTTTTGTATCGGTGACATATCGGTAGGTCTAAATTGCTATCTTAGTAGGTGGATGCCAGGGCTTAAAGTCCAATGCACATTTACTGATTCGGGGTTGAACGATTAGATCCAAAATTGTATAGTTGTCAGTGAACTTGTCAAAGGCAAATAACATAACCCGTCGGCCACAAGAATGGGGGTATTTCCAATGTTCCGTTGTCACTGAATGGATTTATCAACATTTCGATTTAAGAATATCGACCAACAACTTATCGGTGACAAAAAAATATTTCAAGTGGGGGGGTTTCACTAATCATTGGCTGACCATTGCCTAGTAGCTTCACATCTACCGACTTGGCCAGACACTGTTAGGATGGCTCGCCTGAGACAAAGTATCTTTCCTCCCTTGCCAACAAAGGTACATAAATGTTCTGAAATTGGTAGATGTGCATTTGACTTTATAATTCTAATGTTGATAGACATTTGGAGAGCGACTTACGAACATCAACCTACAACTCATCGGTGACAAAAGAACATCTCAACCACTAATTGTTGGTTGACCGTTGCCTAGCTGCCCCACATCTACTGACTAGGGCAGACTCTGTTAGGATGCCTCGCCTGAGATAAAGTACCATTCCTTTGTTGCTGACAATGGTACATCAATGTTCTGAGATCGGTAGATGTGCATTGGACTTATACAGACATGTTAAACTCAGGTAGGAGCTGTGTATGCAGGGAACTGCTGCTACCTCTGTTCCTTTATTCATAAGCAATGGTCTTAGTCCCATAATCAATGGATTTCAAATCCATAATCAATGGGTATGTGTTCTGACAGTTTACAGGCAATGGGTAGTGGTTTACTGTGAACTCATAGATGAACAACAAATATAATCATTGGATGTTCATCAATATGTGTTTTTTTAATGTAAGTGAAACCAATTAAAATCCAAAAGAAACTTCTTCGAAATATTAAAAGATAGGGGTGATATGGCTATGCAAGAATAAATGAATAGGCCACACCACAAAGCTTCTTTGGCTCAAGATGCTTGTTCTGAGGTTAGCTGTACATTGGGAGTTTGGGCTTTAGATGAGAGAGTAGTGTGTGTAGTTGTGGTACTGCAGCTGGTTTATTACAGACCTTGTCTCTATGTTCGGGTCAGTGCAGGCCATACTCTATTGAAGACTCGGTGAGGCCTCGGCACATGTCATTCCAGGCACACTCCTATATATTAGACTTAGCCAGGTCTAGCGGAATGTGCAGCCGATGTCGAAGAGTCTCATTATAACCGGTTATGATTTACTCCTCATGATCAAGAACCCTATTACACCTATAACCTCTCTTCTCAGTTTATATATTTCATAGAAAAAGAAAAAAATAATAATAACACCGTTCTATAAAGTAGTTAAATTTCGCTAAGGAATAATCTAGCTGTAAAAACTCTCTTTTCAGTTTGTGCAGCTCATATAAAATGACAAAAAAATGTATAACATCACTCTTTAAAGTAGATAAATTTCGCTACAGAATATTCTAGCTGGAACAACAATGTTTCTCGAGAACAATCAAAGAATCCTGGGCTACACGATTTCAGTAATGTATCACGAAACCTTTGCGTCAGAAAAAAATCTCAAAACAATGTCTCAGGTAGACACTATGAATGTTTGATAGCCGGGGAGGCAGGATGAGTTTTACGGGAGCGATAAATCTAGGTTAATGATGTTTAAATTATAGATAAAATACGAAGATCAAAGTCTCTGTGAGGGGAAATGAGTGTCGTGTGAAGATCTTTACGTTTACGATGCATGTCGTTTAAACAGAGCAGGCGCCACGGAAATGATCAGAAAAATAAAAAATAAAAAAAACCAGGCAAAGACGGGGTGCAAGAATGTCAAGATATAAACGCTTCCTCAGTAAGGCCTGGCTTCCACCTATTACGATAGAAATTTAGACCTATCGATATGGCACCGATACAAAAAGCAAATATCGGAGACATATCGGGAAGGTGCAAAATCGTAGACATATGTCTAGAAATGCCAATCCACCATGCATC